>LR738710.1:480075612-480092600 GCA_902687465.1 Secale cereale | reverse complement strand
CCTCTAGTCTGAATTTGACAAGGAAGGGGGGGGGGGGCGGCGTGCCCTTTCCTTCCTCCTCTCCCCTCCTTCCTTCCCTCCTACTCCTACTATTGGAAGGGGGGATTCCTACTCCCGGTGGGAGTAGGATTCCTCCTAGGGCGCGCCATAGAGGGCCGGCCCCTCCCCCTCCTCCACTCCTTTATATACGGGGGTGGGGGGCACCCCATGGACACACAAGTTGATCATTGATCTTTTAGCCGTGTGCGGTGCCCCCCTCCATAGAAACACACCCCGGTCATATTGTTGCAGTGCTTAGGCGAAGCGTTGCGTCGGTAACTTCATCATCACCATCATCACGCCATCGTGCTGATGGAACTCTCCCTCGAAGCTCTACTAGATCGTGAGTTCATGGGAAGTCACCGAGCTGAACGTGTGCAGATAGCGGATGTGTCGTAAGTTCGGTACTAGGATCGGTCGATCGTGAAGACGTACGACTACATCAACCGCGTTGTCATAACGCTTCCGCTTACGGTCTACGAGGGTACGTGGACGACACTCTCCCCTCTCGTTGCTATACATCACCATGATCTTGCGTGTGCGTAGGATTTTTTTTAAATACTACGTTCCCCAACACAGTTTTGATACAACAGACTTGTGAAGCATGTTGCTATTTCCTCCATGTGCCTTTGTCCGGTTCGCCACCCCAGCATTAACGTACCTTGGAGGGACTCCACGCTAGACATGAGCTCGCATCTTGAAAGAGTCCAGCACGCGCCTTGTCCGTGGTGAGCACGAGAGCAGCGAGCCAGAACGGTGGTCTACGTATTGTGGTCGTCGGCAACATCGCTCCGACCGGTTCTCGCCCCCTCATTAATGTCCTACAGCTCCGCCTCGCCGTCCTCTTCCTGCTGGAACCCTTTCCCCTTTGTTTTCTTCTTCGACGAGCCGGAACCGACGCCGCACAGTGCGCGCCCGTGTGCACCGTCGCCTTCCTCCTCTGTCTTCTTCCTCCTTGAGCCTCCTTGGCGTTGCATTGCTCCATGAGCCTCTGCTACTTGGCCGTTTCCTCCTCGTCGCCTTCCCGCTCCTCCCTGTGAGCATTGGTCGCGCCTGTCGACACTGCGCCCGTCGCCGGCGCACGGGCACGTCACCTGCCGCGTGCCACCTCTCCCCTTCTTCTTGAGCCTTCCTCGCGGCTATTTAAGCACGCCCCCGGGCTCCTTCGTAGTCACAACCCTCCCCAACCACCCGCAACTCTCCCCCTCGCCTCGGAGCCCCTCCATCCCCTCCCCATCGCCATGGTCGCCGCCTCGGTTCCCCTTGAGTCCGGCATCACCGAGCCCTCTCCCTCCACTCTACCGCCATCAGAAGACTCCCCGTAGTCTGGCGTCCCTCCCCCATCCCTCAGTTCGGCGCCGGAGTGCTCTTGGCCACGAGTGAAAGATCGTGGATGTCGCCTAGGGGGGGTGAATAGGCGCTTTAAAATAATTACGGTTTAGGCTTGAACAAATGCGGAATAAACCTAGCGGTTAATTTGTCAAGCACAAAACCTACAACAACTAGGCTCACCTATGTGCACCAACAACTTATGCTAACTAAGCAAGATAAACAACTAGGTGATAGCAAGATATATGACAAGAAACAATATGGCTATCACAAAGTATAGTGCATAAGTAAAGGGCTCGGGTAAGAGATAACCGAGGAATGTGGAGACGAGGATGTATCCCGAAGTTCACACCCTTGCGGATGCTAATCTCCGTTTGGAGCGGTGTGGAGGCACAATGCTCCCCAAGAAGCCACTAGGGCCACCGTAATCTCCTCACGCCCTCGCACAATGCAAGATGCCGTGATTCCACTAAGGGACCCTTGAGGGCGGTCACCGAACCCGTACAAATGGCAACCCTTGGGGGCGGTCACCGAACCTGTACAAAATGCTCGGGGCGATCTCCACAACCTAATTGGAGACCCCGACGCTTGCCCAGAGCTTTGCACCACAATGATTGAGCTCCGAACACCACAAGGTTGGGGCTATCTCCCCAACGACACCACGAAGCTTCACCACAATGGAATATGGCTTCGAGGTGACCACAACCATCTAGGACACCCAAGCACCCAAGAGGAACAAGCTCAAGGGTACCAAGCACCCAAGAGTAATAAGCTTCTCAACTTGTAACTTCCACGTATCACCGTGGAGAACTCAAACCGATGCACCAAATGCAATGGCAAGGGCACACGGAGTGCCCAAGTCCTTCTCTCCCAAATCTCACCGAAGCAACTAATGTTAGGGAGGGAAATGAGAGGAAGAACAAGAAGGAGAACACCAAGAACTCCAAGATATAGAAAGTGATTGGTGGAAATGTGGATCTAGATCTCCTCTCTCTTTTCCCCTAAAAACTAGCAAGAATCCATGGAGAGATTGAGAGATAGCAAGCTCGAAGAAGGTGAACAATGGGGGAAGAACACGAGCTCAAAGGATAAGGTTCAATGGGGAAGAAGACCCCTTTTATAGGGGGGAGAAAATCCAACCGTTATCCCCACCAACCAGCCCACAGCGAGCGGTACTACCGCTGGGACCAAGCACAGCACCAACGAGAGAAAAACGAAGAGAGAAAGCCCTCGAGCGGCACTAGCAGCAGTGGTAGGGCGGTACTACCGCGCCTACTACCGCCCAACCCGACACGAGAAGCGTCGGTCTCGAATCGAGGCGGCACTAGCGCGGAACCGGAGCGGTACCACCGCATATAGCCATGGGCGGTGCTACCGCTGTGAACCAGCAGTACCACCGCTTGTGGCTATAAGCGGTACTACCGCTCTGGCCCAGCGGTACTACCGCAGGAGCAACAATAAAACCCTGAACTGCCATAACTTCTTCAAATGTGCTCCGAATTGAGCAAACTCAAGCTTGATGGATAGAGGAAGACGACTAGCATCAAAACAGTGACTGGTTATAGTAAGAAGAGGCAAGGAGGTATACCTAAGATATATAGGAGTGAACACTCCATCAGAGAAGAGCCGGCATAACCTCCAACATCGAAAACATCATAGAAGATGCATGTGAACTCCGTTTTCGATGAACTTGAGCTTGTCATCAAGATGACCATAAGCTCTAAGACTCACAAAGAGAACCGGCGAAAACCCCAACATCGAAAACATCATAGAAGATGCATGTGAACTCCGTTTTCGATGAACTCGAGCTTGTCATGAAAATGACCATAAGCTCCAAATCTCACAAGGAGAAGAACCAAACAAGAACCAATAAAGATGATGCAAGCATGCAATGGTTTGAGCTCTCTACGAACGATACGGTCAAGTTACTTATCGAGAGCCCCCCCTTGATAGTACGACAATCGATCCTATAACCCGGTCTCCCACAACTACCATGAGACCGGTAAAATAGAAAACCTATCAAGGGCAAACCTTTGCCTTGCACATAGTCCACTTGAGTTGGATGATGACGATCTTGACTCCCTCAAGTTGGACCACCTTTCTTGATTGCATTGGCTCGGTGAAGACTAGTAGATTGCTCCCCCATGCACCACTATGGGTGAGCCACTCTTCGGCACATCTTCACAAGTTCATTGCCACCACAATGGACGGCAAGCTTCAAGCATATGATCTCTTCATGATGATACTACTTGAACTTGCACACCTCAACCTAACCCCATAAAGAACTCTCACGAAGACCATGGTTTAGTACACAAAGCGTGATTGAGAATGCTTACCATACCATGGGATTGCTTGATCCCTCTCGGTACATCTTCTACACTTTGTGTGTTGATCAACTTGATTCATTGTTTAACTTAGTATTGATCAACCTTGAATCTTTCCAACTCTCTTCATTTGGATGATGTCTTGAAGGTAAACATGAATGATCACACACTCTTCTTCTTCAAGACATGCTTGCAATAAGCTCAACACCCACAAGACCAATCTTTGGATAATTCCTTAATATCACCTTGGTCATCACAAACTCTCCTTGAAACCAACAAATGGACTCCAAGAAAAGCCTATGGACAAACCCTTCAAATATAACTCAAGGCAACCATTAGTCCATAGAGATTGTCATCAATTACCAAAACCAAACATGGGGGCACCGCATGTTCATTCAGCGAGTCCCCTAGTGCGGCCGCCACCAAGGGCTCTCTGCCCCCGCGTGTCGCCCCCATCTCAGCCCCTCCCTGATGTTGCTGATGCGTCAGGAGGATGTGGCGCTCCTCCCTGAGGCCGTCGGTGCCTTCCCCTGGGATGGCGGTGGCCGGAGCCGCCGAGCCCATCGTCGGCGCCGCGCTGCCCCTGCTCCTCCTCTGTCTCGATCAGGACAGAGGAAGCAGGAAGAAGATGAAGGCCAGACGGACCCACACCTCTTCCCGACCCCACTCGTCAGCCGCACAGCGCCCCGGCCCCACTGCCACACGGGATAAGTGGAAACATATTTCCAACGTCTATGTTTTCGGTAAGTGAAGGCGTAAAACACCGCGGCCTCTGTCCAAAATACATTTTCCTTGTTCGAAAGCGTATTCCGTTTCTACTTCGGCTGAAAGTACGCTTTCTTTTACAGAAAACGTAATCTTCCCTAAGGTGCTTTCAGTTCAGCCGCCAGGGGCCTGATTGCAAATAAAATCTCTTCAAATTGGTCCCTGGGCTTCAAACGACTATAACTTTTCAACCATGACTCCGATTGAGGTGATTCCAGCGCTCACATTCTCTGTTCGTCGAGCTCTTTCCGATGGGAATATTTTGATGTTTGCGTATTCTGAAAATGCCCATTTTTCCCTTCCCTATAACCAACCCCTCTGAGAGAGAACCCTTCCCCAACAAATTCTTCCATGAGGCGATCATACTTCTACTCGGAGTATTCCTCGTCCCCCAAGCAAGCCAACCTCTTATCATGAGCCCCGAACTTGCATGTTGACTTTGCTTGCACCTTGTGTGTGTAGTTGAAGTCGTTTCTTATCTATTTTGTCTGCAGTTAGTCTGTGATACTATGTGCTTGAAGTGTCATGCATGCTTGTGCTTTCAGGATATCTTTTGCCATGCTAGCTAAATGTTGTTATGGATAATGTGTTTCACTGTTCTGCTTTAGTTTCGTGCCATTGCTATATATATGCTATAATGTTATTGGTACACCATTGATATGCTAGTATCTTGGATTGTCAAGTTCCATATGTTATAGTTGTTCACTCGAGAAGCTTGGTATTTTGCTGATGCATTGTTATGTTGCATGCTCATTGTTGCCTTCATGTTAAATATGTTCATGGTGATGGATAAGATAATAATATGACTTAATAATAACAAACCTCCTCCGTCATCGATGAGATCGAGTCATAGTTCCACCAAATCGAGCTTTTCCAGCGCAACCACATTTGCCTTTATGGGAAGGCCTTAATGCGGTCTATTGACATGCCTCTCGCTGGTGCCTCCAAAGAGGGAAGGTTATGGGCGCGCGCTACCCTGATCAGGTAGGCGGACATAAGCCTTGTGTGCCCGTGTTTGGTTTTGAGCTCTTGTCCCTGTTTGGGACCGTTTATGTTTTGCCCCGACGGTGGCCGTTGGATGTCACGAGTTGACATCGGGATGTCACGGGTTGACATCGGGTTCACCTAGGACTTAGCCCAAAGGGGAGTTGGTCGGGGTAGCTTGGAGGGTGTCATGGCAATGGATCGGTTTTGTCAGAATGCCGTTGGTCCACATGTATGGGAGTGCGAGGCCAGGGGTTCCGTGGTGTGGGTACACTGTGCTAACCTCTGTCGAGTGTGTGTTAGATCTATCGACAGTCACGTCCTCGGTCATGGGCACAATTTGTAGTAGGTCACACTATCGTGTCTCGGTCAAAAGGGAGGATGAACCTGAAATAATTAATGTGATAAATAAAGTGATATAAAGACTGTAGTGACTTGGACTAGGAGATAGTCGTGAAAAGTCACAGTGATGTTCTGATATGATCACGAGATGAGATCTCGGTGAGTCATGATTTTTGCCTAATGAGGCCGTGGTTAAGTAAGTGACCACGAGATGAGATCTCGGTGAGTCACGATTGTTGCATGGTAAGGCCGTGGTTAAATAAGTGATGATGAACAATATGTCTTCATGGGAGGTAAATGGTAATTTATTTGCAGTATAGTAGATCATGCATGTATCCATGACTCAAAGATGCATATATGCCATGTCATGTTCTGATTGAGATGTTATGTTGTGCCATGTTATGTTATTGCCATGTTAGAAATATGTTTGCTATGTTCGTAGATGCCATGATGTTGTCCATGCTTAGTTCGATCTATGTCTATTGTTAATATATTGCCATGCTTAGTTGCTGTTATGAGGTAGATTGTTGCATGCGCTTGGTTCTTGCTTTGTCATCTGCTTGTTTGGATGCTATATATTTGGTTGTCTTGCGAGTACATTCAAAGTACTCACCTGGCCTTGCACGTGGCCAGATTGCAGGAGGAGATGCGTCGCGCTAGGCCATAACCTTGCTAGTCCTGTGAGTTGTGGAGCCCAGCCAGAGTCGTCGAGCTGCCAAACCAAGACTTCCGCCGCCATTTAGATAGCCGTAGAGCTATGCCACATATTGTATTCATCAATGATGTACCGCTCTATGTCGTGTATTTGATGAATATTTTTGCACCTGGAATGTTGTATCATGTACCTGTCGTGCGTCAGTTGTTATCCTGGGCTGACGTGCGAAGGCCCCCGGCTCCACACGGATCGGGGTGCCATAGGAGATGGTATGAGAGCAGACAGACTGGCATAGGATTACCCTAGCATTAGACCACCATTACCATCAACCCGTAATCAACCTAATGGACTGGACCCATCCCTGCATTCGGTATGACCAATGTTGAACAACTGGTGGCGCAGTCGGAACTGACACGTCCCTACCCCGCTGTCCCCGCCTAGTTCTCCGTGGATCGGATAGCAACCCTATCCTTTCTGGTCGATCGCACAACGTACCCCTCGCCATTAAAGGAAAGGGGACATGCCATGCGGTTGTGTCTCGCCCGACTGCCTATAAAACCATGTCCCGCTAGCCGCAACACCTCAATTTCGTAAGCCATGTCCGTGCAGAGAAGCCTAGCTAGTAACTCCAAAGCCGTGGCTAACTCATTCAAAGCACTCAAATTCTACACCCAAACCTTTGCAGTCAATCATCCTGGCTTTCCACCTCTCCTCATTGATATGCTCACCAAGGCCCTTGGCTGTAATGCCAACCCTGATTACCTAGTGTTCCAATCAGAACCCGTCCCTCGCCTCCACTGATACGATGCAAGAGTGCATATCAGCCCAGGCCCCGCGGAAGATGGCCAACCCTTGATTTTTAGGGCAGACCCATGCCTGCTACTGAGTTGGCAATTCAGGTCGCTGCTGTGGAGGCTATCATATACCTCCGCTCTCAATTCCAGCAACTAGCTAAGAAGCGAGAGTTCTGCTTCTACCCCTCTACGACAGAACTAGGGAGTGAGAATCCCCTCATTATCAAGGAAGATGACCCAACAATCGTTCGCCTGGTGCAGTTTATCACTGCCTAGGGGATGATGATTGGTAAGATGATTGCCGAGTTTAGAGCCTTGGACCGCGTTGCTACACGGGTTGTCAAGAAGGCATACCGTGAGGCTCGTGAAGTTACATCTCCAGCCACCGACCCCATGCCATCCGAACCAGTGCTACCCTCTCTGCCTGTGTCGTGGCTAAAGCCAAGCATTATCAAGACTGACTCCTTCAACAAGGCTATTTACCGCCTCCACCATAAACATTTGTTTGGATCTGTTCCAGCCGCACCCCCAGCAGTTGAGCCCCAATCTGTAGAGGTGTCTGACGACGAAGATGGAGATTGGCTCAGTTTGCGTCTCCCTAGGGAGCCCCCAGCAAGATTAGACCTCTGAGTGACCGCAGTCATGCAGTCAGGTGATTCTGTGAGTAGGTCAGTCTGTTTGTTCATCCTCAGTACGAGGATAGAACTATGTATCCCGGAGTGAGTTGTTTATTTTAGCGTGTAGCGCGTTCGTGCTTTTGTTGTATACTTGTACTGTTTTGTGACCCCTATGATGTGTTTGCTTTCTTGCTTTTTGGTTTCGTTTTTGGTTGTCTCTCTATCAAGCAGAAATTTTTGACAGGGTTGGCAATGTGTTTCTAACAATATTTTAATCAGTAGAGCACATACACTAAACCACATTGACTTGTCCGGAATCTTTAATAAAATGCGCGCTGGTATAGGTATATGTATACCAGGAGTACATATACTCACTAGCATTAAAACATCTTAGAATGATTTGTCTGATGTGTTTTTCCTTTGCATATTTATTGTATCTGTCTGCTTGTTAATTAAGGTTGTATTGCATAACACACACATACCAGGTTCACCCACGAGTATGATTGAGCAGTACTCGGGGGATTGCAAAGTCAGCTAACCATCTCTATATGTGCATGGTTATGTGATCCAATTATATTACCATTGTTGAGAGATTGCACTAATGAAAGTACGTATCCTAGGCTTGTTTTCAAGCACTGTAATACCATTTGTGCTTTGTTTTCCCACTTGCTACCTTGTTGGTTTTTTATTATTCCTATTACAAAAATCAATATCTATCATCATTATTACACTTTTATCACCATCTCTTCGTCGAACTAGTGCACCTATACAATTTACCATTGTAATTGGTGTGCTGGGGACACAAGAGACTTTTTATTATTTGGTTGCAGTGTTGTTCGAGAGAGACCTTCTTCATCCTACGCCTCCCACAGATTGATAAAACTTAGGTCATCCACTTGAGGGAAATTGGTATTATCCTACAAAACTCTGCGCTTGGAGGCCCAACACGAGTCTACAAGAACAAGTTGTGTAGTAGACGTCACAAACACCGAAAGAAAATTATCCATTCCCTACAACAGGATGGGGGCATGATTGAGGGGCATGAGCAACTTAAATCTTACTCCCTCCGTCCCAAAATAAGTGTCTCAAGCTTAGTATAACTTTGTACTAGAGCTAGTACAAAGTTGAGACAATTATTTTGGGACGGAGGGAGTATATCACTAATTATTATAAAAAAATGTTCTGAGCCCCAGAGGAAGGAAACTTCTGGATGGATGAGTCCCGAACAGATGACACCCCTAGGTCTCTGATGAGGAAAACAACCTTCTAACAACCCCATACTCCGAGGAGGAAGTTAGAAAGACGATTTTCCTAATGGAGCACAACAAAGCTCCGGGTCCGGATGGTTTTCCCGCTGAGTTCTATCAGCACTTTTGGGAAGTCATCAAACCGGATATACTACTTTTGTTTAGCGACTTACATGCTGGCCAACTAGAATTGTTTCGCTTAAACTTCAGTGAGATTATTTTATTACCTAAGGTTAATGAAGCTGAAAGGATACACCAATATAGAACTATTTGGCTCCTTAATGATAGTTTTTAAATATTCACGAAGGTTGCGACAATTAGGCTAAATCCGGTTGCTGAACATGTGGTGCGTCCTTCACACATAACTTTTATGCAAGGCAGACACATCCTAGATGGTGTTGTTATCCTTCATGAAACAGTCCATGAATTACACCGAAAAAGTTGAATGGGTTGGTTCTCAAAATAGACTTTGAAAAGGCTTATGACAAAGTTAAATGGCCCTTTCTTCAATAGACTCTGAGAATGAAAGGATTTTCTGCACAATGGTGTGCTATGATCCATAGCTTCATTTCTGGAGGTTGTGTTGCCATTAAGGTCAATGATGACATTGGACACTATTTCCAAACGAAGAAGGGATTGCGACAGGGTGACTCGTTATCGCCCATGCTATTCAGTAGAGGATATGCTTGCGATCATGATTCAGCGTGCCAAGGTTGATGGCCAAATTGAAGGGGTGGTGAATCATCTAGTTGATGGTGGTCTCTCTATACTTCAATATGCCGACGATAAGATTCTCTTCACGGATCATGACCTCGAGAAAGCAAGAAATCTGAAACTAATTCTATCAGCATTTGAGCAACTCTCAGGTCTTAAGATAAATTTTCATAAAAGTGAATTGTTTTGCTTTGGCGAGGCTCGGGACGAGGCCCACATGTACGGTGAACTATTTGGATGCAGTTTGGGCCAATTTCCAATCACATATTTCGGGATACCGATACAATATCGGAGATTCACCAATGCTGAATGGAAACACGTCGAGGAGAGACTGCAAAAAATACTTAATAGTTGGAAAGGTAAACCGCTGTCTCTCGGTGAAAGATTGGTCCTCATAAATACAGTACTAAGTAATATAGTACTATATATGATTTCCTTTTTCTAGTTGCTGAAAGGAGTTTTACATAGATTGGATTACTTCTGAATTCCGATCAAGATTCTTTTGGCAAGAAGATAACGATAGAAATAAATATCGACTGGCCAAATGGAGTGTGGTTTGCCGTCCCAAAGACTAAGGTGGGTTGGGCATTCATGACCTTGAGGTTAAGAATAGGGCCCTCCTCGGCAAATGGTTGTTTAAATTTCTGATTGAAGAAGGTGTATGGCAAACCCTCATAAGGAGGAAATATGTGGGTTCCAAGGCGTATTCAAGTATACTGGAAGGCTGGGGATTCCCACTTTTGGGCGGGTCTAATGGCTACGGAGAAATAGTTCTTTTGCTATGGATCCTTCTTGATTAAGGACGACTCGGAAATTAGATTTTGGGAGGACAGATGGCTAGGAAATGCGACACTCCAGGAACAATATCCGGCTCTATACAATATTGTGCGCCACAGGGGTGATACAATCGCCACGATAATGGAATCTTTTCCGCCAAATGTGACGTTTAGAAGAGACTTAGTTGGACCTAGAATCCAATCATGGAACATCATGCTCCATCTGTTGTCCATGGTACAATTTTCACATGAGTCTGATGTATTCCGATAGAACCTTCATGGGAATGGTAAATTCTCAGTGGAGTCTATGTATAGAGCATTAATCTAGTCTGATGTGCTTGTTGATAAAAATAAGAAGATCTGGTAGATGAAAATACCTCTTAAGAATAAAATCTTTGCATGCTATCTTCGTCGCAGATTCATTCTTACTAAAGATAACCTTATTAAGAGGAATTGGCATGCAAGTCCGTAATGTGTTTTTGTCACCATGATGAGACAATAAAACATTTATTCTTCCAATGCGAATTGACTTGTTCTATATGATCAGTCATCCAAAAAGCTTCTGGCTTGTATTCTCCTTGTAGTGTAATGCATTTGGCAACTGACTACATGGGATTGATCACAAGTCTAGAACTCTTCTCAGGATAGGAGCGCTTGCCGTTATTTGATCGCTTTTGGCTATATAAAAATGATAAGTTTTTTAACGATAAAAGTACTTCTCCGATGCAGGTTATCTGCAAATGTACCTGGACTCTTCGTTTACGGTCCTCTCCACAACACGCGGAGAATCGAAACCTGTTTACAAATGTGTGTACACGATTGAAGGCAACGACGAGGGATACTTTTACCCAACATGGATGACAACATGATTTTAGGATTGACTCACCTACGCTTTAGGCGTTATACAAACTCTTCATGTTTTTGTATTTCGCCTTTTTATTTTCCGTTTGTGTGAGAGGACCTTATTTAACTGTGTGCATCTTAGTTACACAGATGCCGAATGTAATGCTTAAATCTTTTAAGTAATAAAGCGCCCGTTTTGGGGAAAAATAAATTTCAGAAATTTTCTTTACAGTTTTGTTTTAATAAAAATATTTTCTCCTCCATAAAAAGATGCAAAAATATATTCTAAAAATGAAAACATTCATATATTTGATTTCTCATCCTATTTAGAAAATATTAATATGTCAAAAATAAAGGTTTATTTATTTAAGAAAACGTTCACATATTGAAAAAAAATCATGTTCATGTTAAAAACAATTTTCTAGAAAATTTCGTACACAACTAGATTCATACTCATACACTTTTAATAGAATGTTGACTATCTCCCCCAAGAAAGCGAAACTATGAAGTAAATAAGAGCGGAAATAAGGAAATTAGAAAAAAAAACCCGGATAAAAAGCGATACAGAAAACTCCAGAAAATGTAGCTACATGGGCCGGGCACATACATTTCACATTTTTCTTAAATGTTTTGATTTAATAAAAATATTTGGTCTTCCCTACAAAGTAACAAATATATATCCAAAAAATGTTCATGTGTACAAAAAAGACGTTTATTTATTTCAGAAAGTGTTCACATTTGATTTTTTAATGTTCATATTTCAAAAAAAATTATACACAATTTCTACCTCCGTCCCATAATATAAGACCCTTTTGGAAGCTAGGTCTTATATTGTGGGACAGAGGGAGCAGATTCATTTCATACAGTTTTACAAAATGTTGACTGTATCCCCCCAAGAAAGTGAAACTATAAATAAAGTAAATAAAAACGAAAATGAAGAAACGAGAGAAAAAACAAAACTGGATAAAAATGTCATAGAAAAACCCGAAAAATGTTGCTACATGGGCCGGGCCATGTAGGAGTACTATGCTTTACTAATATAATCGTTGCGGGCTAGGAGATAGAGATTCCTATTTGTCGGCCCAACCGACGGGAAACGGAACCCTTAAAAAAAAACCGACGGGAGCCGGCAGCGTCGTGCCGTCGTCTCCTCGTTCGCGCCAGAAAAGGGAAAAAACGCAATCGATTCGGGACTTCAATTCGTTGGCGCGCGCCAGCCTGCCCGCCCGCCATTGCTTCACCCGTTTCCTTTCCCTCCACGCTCTCACTCCAATTCCATTCGTTTTCCCTCCCTCCCTCCTCCAAATTCACCAACATAAACCGCCGAGACGCACACACAGGAAGAGAGAGGGATAGAAAGACGATCGAAACAGGAGAGATCGAGATCTAGGATTCTAGGGTACCGTTGCCAGCCATGGCGCCGCCGAAGCCGAGCTCTCCTCCCAACCCCAACCCCAGCCCCAACTCCGCATCCGACGCCGACAAGGCCAGGGGCAAGATGAAGGTGACGCCCCTGCAGGTCGCCTTCCTCGTCGAGCGCTACCTCGCCGACAATGGCTTCTCGGCCTCCCTCGCCGCCTTCCGCTCGGACGCCGCCCATCTCTTCGCCAAGACCAGCAACAACATAGTCCCCCCCAAGGGCCTCCTCCCTCTCGCCGACATCCTCCACGACTACATCTCCCTCAAGGAGTCACGCCTCGCCGTCGACTCCGCCATGCAGGCCATGCAGACCCTCGTCTCCACCTACTACCATTCCGGCCCATCCGCTCATCTCGCGGCGCCGCCCTCCTCGCCACCGCTCGTCCCCCCCTTCTTCGTCGGCCCCACCACCTCTTCTCCCCCGCACCCACCCATGGTGGCCATTCCCCCGCCTCCTACAGGTACCTTCCCTCTTTCGCTCCGTGCACCCCACTTGTTCGACGTTATGCGTGCTAGCCTACGCGATTCCTTCGGTTACTTGCACATGTTATTTTCTAGGAGTAGATTCCAACCCCTCGTTTGCTTGCATCTGATTTACTATCTTTTAGGGGAGAATTTTGAACTGCCCTTTGACTTGCAAACCTATGGCTCTGAAAGTGTGTACTGTCCTAAATTGTAATTCTTGCCTAAATTTTTGTTTAGTTTCTGAACTACACTGTTAGATTATATTTGGGCCACAAGCGCACCAATTACATAGATAGCAGATGGCCTGTCAAAGTGTCAATTGGTTACAGTTTTTACAATTGGACTGCGTGCGTTGGTAAATTTAGGCAGCCTAGCTTCATACAGATACCAAACACATTGTATTTCCATTTGAGAAACTGGCACATGCAGTATTTCTCCTCCAATTGCCTTCCATGCAGCCTAGTCATGTCCCTCCTATTACGTGTAGCTTTTGCCATCCATACATTGTGTATTAGATTTCAGTCTATCACCTGGTGGCTGGTGCTATTATTCATCTTGAAATTAACAAGGTCCCTTTTCTGTTGTTATTGCAGGCTCCTCTGGATATGCTACGCCTATGATACACTACACCCAGTCATCCTCCTCGCTTCTTGTTCAGAATTCTTCAAATGCCAACATGTCCACCCCAGCAGCCAGTTCTTTGCCTACAAAAAAAAGAAAGGCAGCCAAGCCTGCTGGAAAAACTACTTCAGCCTCCAAGAGAATATGTGCTGCACCGTCTACAAGCTTGAACCCAAAAGGTACATTTTTGAAAATACTAGCATAACTTGACAGTCATTTCTTTCAGCATCACCAGTTATTGACTTACTGTCCTAATGCCAGGTAAAAGTGCAGCCTCTCAACTGCAAACTGCACAGCCAAGTTCAGCTGAACATTCAGTGGTTGCAAAACTGCCGGCCCAAGCCTCATCAGTAGCAAAAAGCTTATTCACCCCACTCGAGTCTCAAGTCAGTTCTTCTCCTTGTACAGCTCAACTAAGCTATCCCATGGGAAAGGAGCCTGCTTCTTGTCAATCACAAAGGCCATCATCTGTGGTTCCAAATGCTAATGCCCAACAGGAGATTGCTTCCTCTCAATACTCTATAGTTTCTTCCAAGAGACTAATAGTCAGTCCTATGAAAGGAGGGACCTATTATTCTGTTGAGAGGAGTTGCCATGTCAGCTCCCCCTTAAAATCAAGCACCCAGAGATCGTCAAAAAGGGAACATGTGAAAGGGAGGTTAGATTTTGACAGTTCAGATGCAAGGCCAGTTTCAGCTGAACATGTTTCTGAGAAGCCATCTAGCTCTACCTATAATGGAGAGAAGCAAGATGACTTTGACATTGATTTTGCAAACTTTGATCTATTTGATGGCGACTTCTCATTTTCGGAACTTCTGCTTGACTTTGATCTTGACAATGAAGGCCTTCAGTGTGAGAATCTTTCCACAAATACTGAAGTTCAAAGGTATGCTACTGTGTTCTTACTGGATGCCTTTGGTTTTTTGTCTTTTGGTGATTCTATAAATGCTAAGATGGTTCTGTTGTGTAAATTGAATGATTACAGGCTACCGCCCACTGTGAAGAGTAACAACATGACTGCCGATTCAGCTTTTCCAGATCCAATGAAGCCAATGTCAGCAGATCCCACCGAAGACATCAATTCACAAGGTTAGAGAAAGCTTGAATAAGATGCTGCACTGTCTTGATTTTGTTCATCCTATCATCACTTTTTTTGTAACAAATCTTCTATGCATACCTGTTTGTGCAGGAGCTACATCTGTTACTTCTGTGAGAGCTATTACTAAGAGGATAAAGATTGTTAGCCCTGGTATGCCTATAACCCCTACCTATCACGTTTCTCATGCCCAATGCCTATAACCCCTACCTATCACGCTTCTCATGCCCAACAGGTTTTAAAGTTATCTAATATGTTAGCTGTATTTGTTTTGCAGTTAAGGGCCGCGCAGCTTCTTAGAATGGTGAATAGAACAGAACATCATGAAGAGCAGATGTCCTCTGGATATGACTACTAACTGAAATGATCTAGATGGCTAGCTAATTTGTTGCTACATGCTGTTTTGACCAACTGTGCCGCAGAGTTCTTTCAGCATTAAACATGGCTTTCTGATGGCAAGCTTGTGCTGTTTTGTTCCTTTCTGCATTTAGTATTTAACTGCCTTCATGTATAGCTGATATTGAATTGCTAGTGTTTCTCTTGACATTAATGTTATCGGGTCAGCAGTTTGCTATATTAAATCTGTGATGGTATTTCCCATGGTTTGCCTTGATCTTTTGGTGCTCCTAAAATTTATGTTCGCTCGAGCGAATTAGAGCGTAAAGTGCATTACTGATGCATCAGTCATAACTAATGCAGATGTCATGTTCTTGAGCCAATATAGAAGTGTGCAGAATCGTAGGTATTTGTGCTGGCCGATCCTATAAAAAAAAGTTGCTAAATATATGTGTTATTACTACTTTGGAAGACTAATACACACACTGTTGTGATGTCATTACACAGTTTTGATAAATTTGTTTGCATTCTTTGTTCCTGACCATCTCTTGCATCATGTAAATTTCTACGGTTTCCACACTCTCTCCTTATGTGGACAGTTCCCTCTGATGTTTCTAGTGGGGTTCAAATTACTGGCTTCATAGATACTTCTGGCTTCTAGCTGAGAGTAAGAGAGGCAGATACATTAAGATGAGAATTCTCAACCAGGCAAGCTTAAACTAGAAAAGAGGTGTCCAGACGAAAGCATATGGAGTGAGGAGAGACAGTACGGATTGGTTACATCAGAATACCGTACATGATTCATATTTTGATAATATGGAAATCCTACATAATTTTGTCTGTTAAAGTGAATAGAGAAGATAAACAGCGCAAAAATACCAGCAGTACCATAACTGAGTCAGCTCCAGAATGTCGGGAGCAAACGAAAGAATGTCTTCAAAAAAATGGCCTGAGTAGACATCCTAAATGATTGCATGATCCTTTCTTAATGGTATCGCTGAGGAAGAATGGATCAATGTGATATTTTTAGATGCATTCTTGAGCGACTTATGCAGAAAGGAGGTGGAGTCTGGAACCTTTGTCATCAGATAATGGAGATGGAAGGTTCTTATGAGTCATGGGCACTTGGGCGTGTGTTTATCATGCGTCCAATTGCTGGTGATAGTTCTTACTGTGAAAATATGAAGCCCAAGGTATTTTCCGTGAATATTTGAGTGCCAAAATATAAGGAAATAACTACTCCCTCCGATCCTAAATATAAGTCCTTTTAGATATTCTAATATGGATTACATACGGAGCAAAATGAGTGAATCTACACTCTAAAATGCATCTACATAGTACATCCGTATGTAGTCTATATTGAAATCTCTAAGATGCCCTATATTTAGAAACGGAGGCAGTACATAATACTATCTTTGATCCATAATAAGTGTCGCAGTCTTGAACTGTAAACTGTGACATATTTTGGATCGGAGGGAGTAGCTTTCTGTTTTCACTCTTGTTTTGGCTATTTCATCCCGCCAACACACTTCTTTCTTTTCACATGTTCTTAATTATTTGACTGATCTTTTCTACATTGATTTGTTTTAGAAGATGTAGATTTCATGTTTGTCCTGTCAATT
>LR738710.1:480004186-480049462 GCA_902687465.1 Secale cereale | reverse complement strand
TTCCCTGCCCGCGCCGTCGCACCACCTTCCTCCCCCGCGCCGCCGCACCACCTTCCCCTCCTGCGCCGCCGCACCACCTTCCTCCCCCGCGCCGTCGGAGCGCCGCCCCTCCCCAGGCCGCCGGACCACCTTCCTCCCCCGCGCCGTCGGAGCGCCGCCCCTCCCCTGGCCGCCGGAGCGTCGTCCCTCCCCAAGCCACAGCCACACTGCCCCTCCCCAGGCCGCCGCCGCGCCGCCCCTCCACGGGCCGTCGTCGCGCTTCCGATGTATCCCCATCTCCTCGTTGCCCCCGGCCTTCTCCTCGTTCTCTCCCGCGCCTCCGATGCCACCCCATCTCCGAGCATCCCCGCAATCGTGGGCCTCTCACTCCACCATCAACAAGCACAACCCACCGTGACCTGAGGCTGGAGAACATCCTGCTGGATGGGAGCCACGGGGGCCTCCTTGCCTCAAGGAGGAGCACTACCTGAGATGTGTAGTGCGGACGGTGAGCATGTGCAGTATGATGGCGGGTGCCTGCAGTGCGGACAGTGAGCATGTTTTTTTGAAGGAAGTGTACTGGTGTTCCAAAGTTTTTCCGAAGGAAGATTTTATTACCTTAAAAAGTAGCAAGCTGATGTATTATTGTTCTAATTAATAAATGTTGTTGTCCCTTTCACCTTTCAAGATACAAGCTGCTCTGGTTGATATATTGGAAATTCTCACAATTATTTGTGAAAGACACAAGCTGCCCTTGGCTCAAACCAACCTAGGTTCCATGTTGCAATAACAGAAATGGTATGTCCCATGGTGGTAGCCTCAAGAACACATGCTTACATTTTGATGGTTGCTGCATTCACGGAGTATGCATTTCAACATGTGATGTGGCATTCCATATTGCCGATGCTCGTATGAGGGGATTTAGGGATGCATGTGTGGAGCATCACCTACAGAAGGGACATGGAGTTTCTCTAGACGCATTTCTCTCAAACATGCTCTGCTTCTCGAAAGATGTCAGCCAGGTCTCCAAATATCCCCTGGCACACTATGGTCGTATGTTTGGATTAGCTGCCTGTATTGCAGTTTGCTTGCAGAGTTCTTACACCGGTGATGATGTTTACATATTGGAGTTTTTCCTGCCACCGGATTGCCGAGAAGATGGTGAGTACTAAGTAGTAGAAGGCATTTCTGGAGTCTATGTCAATTCTGATGAAGCAGAATCTTCATGGAGATTTTGGTTCTCCTCAATTCAGTGGCATGCCTGTTCTGTCCTTGTCAGCTACTAACAGAATACCGGTTCTGCTGGTCTTGTTTTGCAGCTGGTGCCATTGTGTGTGCATTTTAGTAGTTGGCCGCCCCGTTATAGCTTAGTTAATGTGTTTGTATATTTATCTACCGAGAAGGCTTTTTTTGCAGATTTGGAATGTATAATTCATCTCGTGTGGTTGCAGTGCGCTTGTGCGTACGGTCCAGTGATATTTTCATATTTTTTTTCAAGTTTACCCCGACCATTAAATCAGTTTGTAATTTTGCCCCGATGACTTTCGGTTCACTTGGTTATGCAAAAAAAGATATTTGCTTGTTTGTAGGGTATGGTGCAGTTCTTTTGTATTCGTCCCTGTGTCAAGACAGGGAAAAAAATGAATGCAATTCAATTTTCCTTAAAATAGTTTAGAGCTTTTGCAGCTCACTTGTTTTGTTGTGTAAAAATTAAGTGCAGTGCGGTTCCGGTTCAGTAGAAGACGAGAAACAAAAAAGAAAAGAAGAAAGAAAGTGTGCTCCACTTTGGCAAAGTTTGTTTCTTGTAAAATGTAATTCATTAGTTCATTTTAAGAGTGATGCCGTTCACTTGCCCCCAACATGAAAAATGCAAAAAAAAATAGCGGAATCTCAAAAAAAAAATTGTTACCAAAACAACACAAAAAAGTAATGCGGTTCACTTGGTGATCCAAAAACAAAAACACATCGGAAAAGCAACTCACTTCTCAAACGCGCGTAAAAAATTAATTAGTACGAAAAAAAGACAAAAGCAAATCATGAGGTTCACTTTTGGTAGTGTTCCGCTTTACTTTCGGGAGTGTTGCGGTCCACTTTTCTTCGGAAAAAAAAGTTGGAAAAAGACAACAAAACTCCTATGAGAAAAACCTACGTCCAACAAAATAAATCATGAGGTTCGATTGACTGTCTGATGCAGTGCGTTCTTCAGTTTGAAGCAGTGCGCTTTTCGCGTTTTTGTAATTTCAAAACTGCTCTTAAACCATAATGAATTAGAGGGCGTGTTCTACATGAGAAAGTAGCGTCTCGACGATATCTTTCCAACGGTGTATCATTTGGATCATTCGGACCAACGTTTTGTAAAAAATTCACGAAAAAATGGCCGCTGCCGTTCGTAGTCAGCCGCACGATTTTCAAATTTAACTAAAAACCGTAAGGAATCTCAAAAACATTTCAACATATGAAAGTTGCGCCTCGTTTGTAGCTTTCCAACGGTATATTACACGCCTTGTTTCGACAAACGGTTAGAAAACTGGAGTGAAAACAATACCGAAAATTTGAAAAATTTCGAAAAACACAATTCCGCGATTTAGTAAATTCAAAACTGCTCTTAAACCGTAGCGAATTAGAGAAAATATTAGATATGAAAAAGATGCGTGGCGACGATACCTTTCCGATGGTGTATCATATGTTTCATTCCGACGAGCGGTTTAGAAAAAAACGCCAAAAAACGCTCGCTGCCATTCGTTGTGAGCCGCACGATTTTCGAAACTGCTCTTAAACTATGATGAATTTTGAAAAGTGTTCAACATGGCGAAGTTGCGTTTACTCCATAGCTTTTCAACGGTATATTACATGAATAATTCCGATAAACGGTTAAAAAACTAGAGCAAAAAAGGTACCGAAAAAACAACACGTACAATTTTTTCAAACATGAAGTTCGCTGGTCTCTGTGGTGCGGTGCGTATAGCTTTTCAATGCAGTATTGCAATGCAGTTCGGAAGTGTTATGAGAATATTATTCTCATAATGTTATGAGAATAGACCGGCTGTATATATATATATATATAAGCGAAAATGGATATGTACAAATGGAAAAAGAAGAAAAGAAAACAAAGAGGATTACAACAAGTTATCCAATCCGAGCTCGTTCAAAACCTATCATTTGGGGATGTAATTATCTTAGGACTTGATCAATCCAACTTGAAAGCAGGTCAGAGTGCTTGAAATTAGTTCTGTGCTTGAGTAGTAGTAGATCAGCTCTCAAGCTGCTTTTCCATGACTGAAGTGAGAAGGGCTTGGCTTGGAATTTTTTTTCATTTCTCTGCATCCAGATATTCCGGCAACCCATGATTATGATTTCCATAGCAATAGACTTTGGAAGAGCCTGAAGGATGAGTGACACTTCATCATGGACATAAATTCCTCTTTGTCTTGACCCCAAAAGAAGATCCCAACAGTTTAAGGCAAAATTGCAGTCCCAGAACAAATGCAGAGCAGTTTCTTCAGTGTTAGCATCACAAAGTTCACAGTTACATGAGGGCAGATGGAATGATTTCCTTTGGAGAAGATTTCTGGTGTTGGTTCTGTCATGCAGAAGCATCCAGAAAAAGATCTTGTATCTGAGCATGGTGACATTCTTCCAGATTTTAGGGAACAGAGAGCTGGCTTTTTCACCTTGAGTCATTAACTTGTACATCCTGATGGAGGAGTATTCAGATCCCCAAGGGTAAATCCATTGATCCATGGTGCCTCTTACTTGCATGCTTTGAGTAGTGACTTGTAGCTCCAACCACTACTGGTATGCTTGTGCAGAAAGAGGTGTGTGGAAAAAGTCCAGAGTGTTGTCACTTAGCAAATAATCCCTCATTGTCAAATTTGTCATGCTAGAGAAAGAGTATAACTCTGGGTATTTGTGCATAAGAGAGCCAATACCCCAATTGTCTTCCTAGAGTAAAATAGTGTTGCCTTGACCAATAATACTTTTGGTGTAACTTTTAAATTGGGGCAGAAGCTTGATAATGCTTTTCCACCAGAAAGATCCAACTGGTCTGGCAAAATTGGTACCTTGGGGGTAGTAGGAATCCCAGATTAGTTGCACCTATGGAAGATCAAAGTGATGCAGAAATTTGTGGAGGTGTTTCATAAGCAAACACTTGTTATGTGTTGTAAATTGCAGGACTCCAAGCCCTCCTTGGTCTTTGGGTTGACATACTTTGTCCCAAGAAATTAGAGCAGAACCTTTGTCCTCCTTTCCATACTTTCTCAAGAAGCAATGTCTCAGGTATTTGTTGATTTGTTCCACAATGCTGGCAGGTAACATGAGAGTACACATGAAGAAAGTAGGTAGACTGGTGAAAACTGATTTAATTAATGTGAGTTTATCACCATATGATAGTAATGTTGAGCAGCCAACTAGTCTTCTGTCAATTCTCTTGATTACTGGTATAAAATCTTCCAGTTTGGGCTTGGATAGGCTGAGGGGAAGCCCAATATATGTGAGGGGGAAAGAACCAATGCTACAGCCCAAGACATTTACTAAGATCTCCATCTTGGCAGGAGTGGTGTTGATTGGAATTATAGCAGACTTTTCATAGTTTATTCTCAGTCCAGTATAAACAGAGAAGTGTAGGAGCAGGTTTTTCAGTTGTTCCACTTGAACTGTGCAGGATGGCATTATGATAACTGTATCATCAGCATATTGGATGACTGGAAAGTCAGGGCAGGGATGAGCTGGCATAGGTCTATGAAGGAGTTGGTTATGTAAAGCTTCATTCATCACCGATTGTAGCAAATCAGCAGCAAGTACAAATAACAGAGGCGATAGTGGATCTCCTTGTCTTACCCGTCTTTTGCATTGGAATTGCTTGCCTGAAACTCCATTGAGGAGGATTGAAGAGTAGCCAGATGTAAAGATCATATCCATCCAGAGCATCCATTTGGGACCAAAACCTCTAGCAATAAGTATCTCTTTAATAGTACTGTGCTCAATCAGGTCAAAAGCTTTTTGAAAGTCCAGTTTTAGCATGATAGTTTCTGCACCAGAGGATTGACATTGACTGATGTATTCATATGCCCAAGCCAGGCAGTCTTGAATGGATCTGTTCTTGATGAAACCATATTGATTCTTGTGCACCAAACTTAGAATGAATTTCTGCAACCTGTTTGCAAGTAGTTTGGTAATGATTTTGATTGAACAGTTGTAATGCCCAGGATGGAGTTATACCTCCTACGTGTCGAGGCACGACTTAAAGACATAAATCCATCCTAGAATGATCTCAAGTTCGGTAATCTTTGCACATCTCATGTAAAAGAGGGGGATTGTAAACAGAAAAATAGTTGGCTTACACTCGCCACGTCACACAATTACATAGCATGTCTCAATCATCATACATTAAGAATAGCACAACCCTCTAAGGGCAAAATCCAAATGTCAAGATACCAAACTGAAATAAATAAACCACAGGCGGATCGAATCCTAGTAGGAGTCTCCACTACTGATCATCCGGGTATCGCACATAGTACCGACTACGCTCCTCGTCGTACTCCCAATCCAGCTCGGTGCCATCACCTGGATAGCTCACAGCTGGACCTGCATCTGGTGTGGTGGAGTAACTGTGAGCCACAGAGGACTCAGCAATCCCGTTTCCGGGTAACAAGACTATCTAAGCCTTTGGGAGAGGATAAGGCTGAAGAAAAGAATAAGTGTCTGCAGCAGCAACTAGCAACTAGCTTACGTGAGTGAGAGCGAGAAGAGAAAGCCTCGGCCGAGAAGTGATCACGAAGTGATCCTAGCTACAAGCTCAACAATCATAACCCCTCCGTGTTCAACTCCCGAATCCCTATTCGGAAATTGGCAGTCACGGAACACACGCTGGTAGTGTATTAGAAACATTGTGTCAAGTTATCTACAACCGGATATTAACAAGCTCCCATCTGCCACATAACCGCGGGCACGGCTTTCGAAAGTTCAAACCCTGCAGGGGTGTTCCAACTTGACCCATTACAAGCCCACGATCCGCGGAGTCGCAACTCCAAAGTGGGAGACCCGAGTATCCTCGGAATCCCGTGCTCAAGATATACCGAACTAAGGTAAGGCTAATCCAGCAAATCCTCCCGGCGTGCCGACACCCTGATAGTAGCCGCGCGTATTTCGTCTCAGGCCACGTCCGGATGAGTCATCCTATAGGTTTTTACCAGACCTCAAGTTTCCTTGAGGTGGCCCCGCAGTCTGCTCGTTTCGGACCAACACTCATGTGGAGCACTGGCCCGGGGTTGTTGATTAAGAAAAAAAGGGTTTATAACTCCCTATGCTAGTTTAGTTTGTTATTAGGCAAATAGTACCAGTGTTGGGACTTGCTGGAAAAGACTTAGCACTTAGCGGTTTATCGAGGGGGTCCCATACACCCCAACCGTGTTAGAAACGCATAATCAAGGAACATAGCACCGGTTTATACGGTTCCTAACGGCATGAGTGGAACAAAACACCAAGCAAAAGGCTTAGCCTTCCACCCTTGCCAATATATAGATGATTTCATTTTAAGCATTAATATAGTGTGATATAACCCAACCAAACTTCGACATGAAGCAAGCATCTTCGATCTTCACCTGCAACTAGCAATGCTATAAGAAGGGCTGAGCGAAGCGTACTTAGCCAAGCAACGGTTTGCGTAGGTAGGTTGGTTAAACATGGCAATGGTTTACAAGTAGGAGGCTGACAAGAAGATCATGGGCATCGAGACAAAACTATAGAGCGGAACTACTAGCAATAGGCAAAGATAGTAATGTTATCGGGGTTCGGTCATCTTGCCTGAAGAGAAGTCGTTCGGATCGTAAGAAGGGTCCTCGTGCTCAACCTCGTTGGAAACCTTGTGCTCGTACTCGAACTCAGACTCTGCTTCCGGCTCTAAACAAAACAATCACACCAAGCACCAATCAACAAGATGCAATGCGCACTCGAAAAAGATGAATGCATGATGGATGCACTAAGGATGCACACGGAGCACGGAAAATATCACTCAAGAAAATCACCTCAAAACATGATAACAATCTGATATTATTAATCTACACAGAAAATCAATCAAGTTTGATATAAGATTCGTTGAAATCGGAGTTACGGGCTAAAAGTTATGCCCGAAACAAGAAATGAGCGAAAGCTGAAAATTACAGCATCATAGCAACTTCGGAGCTCAAAATAATTAAGCTACAGCACTCAAACAACATGGCAAAGGACATGAACACAAACTAGACATATACTACAGCAACTAAGTCCAAAGGTGCACCCCCAACGGAGCCACGGATCAATAGCAATGATCTTGGACATATTGAACTTGACAATAAAATTCTGGTAGCAGAATTTTATTGAAACTTTGGAGCAAAAGATAAACATGCTACAGCCACTTAAATAGACATTTGAGGACATGAATGGAAAGACAACAATATATACTACAAGGAACAATCAAGATCCACTCCAAAACTATCATGCTTTGTCCTAGAACATCACACGAACATGGCATCGGAACGTTACAGATTTCAGACTTAGTGAAAATCCACTAAGTCCTAAAACAGCAATATCATCATGGCATCTAAAAGAGCATGTTTAAGTCACCTCGAAACTAAACATGGCAAGTGGTAAGCACCTCATCAAAGTACACATGAAGGTGATTCCGAAACATACAAGCATGCATCATTGAGGTAAACACCACGATAGCAACGAGCTCAACAAGATGGCATTTCATAACAAGTGAAACAACATCACAGCCACATGGCACTTTGCAACGATGATAAACATGGCAAGAATAAATCTATCATGCTACCTAGCACATACAACACGTAGATCATGGCAAGACGAACACGTGGACATGTCATTTGCATCATTCGGACAAACGAGCTAAAAGATATCACATAGCAAGGATGGCATAAAAACATCACATAGCAGCAGTTTATATCATGATGCACTCTTGCAATAGAAAAACAAGCACCTAGATGACTTCTAACATGCATGACAACAACAGATAAAACGTAGAGCACGATCCCACGAACGTCTGGACATGCTATTTGCGCGAATCGGACAAACACACAAGGAGATCTAGCAGTTTGAAAATAGCATCACAGAATAAAAATTCTGGGACTAGGGTTTTAAAAGAGGTAAACCTCCAGATCTGGATCTGAGAGTCCACGGGCCCGGGGTGGAGATGGACCTGGTGGAAGAAGTGGCGCGGCGGCCCACTGGCACCCGAGGGGAGGCGGTGGCGCGGGCCCGCGATGCGGCCTCGGCGCTGGAGTCGGCCCGGCTCGCGGACGAGGAGGCCGGCGGAGCGAGGTGGCGCGCTGGCTGCGGCCCACTGGCGTGCGGCCCGCGGAGGCGCGGCTGGCGGCGGTGAGGCGCACAGGCGCTGGAGGAGGGAAGTGGGCCGGCCCGGTCTGCGGTGGCCTGGAGGCGGGGAGGCCCGAGCGCCTGGCGGCGGCGATCGGTGGCGAAGGGAGTGGCCGGCCCGCGGAGAAGGCGATGGCCCAGGCGGCGACGGGGAAGTGGTCCCCTGGACCGATCGAACGGAGAGGCTGCCTGGGCCGACGCGGAGACCAGGGGATCGAAGAACACTTCGGCGGCGCTGGACGTTGACCTGGATCGAAGGACCTGGTCGGTTCGACCGATCCCAGGCGAAGAATGGCGCTGGCTTCGAGGGGAGAAGCCAAGTGGCTGAGAGGGGGTTGGCCAGATCTGAAATTTAGGGAAGAAGGGGATCTGAGAAAAAAAAATGAGGGGGAGAGAGTGGGGAAGAAGATAGAGATGCCAAAATTAGACTAGGGTCTAATATATAGCAGTTTTCAGGGTTAGGGGGGAATTTATGGGTGTTTGGAGCCCTCCGATCGCGATCCGACGGATCCGATCGCGGGGGTAGTTTAGAAGGGCCTAGGAGAAGGTAGCAGACTGCAGTAGGGGTGTTTCTGGGACACAAAGTGAAGGCACTTTGGACCCACACGAACAACGGATGGGAAAACCAACGGAGTCCAAACGCGACGAGATTCGAGAGGCGGGTAGCACACAACAAAACAACAACACACACAACAACCTCGCGGCACACCGGTAACATTACACGCCCAAACAACAAAGTAGGCCTACGGGACGTCACGGACACGTGAGGGAGCTCCGGAACGCGAAACGGAGAACGGGAAGAAACACGTGGAACCGGATGCAACCGACAACACAAATGCAATGCGATGCACGTGTCTACATGATATGAATGAATGCCACACACTCACACAACAAAACGACGAAAACCCAAAAGACAAAGAACCTGGAATGGAAATAGATGAAGCCGGAGATATATTATATACCCAAAAGGGAAAGTATTACATCAGGGGCATTACAAACTCTCCTCTACTACAAAAAGATCTCGTCCCGAGATCTAGGACTGGAAAAAGGAAGGGTACTCGGAACGAAGATGATCTTCTCGTTCCTAGGTAGCTTCTCGGTCGGTGTGATGTGACCACTTGACTTTCAGAAATTTGATGGACTTGTTGCCGGTCTTGCGTTCGGTTTCTTCAAGAATGGCAACTGGGTGCTCTCGGTAGGACAGGTCTTGTTGAAGATCAATCTCTTCAAACGGAATCATGCGCTCAGGTGCCTTGAAGCATTTGCGAAGTTGAGACACATGGAAGACATCATGAACATTTGCGAAGTTTGGAGGGAGCTCAAGTTGATAGGCTAGATCGCCTCTTTTGCCAAGAATCTTGAAAGGCCCGACGTATCTAAGAGCAAGTTTTCCTTTGATACCGAATCTTTGGGTGCCTTTCATCGGAGACACATGGAGATAGACATGATCATCGATGTTGAATGCCAAATCACGATGCTTGCCGTCATAGTAGCTCTTCTGACGCGACTGAGCGGCCTTGAGATTCTCACGTATGACTTTGCACATTTCTTCGGCTTCTGAGATCAAGTCATTGCCAAGAAGTTGACGTTCGCCTGTTTCAGACCAGTTGAGAGGGGTACGGCACTTTCTGCCATAGAGAATTTCAAACGGTGCTTTGCCTGCACTTGCTTGAAAGCTGTTGTTGTAAGAGAACTCGGCAAATGGAAGGCAGTCTTCCCATTTCATGCCGAAGGAGATGACACAGGCTCTGAGCATGTCTTCTAGAATCTGATTCACACGCTCGACTTGACCACTAGTCTGAGGGTGAAAAGCAGTGCTGAACCTGATCTTCGTGCCCATGGCGGACTGAAAGGAGTCCCAGAACCTTGATGTGAACAAGCTTCCACGGTCTGAGGATATCACTTGAGGAATGCCATGTAGGGACACAATTCTGGAAGTGTACAGCTCTGCAAGTTGAGCTGCATTGATTGATTCTTTGACTGGAAGAAAGTGAGCGACTTTGGTAAGCTTGTCAATCACCACAAAGATAGCATCATTTCCTCGCTTGGATTTAGGAAAGCCAGTGACGAAGTCCATTTCAATGTGGTCGAACTTCCACTCGGGAATAGGAAGAGGTTGGAGAAGACCGGCTGGACGTTGATGTTCTGCTTTCACTCTTCTGCATACATCACATTCATTCACGAATTGGGCAATTTCCCTTTTCATGCGTGTCCACCAGTAAGACTGCTTGAGGTCTTGGTACATCTTGGAACTGTCAGGATGAATGGAAAGGAGAGAATCATGAGCTTCTTCCATTATGAGCTTCCTGAGATCACCTTTGGGAACAACGAGTCTGTCCTCGAAGAACAAGGTATCTCTCTCATCAACACGGAAGCACTTGTATTTTGGAGTGCCCTTTGCAATCCCATGTTTCACTTTCTTCACCATGGTATCACTGAGCTGGGCCTCACGGACTTGATCTTCCAAGGTAGGAGCAATTTGGAGATTTGCAAGAAAACCCTGCGGAACAACTTGGAGGTTGAGTTTCCTGAATGCTTCACAAAGCTCAGGCTGGTACGGCTTGATAAGAAGGCTGTTGCAATATGCCTTTCTGCTCAAAGCATCTGCAATCACTTTCGCCTTGCCAGGAGTGTATTCGATGCTGGGATTATACTCTTGGATCATTTCAACCCAACGAGTCTGGCGGAGGTTCAGATGCGGCTGTGTGAAGATGTACTTCAAGCTCTTGTGATCAGTGAAGATGTTGACCTTTCTGCCCAACAACAGATGTCTCCACGTAATCAGAGCATGTACCACAGCTGCTAGCTCGAGATCATGTGTGGGATAGTTCTTCTCACTTGGCTTGAGCTGACGAGAAGTGTATGCCACAATTCTCTTATCTTGCATAAGCACACCACCAAGACCTTGAAGAGAAGCATCACAGAATACTTCATAGGGCTTGGTTTCATCCGGAGGAGTCAGAACTGGAGCAGAGACAAGCTTTTCTTTGAGAGTTTTGAATGCCACTTCACACTCTGGAGACCAAAAGTATTTGGCATTCTTCTGAAGCAAGTTGGAAAGAGGCTTGGCAATCTTGGAGAAGTTCTCAACGAATCTTCTGCAATAGCTGGCAAGACCCAGAAAACCGCGGAGCTGCTTGACGTTCTGAGGAGCTTCCCAGTTGACAATTGCTTCAACTTTCTCGGGATTAACCGCAATACCGTCAGCTGAGATGATGTGGCCCAGGTATAAAACCTTATCGAGCCAAAACTCGCACTTGGAGAACTTGGCATAGAATTTATGCTCTCGGAGTCGATCAAGAACCAGGCGTAAGTGCTTTTCATGATCTTCTTCATTCTTGGAAAACACCAGAATATCATCCAGATACACAAGCACAAACTCGCCAGTATAGGGGTTGAAGATGTAATGCATCATCCTTGAAAAGGTAGGAGGAGCATTAGTGAGACCGAAGGACATGACGGTATACTCGTATGAACCGTAGCTCATTCTGAAGGCCGTCTTGGGAATGTCTTCCTCGCGAATGCGAATTTGATGATAGCCCATTCGGAGATCAAGCTTAGAGAACACTTTAGCTCCTTTGAGCTGCTCAAAGAGTTTGTTGATGTTGGGGAGCGGATACTTGTTCTTAATCGTCTTCTTGTTCAATGGCCGGTAATCAACACAGAGTCGCTCCGTGCCATCTTTCTTCTTGACAAATAAGACACCACAGCCCCACGGAGAGGTACTAGGCCTGATGAGACCCATACTCTCCTGCTTATCAAGCTGCTTCTTCAGTTCCTTCAATTCATCCGGAGAGAGCTTGTACGGACGCCGGCATGCTGGCTCAGTACCCGGCTCGAGTTCAATAACGAATTCCACCTGACGGTGTGGAGGCATGCCTGGAAGTTCTTCAGGAAAGACGTCTTGATATTCGTTCACCACCGGAATTTGAGATATGGCATTAATTTCGCCCTTATCATTAAGAGAGAAAAGCCGGATAGTGTTATCCCTTGAGGCAAAGATAATCACATCTTCATCAGAATGAGTCATCTTGACTTCCTTCTGTGCACAATCAATATGAGCATCGTGCTAAGAAAGCCAATCCATTCCGAGGATGAGGTCGATGTCAGAATTACCAAGGACCACCGGATTAGCTAGAAAACGATAATCTCCCATGCGAATAGAAACATTCGGAGCAAATATGTTGGAAGTCATGCACTTGCCCGGAGAAATAACTTGCAACTTCTGAGGCAGACTTTGGATGTCAACATTATTCTTGGATGCAAATGGTTGAGACATGAAAGAACATGAAGCACCCGAATCAAACAAAACTTTAGCAGGGATAGAGTTCACTGGAAGGTTACCCAAAATGACATCAGAAGCATTCTCCGCTTGCGCTGCATTCATCAGATTGACCCTTGCCGCCTTTGAATCATGCCTGACAATAGCTGAACTCACAGGTGGAGGAGGTGGAAGACGCTTCGGATTCGGACATTTGTTGGCATAGTGACCTTTCTGAGTGCATTTGTTGCAAGTCACTTCTGAGAGAGGACGGAAATGAGAACCACTTGACTTGGAGCCTTGAGACTGAAACTGCTTCTTCGACTGGTTGCTTGGGTTGGGTGGGTGGGAGAAACCACGACCACTAGAGTTCTTGTAGTTGGAGTTGTTGGAGTTGTTGTATGGAGCTCGAATCACTGGAGGAGGAGGAAGCCAGAATTTCTGATGCTTCGAGACCATATGAGACGATGAGGAAGAGTGAACGGCATCTCGAATTCTCTTCTTAGAAGCCTCCATCTTGAGCTGAGCTGCTTCTTGTTTCAAAGCCATGTTATAGAACTTGTCGAATTCATCGGGCTCGAACAAAGTGAGAGCAAGCTGAAGTTCATCTTTGAGACCTCCACGGAACTGGTAGATTTTACTCTTGGCATCAGGAATGTCTTGCTTAGCATAACGAGCGAGGTTTTGGAACTTGACATTATACTGATAGACTGTCATGGAGCCCTGCTTCAGGTTGCGGAATTGCTCACGCATGCCCTCGATGACACTTGTTGGGATGTGGTGCGAGCGAAAGTCCTTGCAGAAATTCTCCCAAGAGATCACTTGACCTGGCCTGGAGTCTTTGTACTGCTGCCACCAATCAGCTGCTTGATCTTTCAGTTGGAAGGCTGCAAACTTCACATAATCATCTTCCTTCATGTTACTGCACTCAAAATGCTTCTTAATGTCGGTTAACCAATCTTCAACATCAAGAGGGTCGACACAGTAACTGAAAGCTTTAGGATTGTTGGCCAAGAACTGGTTAAGAGTAGCATGGTGCTGCTGGTTGAAGAAGTTGCCTTGGTTCCCTGGAATACCCTGATTAGCTTGATTAGCTTGCATCTGCTGCATCATCTGCATCATCAACTGGGTGTTCTGAGCTGTAGTCTGCATAATTGCTCTCCAAGCCTCAGGCGGAGGAGGAGGGGAAGGAGGACGTTCTGGGACCTCTTCCACCTCTGGGTTAGCGTTGGGAACCTTTTTCGGAGCCATCCTGTAAGAGACGACCATGAATCAGCAATTGATTGACAAAAGGTATAAGCTGAATCAATGGAATGAATTGCAACAAGTCTTCACAATAATCATTCGAACAATAAGAACGAATGAAATCATTCGAACAAGAGGAACGAATGAAATTCTCAGTTAAATGATAACATCAATCTTCACGAGAAGCCACATAGGGGACAAAAGGATAAAATAAGAAAACAACAAGGTACAGACGGGAACAAACACAAGAGAGGAGTTTCATTCTAACATCTTTGTGCTGAAAGCATATGAACGCGTTACGAAAAGGTTTTGCAATCCTCGGATCAGCATAGCCAAGGATCTTTTAAGATGCAACTCCTGATAGTAACATCGGTCATATAACCCCTTCACTCAATGTAGAACCCCGAACTCACTAACCTGCATTCGTTGGAAGAATGCCTACGATCTACTGGATAAACCCACCTATAGATTTCCGAAAGATTCCAGTTATGCAATCAGGTGTTGGGGATACACGGGAAGCACCGCGCAATCAACTCTAAACCTACATCCAGGTGTATCCATCCTTCAACACATAACCAGTCTTTCTCGGAAACTATGTACCTCGGACCTTCGAAAAGCATCCACTATAACAAGCTATGGCAATACTCCCGAACAGGGGCGGAGCTAGGAATTTGGTGCTGGGTATTCATTGTAAAGGAAAAATTGCAATGCAATGTAAATGTATACTGTATTTAAAAAAAAAAATCATACAAAGGAGCCACATGACCCCCATTTTCATTGAGAAAATGAAGTTTGATACAGTTTTAATAGTAGACGGACAACACAAAACGCACAACAAGCAACAACCAGGAACAAAAGAAGAAAGCATACATCCCTGGAAATCTAAACATTACCTAAGGATGCTAAACCACACAACTCTCGCTGCAGAAGACCAGACCAGCATCAACAACTTCATAAGCTCAAACAACCATGACCATATATAATGTTAGCAAAATATCCTTGTGGCAATATCTCTAACCTTTACAGAAGGAGCACTTGCTGTGGATATCATGGTACCGAAGTTTTTTTACTTTGCCTTTGAAGCCTTTTCCCACAATGCTAATAAGCTAACACCCTTGTTCTTCGTCTACATTACAAGAACACAAAATGAAAATCAGTGCCAGTAGCATGCATCTAGCATCTAGCTAGCTCCTAACAGATTACGATTTGTTCACTTAAAAGATCTAGCAGATTAGCTTCTATTTACACAAAGGTAGTGCTAATATATGCTAAATCAGAGTAAATAAACAGGGATATAGCAACCGGTGGCATGGATTCGTTCTAAATTAGTTTAGAAAACTACCTCTTCCCAATCCAGTGGCGAGCTCACGATGCGACGAGCGCGATCCCGCAAGCAAAGTAGCCGAGAGAATGGAACTGGCGAAAGGCTGGACGCCTGGAGGAGTGGAGGTGCTGTTGTGCTGGTGGTTGTTGCGGTAGTAGCTGCGGCGCCGCCGGCGGCTGCAGCAGCTAGGTCGAACAAGGGGGAGAAGTGAAGCACACTAGAGAGACGAGTGTATCCATCCTGCTGGACTGAGGAGTTGAGTGCTCCGTGCGTGGGCTGGAATTGGAGTCTCGTCTGTTGCATGGGCTGTTGCCTAGGTTGGATAATGGACATGTATATCTAATTTTTTTTGGGGCCAATTCATTGGTATTCCATGGAATTCCCAGGAATACCCCTGGCTCCGCCACTGCTCCCGAACTACCTCCCCAGTACTGGGTGATGTCGGGGTTATCTTGCCACTGGCCGTATAGGAGAGATTTTCGATGTCGGCCGTCTTAAGTATTTAGTACTGCCGCGATATGCTTGTGACAACAATACCCCGAAGCTCAACTCCTCGGTAACAGGAGGCATCGAGAACAATATCCTTGTCACAAGAACATCGAAACAATCCCAGAATACTCGCGGGATTCCTAAAAAAAATTTGGTGCAATTTTTGAAGATAGGAGAGACAAGAGTAGTCGTCAGGAGTCCTCACCAGAGAGAAAGGGGATGAGAAGCAAAGAAATCCTACTCTCCGATATAATATAGGACTCAAAAAGTTTTCAGTGTGTGCCTAGACTCGACCGTCAACGATTCGATCAAACAGTGGGGGCTCCTAGGTCGGAGAAGGCTCTGAATACCAATTTGTAATGCCCAGGATGGAGTTATACCTCCTACGTGTCGAGGCACGACTTAAAGACATAAATCCATCCTAGAATGATCTCAAGTTCGGTAATCTTTGCACATCTCATGTAAAAGAGGGGGATTGTAAACAGAAAAATAGTTGGCTTACACTCGCCACGTCACACAATTACATAGCATGTCTCAATCATCATACATTAAGAATAGCACAACCCTCTAAGGGCAAAATCCAAATGTCAAGATACCAAACTGAAATAAATAAACCACAGGCGGATCGAATCCTAGTAGGAGTCTCCACTACTGATCATCCGGGTATCGCACATAGTACCGACTACGCTCCTCGTCGTACTCCCAATCCAGCTCGGTGCCATCACCTGGATAGCTCACAGCTGGACCTGCATCTGGTGTGGTGGAGTAACTGTGAGCCACAGAGGACTCAGCAATCCCGTTTCCGGGTAACAAGACTATCTAAGCCTTTGGGAGAGGATAAGGCTGAAGAAAAGAATAAGTGTCTGCAGCAGCAACTAGCAACTAGCTTACGTGAGTGAGAGCGAGAAGAGAAAGCCTCGGACGAGAAGTGATCACGAAGTGATCCTAGCTACAAGCTCAACAATCGTAACCCCTCCGTGTTCAACTCCCGAATCCCTATTCGGAAATTGGCAGTCACGGAACACACGCTGGTAGTGTATTAGAAACATTGTGTCAAGTTATCTACAACCGGATATTAACAAGCTCCCATCTGCCACATAACTGCGGGCACGACTTTCGAAAGTTCAAACCCTGCAGGGGTGTTCCAACTTGACCCATTACAAGCCCACGATCCGCGGAGTCGCAACTCCAAAGTGGGAAGACCCGAGTATCCTTGGAATCCCGTGCTCAAGATATACCGAACTAAGGTAAGGCTAATCCAGCAAATCCTCCCGACGTGCCGACACCCTGATAGTAGCCGCGCGTATCTCGTCTCAGGCCACGTCTGGATGAGTCATCCTACAGGTTTTTACCAGACCTCAAGTTTCCTTGAGGTGGCCCCGCAGTCTGCTCGTTTCGGACCAACACTCATGTGGAGCACTGGCCCGGGGTTGTTGATTAAGAAAAAAAGGGTTTATAACTCCCTATGCAAGTTTAGTTTGTTATTAGGCAAATAGTACCAATGTTGGGACTTGCTGGAAAAGACTTAGCACTTAGCGGTTTATCGAGGGGGTCCCATACACCCCAACCGTGTTAGGAACGCATAATCAAGGAACATAACACCGGTTTATACGGTTCCTAATGGCATGAGTGGAACAAAACACCAAGCAAAAGGCTTAGACTTCCACCCTTGCCAATATATAGATGATTTCATTTTAAGCATTAATATAGTGTGATATAACCCAACCAAACTTCAACATGAAGCAAGCATCTTCGATCTTCACCTGCAACTAGCAATGCTATAAGAAGGGCTGAGCGAAGCGTACTTAGCCAAGCAACGGTTTGCGTAGGTAGGTTGGTTAAACATGGCAATTGTTTACAAGTAGGAGGCTGACAAGAAGATCATGGGCATCGAGGCAAAACTATAGAGCGGAACTACTAGCAATAGGCAAAGATAGTAATGTTATCGGGGTTCGGTCATCTTGCCTGAAGAGAAGTCGTTCGGATCGTAAGAAGGGTCCTCGTGCTCAACCTCGTTGAAAACCTCGTGCTCGTACTCGAACTCAGACTCTGCTTCCGGCTCTAAACAAAACAATCACACCAAGCACCAATCAACAAGATGCAATGCGCACTCGAAAAAGATGAATGCATGATGGATGCACTAAGGATGCACACGGAGCACGGAAAATATCACTCAAGCAAATCACCTCAAAACATGATAACAATCTGATATTATTAATCTACACAGAAAATCAATCAAGTTTGATATAAGATTCGCTGAAATCGGAGTTACGGGCTAAAAGTTATGCCCGAAACAAGAAATGAGCGAAAGCTGAAAATTACAGCATCATAGCAACTTCGGAGCTCAAAATAATTAAGCTACAGCACTCAAACTACATGGCAAAGGACATGAACACAAACTAGACATATACTACAGCAACTAAGTCCAAAGGTGCACCCCCAACGGAGCCACGGATCAATAGCAATGATCTTGGACATATTGAACTTGACAATAAAATTCTGGCAGCAGAATTTTATTGAAACTTTGGAGCAAAAGATAAACATGCTACAGCCACTTAAATAGACATGTGAGGACATGAATGGAAAGACAACAATATATACTACAAGGAACAATCAATATCCACTCCAAAACTATCATGCTTTGTCCTAGAACATCACACGAACATGGCATCGGAACGTTACAGATTTCAGACTTAGTGAAAATCCACTAAGTCCTAAAACAACAATATCATCATGGCATCTAAATGAGCATGTTTAAGTCACCTCGAAACTAAACATGGCAAGTGGTAAGCATCTCATCAAAGTACACATGAAGGTGATTCCGAAACATACAAGCATGCATCATTGAGGTAAACACCACGATAGCAACGAGCTCAACAAGATGACATTTCATAACAAGTGAAACAACATCACAGCCACATGGCACTTTGCAACGATGATAAACATGGCAAGAATAAATCTATCATGCTACCTAGCACATACAACACGTAGAGCATGGCAAGACGAACACGTGGACATGTCATTTGCATCATTCGGACAAACGAGCTAAAAGATATCACATGGCAAGGATGGCATAAAAACATCACATGGTAGCAGTTTATATCATGATGCACTCTTGCAACAGCAAAACAAGCACCTAGATGACTTCTAACATGCATGACAACAACAGATAAAACGGAGAGCACGATCCCACGAACGTCTGGACATGCTATTTGCGCGAATCGGACAAACACACAAGGAGATCTAGCAGTTTGAAAATAGCATCACAGAATAAAAATTCTGGGACTAGGGTTTTAAAAGAGGTAAACCTCCAGATCTGGATCTGAGAGTCCACGGGCCCGGGGTGGAGATGGACCCGGTGGAAGAAGTGGCGCGGCGGCCCACTGGCGCCCGAGGGGAGGCGGTGGCGCGGGCCCGCGATGCGGCCTCGGCGCTGGAGTCGGCCCGGCTCGCGGACGAGGAGGCCGGCGGAGCGAGGTGGCGCGCTGGCTGCGGCCCACTGGCGCGCGGCCCGCGGAGGCGCGGCTGGCGGCGGTGAGGCGCCCAGGCGCTGGAGGAGGGAAGTGGGCCGGCACGGTCTGCGGTGGCCTGGAGGCGGGGAGGCCCGAGCGCCTGGCGGCGGCGATCGGTGGCGAAGGGAGTGGCCGGCCCGTGGAGAAGGCGATGGCCCAGGCGGCGACGGGGAAGTGGTCCCCTGGACCGATCGAACGGAGAGGCTGCCTAGGCCGACGCGGAGACCAGGGGATCGAAGGAAACTTCGGCGGCGCTGGACGTTGACCTGGATCGAAGGACCTGGTCGGTTCGACCGATCCTAGGCGAAGAACGGCGCTGGCTTCGAGGGGACAAACCAAGTGGCTGAGAGGGGGTTGGCCAGATCAGAAATTTAGGGAAGAAGGGGATCTGAGAAAAAAAAATGAGGGGGAGAGAGTGGGGAAGAAGATAGAGATGCCAAAATTAGACTAGGGTCTAATATATAGCAGTTTTTAGGGTTAGGGGGGAATTTAGGGGTGTTTGGAGCCCTCCGATCGCGATCCGACGGATCCGATCGCGGGGGTAGTTTAGAAGGGCCTAGGAGAAGGTAGCAGACTGCAGTAGGGGTGTTTCTGGGACACAAAGTGAAGGCACTTTGGACCCACACGAACAACGGATGGGAAAACCAACGGAGTCCAAACGCGACGAGATTCGAGAGGCGGGTAGCACACAACAAAACAACAACACACACAACAACCTCGCGGCACACCGGTAACGTTACACGCCCAAACAACAAAGTAGGCCTACGGGACGTCACAGACACGTGAGGGAGCTCCGGAACGCGAAACGGACAACGGGAAGAAACACGTGGAACCGGATGCAACCGACAACACAAATGCAATGCGATGCACATGTCTACATGATATGAATGAATGCCACACACTCACACAACAAAACGACGAAAACCCGAAAGACAAAGAACCTGGAATGGAAATAGATGAAGCCGGAGATATATTATATACCCCAAAGGGAAAGTATTACATCCGGGGCATTACAACAGTTCAGGAGAGAGATGGGCCTGTAGTCATCAGGAGTTGCTGGGGCATCCACCTTTGGGATCAGATTGCAACCTGTTTGCAAGTAATTTGGTAATGATTTTGATTGAATAGTTCAGGAGAGAGATGGACCTGTAGTCATTAGGAGTTGCTGGGGCATCCACCTTTGGGATCAGAGTTAGGAAAGAAGAATGGATGCTTTGCAAGCTGATATTTCCATGAAAAAAATCTTCAAGTAAAGCATAAAAATCAGGTGCAATAATGTCCCAACAGAGCTTGACAAAATCTATGTTAAAACCATCTGGCCTAGGTGCTTTATCTGAAGGGAGCTCTTTTATCACAGCATCAACTTCTTCTTTGGAGAAAGGTTCTTCCAAGCTGGACAGATTAGGAAATTTGTGAATCAGACCATTAAGGTTGAGCATGTTGAAAGTTGGGATGGAGGTACACATTCTGTCTTTAAAGCATTGAGCAGGATATTTGCCTTGGAGCTATGATCTCTGTGTATATTGCCAGCATCATCTTGTAGGCTGTCAGTGTGGTTAACCCTGTACTTGAGAGTAGCTTCAGGCTGGAAGTACTTAGAGTTTGCCTCTCCAAAATTGACCCATCTGATTGTTGATCTTTGCTTCCAGTATATTCTCTGCAGTTCCAGAAGGCTTAACATATGTTTTTCAAAAACTCTGTGCCATTAAATTCAGGAGTGGTTAGGTCTTTAAAATTCTCTATGCTATCAAAGAAGAGCAACACTTCATTAGTGGACTTAATTGAGATGGACAACTGTGAAAAGGATTTAGCCCACTGCTTCAAACATTTTCTCAATCTTTTGAACTTTGCTGTAATTCTTTTAGCAGAATCTGCAATGTGCAAATCTTTCTCCCAATTTGCTTTTACATTATCTTTAAAACCCAGAATTTGCGTCCAAAAGTTCCCAAACCTGAAGATTTTTGCTTTAGGAATATGAGTGCCTATTTTGATGAGGCATGGAGTATGGTCAGACATTGGCTTGGCCATGGTGTTGGCGTAATGATTGGTCCAAGATTTTGATGTGAAAACCCAGTCCAGTTTCTCCAAAAGAGGTGCCAACTGCATATTACTCCAAGTAAACTTTCTGCCCTTGAGAGGAATTTCTACTAGAGCAAGGGTGTTAATTGCATCATTAAATTTCAGCATATCTGCAAAATTACCCCCTCTCTGTTCCTGTTATTGGGATATCTTATGTAGTTGAAATCACCCATAATGATCCACTTAGTTTCATGTGGCATTTGGATTTCTTTTAGCCATTGAAGAAAATCATCTCTGCCCTCTCCTTGGCAGGGGCCATAAATATTAGAAAGGATCCAGGATTCTCCTGATCGTTTAGATCTGAATCTAACAGACAATGAATAATTATTCGAGTAAAGAGTTTCTCCTTCAAAACTGGAAGCATTCCATGCAATAAGCAGACCCCCAGAAGCTCCTATGGATGGCAGGAAATCAAACTTGTTGATTCTTCTAGGACATAAGTTTTTAAGATATCGACTATTAAAGGATTCTCTCTTAGTTTCTTGAAGGCATATGATGTCTGCATTGGCCTCATAAATTTTATTTCAAAGAGCCAGCCACTTATGAGAATCATTGATCCCCCTCATATTCCAATTAAGGATGCTCCAATCTCTGTTCATGTGTATAAATAATCTGCTCTTGTAAGGTGCACTGGGAAGACTAAAAGCCAGCTATGGAGTGTAGGAAACACAGGTTCAGTGTAACAACAACAAATATCATCCCAGCCACAGAAAGGTCACACCAGGAGGACATAATCTCAATGCATGTTACTGACTGTCCAAAATAGAAACCGATGAAGGTAGTTTGCCCAAAATTTAGCATCCATAGTTCAACAAGCAACATAGCAAAAGATACTGGAGTCTTAAGTACATCTGAAATGGTTTTCCATAGAGTAGGATCCAAACAAAAGAGCATAGTCATAAAGCTACTACACTGGATTTTGTAACAGCTAGTAAAGGAGGGAATTTAGGTCTTCTTGTTCTCCTTCTTTCCAGCTCCATTGGCCGCAGTCTGCCCCTCTTTCTTCTTTTTGGGCTGATGGAGCATATCATCAGTGCAGTCCTTAGCAGAGGCCTTGCAAAAGGAGACAGAGAGATTCTTTATTATTTTAGAGGTAATTTTGGGTGGACCAGAAGTGCATGATAAACAGTTTCCGTCCTGACAAGTCTGCTTCTTAAACCCTTTGTTAAGTAGTTGTAATCTGCCACTTCTTCTTACCTCTGTATCCACAATTGGTGCCTTGTCTTTCCTCTTTCGTTGAGCATGCATAGCTGAAGTGGTGGTTGAGAACACTGCCTGTTGATTTGCGTTGCTTGAGTCAGAAGGAGTACTAATCTTTGGTCCTGGAGATGTCTGCTGTTCCACAACCCTCTGTTTGCATACATGAGTCAGACCAGAAGGACAAGTTTTAGGTAAAACAAAAGGCAGACATGTAGTACAATTAGATCCCTCAATGAGTAAAGTCGAGAGATTGGAGCTCAGCAGTGATTTGACCCATTCAAAACTATCAAGAGTTGTAAGAGCAAGAATAATGAAATTAAACCATTCCACAGGTACCTGACTGGTTGCTATGGTCTCATTAGCGGGGGCAAAAAACTTATAGTAGAGATCTAATCCTTCCTTGGAAAGCAAATCAGTCCCATGACCCACCAGAATAGAATTCTGCCTTAGATTTGAAAGGATAGGATCAACCTATTTTGATAGAAACATTTGATTGGCAGTAAAGTTTGTTCTGAAAATGGGAACAGGGAAACCAGGTGGAGCCTCCATACTACTACCTTCTGAAGTTGCTGCAGTGTCCAAGTGGGAGTGATCTGCCAAGTTCTTTGGGGCCATATCTTCCTGAGCAACTGAACCAGTGTTGGGTGGTACAACAGCCACCATTTCTAGGTTGAGCATATGTGAATCATCAGTAGCCTCAGCCATAGAAGGAGGCTGTGGTGCAACTTCCTGCAGCAAAGGGCCTTCCTGGTGCACAACATCAATATCTTACAGCAAATCAACCTCGATAGGTGTAGCATGAAGTTTTGGTGGCACAATTATATCAAAAAGTTTGACTTGGGTAGAAGCATCAGCAATTTCCAGGGCAATATCAGTGGCTGACTGAACTTCCAAAGGCTGCATATCTACAGTCTATTGAACTGGAGCGGGTAGCACAACTTCTTCCAAGACGAAATCCTGGGTAAGTTGAGCTTCCAGGGGCAAAGGGTTAAGTCCTTGTGCGATTAACACTGGGATGTTGAGATCAAAGATCAGACCATTCTCATTATGCAGCAGGGGAGCAACTTCCTCATGCTGGATATCAGGTTGAGGGGCAAGTAAGACTAGAGGTGCCAGCAGGTCATCCACCTCAAGCAAATTAGGACCAGCACCGAATGAATTGGCAGAACCATTGTCTGAGATGTGCAAACCCAAAGAGAGTGTGAGGCCACTGTCATCCTGAGCTTCAGGCTGCTGTTCCAAAGGTTGCAGCAGATCATTAAGTTCCAGAAATTCTCCTGCTTGCAGCTCAAAGTCAATATGCTCTTGAGGCATGGCCCAGTGGCCCACCCCTCTTCATTCTGAGGCTGTGCATTGTTCTCTTGATTATCTTGTTGTAATAGATGGAAAGCCACCAGCCCAACAGCCATATTGTTCTGATTAGGGTGACGGAATTGCTCCCGAGGTCTTGCGTGTGGATTACCATCCTTTGGCACATGATCTTCATCTGGAGGTGGTCCTCCAGAAGGAATGTCTTGGAAAATAACGACAGGGCATGTCCAAGACTGACCATTCTGGCCATGGGAGCCTGAAACCAGAATGCTGGCCGGAACATCCTTAAGAGCATCAATCTTTACCTTAACCGCAACTGCAACATCACTTGATTTGGATCTATCCCAGACTTGTAATTGCCCAAAACCAAAGGTTGCATTGGATAGCTCATGAAAGGATCCGAGGTCAGCAAGGAAACCAACCAAAAGCAACCAAACATCTTGATTGAGAGAAAAGTTCCTCCAGTTCATGCCCTCATTATGTTTTTGAAAAACAAAGTGAATATCATGATATTGATGTGGCCCAGAGCTAACTAAGATATCACGGTCATCAGCACTTTTGAGACGAACGAAGGCTTGACCAAAGGGGCATCGAGTAATTGAGATGATGCCCATCCTTTTGGAGAGGAGGAATTCTTGCAAAATCTCCCTGGCATTGGGAAAAGCTACCTCACCTTGAGGCATAGGCATGAACGTGACGATGGCAAGATCTTCATTAGCCGGCAACATCTTCCCGTGGATGACATGGTGACGGGCCGGCCGACCGACGACTTCAATGGCATGGCACCTCGCAGACAGAAGGGGAGTTGGGTTGAATGGAAACGTAGCCATGGGTGGAGTAGATCCGGGGGGATCAGAGCTTACTGCAATGGTGGTGGGATGTTGGTGTCGGGTTGTAGGAGGGAGGCGAGAATGCGAGTCGACAGAAGGTGGAATGTGCTTGTCAAGGTGATTTGACTGATCAGGGAAAGTCCCCGTGCCACTGACAATGGGGTCGGAGGGGAACAAAGGGCGGTTGTCCCTACCAATAGCCAAAGCTGGGCACGGCGATTGAGGAGATATCCTAGCAGAGGAAGGGGGAGCGTCAGCCTCTTTTCCAAATCTGTAGTTGGATTGGATGTGGCCCAATCTTTTGCAGCCCATGCAACGAATCCTGGTTGTACAATTGGGCCTAAGATGGCCCGAAGAGAGGCAGCGAACACAGCCCGATGGCTATGGGCCTGAGGATGGTGCGAGGGCCCAACATTTTGAATAGCCGGTGATCCCGCTCTGCGAAGAGCGATGTTACTGGGGGAAGTTAATACGGAATTATTGTTGGGCCTTGATTGCAGTAGATGTTCTGACACCAGAAGAACACCCAGGTTATGCTCTGCAGAGGTGTGATTATCGAGGAAAAAATCCTAGGGGATTGAACCACTGTAGCTTATGATCTACGAGTTTGAGAACGATCAACCAAAGTCCATTCCTGATCCAATTCTTGCATGTAAAGGTGGTATTCCTTGCGAAAATCATGACCTCCACGTCCCCAGAGAAAGAAACCGATGTTGAAAAGATCATTCACATAATTTCCCCCTTTGATAATCGCAAAGCCAACCTCTTTGGAGGAAACATTGAACTTGAAGGACCAATTCTGAAGACAAGAGTCCTTGAAACGAGATACATGTCCACCAAAGCAGGATTGGAGGATGAGACTAACCGATTCATTGTTGATACGTAGTTTGGATCTGCAGATCTCAGCCACCAGAAGGAATTCACGGTGAGGACCACCCTCCATGTGGTTAACTGGTACTCCAAACTGCTTCCAGATGAAGGCCTCAAAGGCAAGGCCTGGTTCGAACTTGAGATCTGTAAGCGCCATGGGAACAGGGGGGTTGGCCGGGAGAAGATGAAGTGTGGGGAATGAGGCCAGAGCGGCCACCGGAGTGAGGTGTGTACGCCGGGGCCGGGGTGGCCACCAACGGGAGAGGAGCGGGGGCTAGGAGTGCAGCGATCGATAAGAACATAAATAAACACCCTAGCTGCAAAGATTGCCTTCAAATTTATTCTTGATCCTGTGCCTAAGTAACAAAGACCATGCTTGAGAAAACTTTTCCAAGAGTTAACAGAGGGTGACCGAGCCTTGAAATTTTTGCCATTTCTTCGCATCCAAATGTGCTGGCAGCCCGCGATGGAAATCTCACGAGCAATTGTGGACTGTACAACTTGTGCTAGAATGGTTAGATCTTTGTTTGTTTAGAGGGGAGATGATCAAAATGATTTTTTTCTTATTATATATTTATATTAATTCTACGACATGTTTTCAAAAAATACTACTTCCTCGGTAAACTAATACTAAGAGTGTTTATATCACTACTTTAGTTATCTAAACGCTAACGCTTACACGTGTGATTGGAGCGAAACCTGCCCACACACCCTATAACATACAGACTGCGCCACGTCACCGCATGCACGCATGTGATAATTTTTTTGGATTTTCAGTTTTTAAAATATTTTATCTCTTAAATAAAAAAGGCGATTGAAGATCTGATTTCACCATTAAATCCCTCGTGACGAGATCTTCGAAACTAGATCTCATATCAATATATTTCGATGAATTTTTTTGGGTTAAAAGTTGCCATGTCTATTGCACATGAATAATCGTGGTGTTTACACTGAAGTTGCCATGATATGTTTCAGGTATTTTCTTCTATATTTAAAAGTAAATTTTGACATATTATAAAATGAGGAATTAAGAAAGTAGACTTGCCATGAACCATAAACTAAAATTTCCATGATACATGCACTTAAAATTGCCATGGTTCATACAAAAAATAATTTTCATGGTCAAAGTACTGAAATTGCCATCATCAAAATACTAAAATTGCCATGCTCTACAAACTAAAATTGCCACATGGCAAATTTAGTTTAAGCACTATGACAACTATAGTGTAAACATCATGGCAACTTTTGGGCAATTTTTTTGTCCAAACATATCAACATGGGGTCTAGTTTTGAAAATCTCGTCGAGACGGATTTAATGGTGAAAACAGATTTTTAATTAGATTTTTTAATTAGGAGATAAAACATTTTTAAGCCGAAAACCAAAAATATTCCTGCTGATGTCATCTATTTTGACATGGCAAAATGAGTGGTAATGGAGGCGTGTGGGCGATGTGCAAGATGCCACACGTGTGGGCGTTAGTTTTTTTTCCTAAGTTTTTGGTAGCGGTACACGAAATTGAAATACAAGGCTGTTCACAAAATTGATTATGGCAGATGAAGTTTCATGACATTCACCCTAAATCTTCAAGTTTCTACACCCAAACAAATTTCTATGACCATTTGAGCTTGTTTTCACTTCATTTTCTTGACTACGCTTCACTAAACATTTGTAAGAATGAGTATGAATTAAAACTACTGATAACCCACAAGTATATGGGTCAATCATAGTACTTTCGACAAGTAAAAGTTTCAAACCCAAGGAGGAGCAAAAGGAATCAATAAGCGGCTTTCAGTAAGGTATTCTATGCAAGTGTTGTAAAGTTGTTGTGACAGATAGTTTGATAGCAAGATAATTCGTAGAAACTAACAAGTTTTTTTAGACAAAGTAACAAGTAACATTAGTAATAAGGTGTAGCAAGGTGGCTTAATCCTTGTATTGCAAAGGACAAGCTGGAAGTACTTCTTATAATGAGCAAAGCATTCTCGAGGACACATCAGAATCTTGTCTAGTTAACTTCATCACGATTCATTGACTCACGTTCACTACTTTGATAAGTTGTTATATGGGAGGACCGGTGCTAGGGTGTTGTTCTTACTTGAATAAACAATCACTTATGACTACCCCCTCTCGCAAGCATCCACAACTACGAAAGAAGAATTAAGATAAATCTAACCATATCATAAAACATATGGATCCAAATCAGCCCCTTACGGAATATTGCATAAACTAGGGTTTAAAGTTCTGTCACTTTCGCAACCCATCATCTACTTTACCCCAAAATGTCTTCCCCTAGGGCCAAACATGGTAATGTGTCATGTAGTCGACGTTCACACGACATCACTAGAGGAAGAACAACATATCGCATCATCAAAATGTTGAACAAAAACAAACTTCACATGATTACTTATAACAAGACTTCTCCCATGTCCTCAAGAAAAAAGGGAATTAATCACAAATCACATTCATGTTCATGATCAGAGAAGAATAATATATGATTAACAATGTGAACATATGATCTTCCACCAAGTAATCGAACTAGCATTAACTAAAAAATGCAATACCATTAGCAACCCACAAGTAACAATATGAGGTTTTGAGACAAAGATTGAATACAAGAGATGAACTAGGGTTTGGAAATGAGACGGTGCTGGTGAAGATGTTGATGGAGATGAGTCCTCCCACAATGAGAGGAACATTTGTGATGATGATGGCTTCAATTTCCCCCTCTTAGAGGGAAGTATCCTCGGCAAAATCGCTCCGCAGGAGAGCAAAATTGCCCCTACCCAGGTTCTGCCTCGAGACGACGTCGCTTCGTCCCAAAAGTCTTCTCTTGATTTTTTTCTGGGGCCAATGGCTTCATATAGGAGAAGATGGACCCCAGAGGCCTGCTGTGGCCCCCACAAGCTCAAGGGGTGCGCCGTCGGGGGGTGGGCATGCCATATGAGCTTGTGGCTCACAGGTGGGTCCCCCTAGTAGCTTTTTCCTCCAGTATTCTTTATATAGTCCAAAATAAATCTTCGTAATTTTTTAGGTTATTTGGAGCTCCGGTGAATAGCTATCTCTACTGTAGCTCTTTTCAGGTCAAGAATTTCAGTTGTCGGCAATCTCCTTCTTGTGATAGATCTCACAATTTAAGAGAGAAAATGCATTAGAATTGCATAAAAAAGTGAAATATAACTTTTAAACACTAGAAATAGCAGTAGGAAAACATGATGCAAAATGGACGTATCAGCTCCCCCAAGCTTAGACCTCGCTTGCCCTCAAGCGAATGCCGAGCTCGATAATCATGACCACATGTTTACAGAGAGAGGTGTCGATAAAATAAAATTGGACATGATAACATCATGATAATTATTATAACAACAATTATCAATCATATAACTTCTCATGAACAAGTAACAATTCATTCATAAGCTAAAGTATCAACAATAAACTTTCTTGAAAACTAGGAAACTATGTTCTCAGACATTGAAACAATTACACTTCATCATATTTCAAGGAAGGGTCTATGTAAGAGCTTTTGGTTTAGAAAACTTCACATACTCAACAATCATATAGTCTTCCATGATTGCTGGCACTCAAAACATATATTTAGAACAAACCGTTTCCATCACACACAGAGGAAAATGCGGGTTTAGTGTTTCACATGCCAACTTATTTATCTCAGGGATAATGACGATTGTAATAATTCATGATTACATATATTCCACTCAATATATATGCCCGGTTCTTTCCTTACCACATGATGCTTGACAAGTAGAGAATAATTTAAGTTGGAATAATAATTATTATTTTTGGCTTATTCAAAAAAGTAAAAATTGAAACATTGAAAGACATGCCCTTCACAGAGGTAAGTAGAGGTTGTCATGTGCTTTTAATTGTTGGATGCGCAAGCTCTTAACGTAAAGGAACATCACTTTATATTACCCTTTATGATAGCAACCTTTATTGAGCAGTTCATCGCTTTTATTGTGTTACCATAATAAGTTTGTATAAAGTTTATTTTCCCTTACAATAAAAGATCATACATATTTAGGATTTTTTTATTGCTTTGTATGAATGACAACTTACTTGAAGGATCTTATTCAATCGATACGTAGATATGGTGGACTCTAATGATAAGAAACTAGGTTTAAGGGTATTTGTATGCACAAGTAGTATCTCTACTTAGTACATAAATTTTTGGCTAGGAAAAGATTATAAGCAAGCAGCACATGTTAAAGGATCCATGAGAATATAACTTCTATGTAAATATAATCAAATGTAATTTATTATGTTGTCTTCCTTGTCCAGCATCAACTATTTTATCAAGTTTGGAAATAATTATTGGGGATTCACAATAATAGAACATGTCAAAGATAGTATATCTATATGTGAAATCTCTCTTCCTTTGTTTTTCTTTCATGAATTCTTTCAATGACCGATGCTATGTTTGTTACCTTCCAACAAATTTTATCAATTATACTTCTTTCTGTGAAGTCATTACTCCCCATGGGATTAGTATATGATTTTCCCCCTAAAAATCTATGCAAAGTATAAAAGTAGAAGAATAATCATACTCATACTACTCTTTATTATATAACTCTCGAGCACGATTTCATAGATAGAACGATCACAAAGCAAGCACTCAAAAGTACTTCATACTAATAATTTTCTTCTAGATCATGAAATAACTAAAGATCAAACTAAGATAGATAATAATGATAAAAGTAATGGTGATATGATACCAGAGCACCTCTCCCAAGCTTGGAACAAGCGAAGGGTGGTGCTCATACCCGTGTACTCAAGTTTCCTTCTTCAGCGATGACGGTGCTAGAGTCGTTTGCTAATTTCATCAAGACCTCCTTTAGACTCTGAACTTCGCCAAGAAGTGTTGAATCATGTCATCATTATTTTGTACGCTTGTTCTCCGGCCACCATGAACCTTTCCCTGCATCACTTTCCCTTGAACAAGAGATGTCCCAATATGAGGGTATATGCATGCGGGAAGTATTATCAACCCCATAATTACACTACTAGGAAAGGGCTTACAGGTGAAATCAATTGAGTGGCGGGCACACTATAACACCTGCCACTGCTACACTGGAGAAGTAGCACTGGCGTGTAATAAAATTGCCCCACCACTGCTCTTGTCACAACAGTGGCGGACTATACATCGTACGACCACATGCGAACTATCTTCAAGATCCCCGCTTGGTGAAAACCTTTGGTGGCGGGCGCCCCCAGACACCTGTCACTACTCCATCACATGTCTTTCGGGAACTCTTGCTGAAGGTGTTCATAACATGATGTGGCGGGTAGTTTTCTAAGCCCGCCACCTAGACTTAGCTGTGGCGGGTGGGTTGTCCTGCCCATCATTGGTCGTAGACCATATGGATTAGGGTTTCTGAGCCCCACACATGCGTAGCCGTTCACATCTCTAGCTTAACCAACTATCTTTTACCCCGTCTCTGTCGCCCGTTGCCGATGTTGCCATCGTCGTGGTGGCCTTGGATGTAGCCACTATCGCGGCCGCCCTCCGGTGCCTACCAGGTCGGTGTTGTCCCCCTGGTCCTCACCCTTCCTTCGTCGTCCTCCGCCGCCACATCGAAAGTCATCGCTGCCTCGAACATCCCCGTCGTCACCGCCAGCCTCGTCTTCCGCTGACTCCAACGCACGCCGCATCCCCGACGTCCTCAACGTCCGCTGCCGTCGTCCTCAACCTCCTCATCGTCTCCGCCCGCCCTGGTAAACCACATCTTTCTCTTTTAGATGTAGATTTTTTGGGCTAAGATATAGTTTATTGTAGATGTAAATTGAAGATGTACATTTTTGGGGCGGACCATATTATTTATACTAGAAAAAGTTAATACTAGTTATTAGATAGTGTACATGTAGATGTAAAAGTTTGTACTAGTTATTCGTGATGCATGTGTTCAAAAGGAGTGCCAATGTTTTGGAAAACGTTGATTAAGTTCCGTTTCACCAAATTTCTGGCACTCAATATGTCGAATTACTGGCAAAGGTCATGCAGATTTTTTTGTCGTGTTGAACAGAGTTGAGCGTTTGCTTGTGAACTAGTGCTGCACTACTTTTATGTGATCGATATGATCTGTGTGAACTTAATTTCATGTTGTGAACTAGTGTTGCACTACCTTTATGTGATCTCTAGCTATGATCATGCTTCTAAATGTAATATTTTTGTTTCTATAAAGATTGCTATACGCTTGCTTAATTTGCTTACATATGAGCCGACCCCATTAGTTTGTGATTCATATTGTCTTCACTTTATAGAAAGTGGGCGCCCCTGATTCAAAACCCAACATGGTCAAGATACAATGGTCACCGAGGCGGCAAATGCAGTGTTGGTAATATATGATTGCACATATTATTGTTATGATTTTTTGTTGATTTTTAAGCTTCCATCTATGAACACAACAGATGAATGAGGATGAGCTCGATGGGATCCCCAAGTGCCCCTACTATTTCGACAAGGGGGTATGTGCGACGATCCTCATCTAGAGGACGATAGGTACTTCTCGCTAATGCTTAAAGAGGACTACACATATTATATGGCAATTTCTGCACACATTTCCTTCTTAACTAAATATGTCTCAATATTTTTGTTTTAACATGTAATTTCTATTTTTTTCTCAATCTGACTAGTGCATCCCGTGCTATGCAAGGCCTTTGGTCCTAGAGAAGCTGCATGTCGAAGACAGAGATGTCATTGCTGAATGGACTATTTACCTGAAGACGAAACATGGTTTCGTATTTGAAGCTATGATCTACAATGAATTATATCACACAAATTTCGGTTCCACTAATTGGAAAGGATTATGCAAGGCTTACGGATTTGAGAAGGGTATGATTATAACTTTTGATATTGGCATCTTTCAATGCACCTTTTCTCATTTTGATCAAAACATTTGAGTGGAAATACACGCGATTTCTATTTTTCATCCGTGTGAGTTTCTTAAACACATTTTTAAGTAATCTATCTTAAAATATTTGTTATTCACTCCTAACTTAACATTTCAATTAAAATCTAGAACTTATTGTTTTTTTACAGTGGAAACAGTAGGAAAGGCTCCTACTTCATGTATATTATTGAGGTAAAGGTGTTTCATATATATAAAGGTGAGCGGGGAGGGGGGTGGGGGTGGGGAGAGGAAGTTGTAACTAGAAATACAAGGGGTGGGTGGTTGAGCTAACTAGGTTATGGTGTCAATCAGGGCAGTAATAAACTGCACGTTGCTCATGGGAACCCTGTGCTTCAAGTTAGAGAAATCATTGTTGAATCTCTTTTTTCAGGATGCAACAGTGGGCACTACATGTCGGAAGTAATTATTGTTGCGTTCTTTCCACATGCTCCAAGCAGACACTAGGAAGATGTCCATCATTATCTTGCGTGGGTGCATCAACTTTTGTTATTTGATGAGTTCAAGTCTGTGATCGTGAGAGGTCCAATGAATGTTAATAACTCTCCAACATTCATGACTAAATTTATAGTGAAAGAAAAAAATGTTCCACCGTCTCCTCGATATGTTCACCACACAACAAACAATCCAGGTTGTTTCCAATATTATAATGTCTCCTTTTGAGCATATTTCTTGTGTTGAGACGGTCAGCCAACAGAAACCACCCAAAGACCTTAATCTTAGGTACACTTTTTGACTTCCACAGCCTCTTGAAAGCATCATGAGCTACCATCTCCCTTAAGTAATAGTTGTAGTACGAAGTGGTTTTAAGGGTTGTTGCCCCCAAACACATGTCCAAATCTCACGCGGCCCCGATATGTCTGTGTTGATCACCTCACCCTAGATTTGTTTCACCTCCTCATGAGCTTGTATCGACAGAGGGAGATGAAAGGCTGCATTCGGGTTGCTGATAGATAGGAATTCCCTGACCAAGATATCTTCAATAGTGGTGAACGAGAATGATCGTGGAAATGATTTAGAGTATATATCTTGGTTCCAGTCATCTTTACAAAAGAGGACCAAGGAACCATTGCGTATTTGAACCCTTCACGCCACCAGAATGATCCACATGGGTTGGCCGCGTGTGGGATAGCTAGAGTCATTGTAGTAGGTGTTCCAAATGAGGGATACCCAGGGCACATCCGGTCGGTGGTAGAATTTAAGAAGAAATTTGAGCAGAAGCGCATCCTTCTGTATCCATAAATTTAATATATCAAGGCCACCACTTCTTTTGGGACGATAAATCATGTCTCAAGTTGTCAGGATCCCGATCCTAAGTTACATCGATCTAGCATGTACTCCCTCCGTCCGGAAATACTTGTCATTAAAATGAATAAAATATGATGTATCTAGATGTATTTTAGTTCTAGATACATCATTTTCCATTTTGATGACAAGTATTTTCGGACGGAGGGAGTAACACATCATATCACTTTGCGGCCTCACGCACGATATCCCCACGGGTGCCACCTTACCTGGCCCTGGTCTGTTTGCGCTTTTGGCTCACGTATATGATAGTGTTGCTAGCATCCATATGACAGAGAACCCGGGCCGATATGACTAGTCATAAACCCAAAGCGGCGCTAAATTACACGGACAAGCATACATGACCCATCAATGCACATGTCGGTAAGCAGCGAGTGTTTCCAGGCTGTAGCAAGCTAACAGGACTCCGGTATACACTGCGTGACATTTCCCCGAGGGACAGACACATGAGCAAGGATGGACACATGTCGGTCAATCCATGTAAGCGTTCCAAGTAGTCCATATCCGCGGACGCGGCTATTCGAATAGATCATTAACCCTACATGGGTGTACTTCTTCACACACGCTCTCACCACTTATCACTGTTTACACGACATGTACTCGGTAACCTTCAAGCGGAAGCCCAACGAGGGTGTCCGCCACGACCTGACTAACCACACAAGTCTCTAGTCCAGTTTATTGCCTATTTGAGTTCCATCCGCAAGGAAGTCCGGCCGAGGTTTCCACTATGGCCCCAAACGATGTGTGCAGGGTTCCCGAGGCACCAAACGGGCGTCTCGGTACACCATGCCACGGTGTATCTACCGCATCATAGCCCACCCCTAGGGTCAGCGCTACGCACGACCTCCAACACATATCCTACAAACACCAGAAATTAGTTGCAACTTCTGGACATAGATCAAGGCGATTAATAAGTCGAGAGAGCTTGGAGTGCCCGAAGCCCAATGTGTGGTAGTAACTGTCTTGGATGACAAACACAAAACTTAGTTCCTGAGGACGGACCCAATGAGACAACCCACCATGTACTCCTACATGGCCTCTCATCTCTACCTTACCAAATCATGTTCACACACTTAGCTCTCAACAGTAGGACATGTTCACCTCCATTCCAATCCATACCAGATGAATCAGACCTGACATAAATCTAAGCATAGCGGGCATAACAAGCAAGCATGAATTAGTAGGCACAACATGGCTCAAACAACTCCTACTCATGCTAGTGGGTTTTAACTATTTACTGTGGCAATGACAGGTCATGCAGAAGAAAGGGGTTTAGCTATCTCAACAAATAGCAGTTGAATCGTTGCTGTCCTATTGCAGTAAAAGAGAGCAAGAGCGAGAGAGTGGGTGTCGGGGTATAGCCACGCCCCCCTATGGGACAGAGGTCCCTTTTGGTTCGGCAAGGGGGCGGGCACGTTGCACAAAGAGCAGAGTAGCGCCGAGCAGCGCGTTGGGGAGCACACAAACAATTTTTAACCAGGCCCGGGCCGCCGCGAGGCGTAAAACCCTACTCCTACTTTGGTGGATTGATTGTAGAAATGTGGAAAATGGACACGCCACTCTTGCCCGGCAAGGTCACCTCAGGGTGAGAGTGGTCGCGCGTATGAGTGTGTGCGAGTTCGAATGGCCGAATCCTTTCTATTGTTGCCATGGTCCTCCTTTTATAGGTGAAGGGGTCACCACAGTGACAAATCAGTCTTTCCAGGCTGATTAGATAGCAAACAGTGCTATCATATCTAACTCTGCAGCTGAAAGAGTGCATTAAATGCACCACTTAGTGTCACATCATAGCTCATCCGGCAAGCCTTGCTGGCTTGTTCTGCCTGCTACGCTCTTGTTCGCTTGACACGTCTCTGGATGGGTGTCATTTGGTGGTTCTTGTGGTAGGAGATGGTTGCCACATATCCAGGAGTGGCAACTAAGCCACTTTAAAGCTTGACACCGCACGGATTGGCGATGGGTGTTGCTGTGAGGTGGAGTTACCTCCGCATGCACCGGCAAGCTTGCCGGGGTGATCCTCGTGACTTCTCGTCGGGCAAATCCGGTTCCCCACGAGGCTCGCCTGCCCGGCAAGAATGGTTTCCTTCTGGAGGCTGATACGTCTCCAACATATCTATAATTTTTGATTGTTCCATGCTGTTATATTATCATTCTTGGATGTTTTACAATCATTTTATAGTAATTTTATATCATTTTTGGTACTAACCTATTGACATAGTGCCAAGTGCTAGTTGCTGTTTTCTGCAAGTTTTTTACATCGCAGGAAATCAATATCAAATGGAGTCCAAATGCAACGAAACTTTACGGAGGTTTTTTATGGACCAGAAGACACCCAATGGGCCAAGGCAGCGCCTGGGGGGGGGGTGCTCCGAGGGGAGAACAACCCACCAGGGCGCCCAGGAGGCCCAGACGTGCCCTGGTGGGTTGTGCCCACCTCGGGTGCCCCCCGGACCGCCTCTTTGCTCTATAAATACCCCAATATTCCAGAAACCCTAGGGGAGTCGACGAAATTTCGATCCAGCCGCCGCAGAGTCCAGAACCACCAGATCCAATATAGACACCATCACAGAGGGGTTCATCACTTCAATTGGTGCCTCTCCGATGATGCATGAGTAGTTCCTTTTAGACCTACGGGTCCATAGTCAGTAGCTAGATGACTTCCTCTCTCTCTTTTGATTATCAATACAATGGTCTCTTGGAGATCCATATGATGTAACTCTTTTGCGGTGTGTTTGTTGGGATCCGATGAACTTTGAGTTTATGATCATATCTATCTTTTTATATCCATGAAAGTTATTTGAGTCTTCTTTTGAACTCTTATATGCATGATTTCTTATAGCCTCGTATTTATTCTCTCATATTTGAGTTTTGTTTGGCCAACTTGATCTATTTATCTTGCAATGGGAAGAGGTGCTTTGTAGTGGGTTCGATCTTATGGTGCTTGATCCCAGTGACAGAAAGGGAACCGACACGTATGTATCCTTGCTACTAAGGATAAAACGATGGGGTCTATTTCTACATAAATAGGTCTTGTCTACATCATGTCATTGTTCTTATTGCATTACTCCGTTTCTCCATGAACTTAATACACTAGATGCATGCTGGATAGCGGTCGATGTGTGGAGTAATAGTAGTAGATGCAGGCAGGAGTCGGTCTACTAATCTTGGACGTGATGCCTATATAATGATCGTTGCCTGGATATTGTCATGATTTTTTGAAGTTCTACCAATTGCCCAACAGTAATTGTTTTCCCACCATTTTCTATTTTCTCGAGAGAAGCCACTAGTGAAATCTACGGCCCCCAGGTCTCTTTCTCATATTATTTGCCTTTGCGATCTATTTTCCTTTGCTTTTATTTTCAGATCTACTAAACCAAAAACCCAAAAATACCATGCTGCAATTGATCTTATTTATCAATCAATCTATCAATATTTACAATTCTATCATGTCCGTTACCCGAAAGGGATTGACAACCCTTCTACACGTCGGGTTGCGAGTATTTGTTATTTGTGTGCAGGTGCTGTTTACATTGTGTTGCTTGATTCTCCTACTGGTTTAGTAACCTTGGTCTCATCAGTGAGGGAAATACCTACCGCTGCTATACTGCATCATCCCTTCCTCTTTGGGGAAATACCGACGTAGTTCTAGCAGACATCGATGGCGTCTCGCACCTTGGTTGTCTTGATCTTCTTGATGAGTCCTCTGATTCCTCAATAAGCTGATCTCTTCGTGCCTTGTTCTAGTACTTGATGGTGTAAACTTGCCCTCGAGCCCTTGTTTAGTTTGGTGCAACGGGCCCAGGGTCTGTTACACCGACAGAAGCCCCCGAGCCTGGCACGATCGCGCCGCTGGGCGTTGCCAGGGCAGGCTCCAATCAGTGCACATGCAAGGATGAGTGCTTCCTTTGCTTCTTCATTAACTTTGAGCTTGGGCCGGTTTCCGCTTCCTTTGCGCATGGCGTAACGCCAATGTTGGTGGGGCCATCCTTGCAATGGCCCGTGAATGACTTTAACGCGTGGGCTGGTAACTGCCAATTCACTCTTCCCACGATGCCCTTATCCTGAGCCACGTATGCTGCATGCATTGAGTGGGGTAGGTAACCAGAGGCACGCGGTGCAGAAGAGCGTCAAGGCGGGGGCTCGGCTTCCTTTGATTGGTGGAGGAGGACGGCGGTTACCTGCCGGGGAATCATCCCCCACTCCCAGCTCGCCTATAAAGAGAAGGAGCGGAGGGGGAGCAAAGGCATTCATCCACACCCTCTTCTCTTTCCGTTGCCTGCCCTTCTGGCTATGTCGAAGAAGAGAGCCCGGGGCCAGCCCCCACGCAGTAGCTTTTTCTTGACGGGGCCGAATGGCCGTACCAGAGCTCAGGGAGTGGAACTCCTCCCTCGTTCTCCCGCAAGTCTAAGGAGGACGCGCGGATGGCGTGGTGGTAGCACCGGTGGTGGCGACTCCGGGGCGCTCGTCACCGTGCCGTCCGGAGCATCAATCTTAGTGGGGGCGGCGCACGCGTGATACGTCTCCAACGTATCTACTTTTACTAATGCTTTTCCTCTTGTTTTGGACTCTAATTTGCATGATTTGAATGAAACTAACCTCAAACTGATGCTGTTTTAAGCAAAACTACCATGGTGTTGTTTTTGTACAGAAGTAAAAGTCCTCGGAATGGAATGAAACTTTGCGAGGAATTTTTATACAATAAAAGAAAAATAGTGGAGCCAAGAACCACCGGAGGGGGGGGGGGGCACCTGGGTGGGCAAAACCCACCAGCGCACGCCCCCCTCCTAGCACACCCAGGTGGGTTGTCTCCACCAGGTGGCCCCGCAGACGTCAACCCGGATACTATATATTCACATTTACGGAGAAAAAAAATCGGGGAGAAAGAATTATCACGATCCACGAGACGGAGCCGCCGCCACCTCCTGTTCTTCACCGGGAGGCCAGATCTGGAGTCCATTTGGGGCTCCGGAGAGGGGGATCTTCGTTCTTCGTCATCACCAACCCTTCTCCATCGCCAATTCCATGATGCTCCCCACAGTGAGCGAGCAATTCTTTCGTAGGATCGCTGGTCGGTGAGGAGTTGTATGAGATTCATCATGTAATCTATTTAGTTTTGTTAGGGCCGATCCCTAGTATCCACTATGTTCCGAGATTGATGTTGCTATGACTTTGCCATGCTTAATGCTTGTCACTTGGCCTGGGTGCCGTGATTTCAGATCTGAACCGTTTATGTTATCACCATTATATTCATATTCTAGATCCGATCTTACAAGTTATAGTCACCTACTACGTGTTATGATCCGGCAACCCCAGAGTGACAATAGCCGGGACCACTCCCGGTGATGACCATAGTTTGAGGAGTTCATGTATTCACCGTGTGTTAATACTTTGTTCCGGTTCTCTATTAAAAAGAGGCCTTTTAGTTTCCAATATGGACCCACTGCTACGGGAGGTAGGACAAAAGATGTAATGCAAGTTCTTTCCATAAGCACGTATGACTATTTACGGAATACATGCCTACATTATATTTATGAACTGGAGCTAGTGCCGCATCGCTCGAGGTTATGACTATCACATGATGAATATCATCCAACAAATTACCGATCCAATGCCTATGAATTTATCCTATATTGTTCTTGCTAAGTTACTACTGCTATCGTTACTGTTGCACTTGCTACAAAACTATTGCTATCACTGTTACTGTTACCATTGGTGCTACCACTACTATGAAAACTATCATATTACTGTGCTACTGATCACTTTGCTGCAGATAATTAATCTCCAGGTGTGGTTGAATTGACAACTCAGATGCTAATACTTACAAATATTCTTTGGCTCCCCTTGTGTCGAATCTATAAATTTGTGTTGAATACTCTACCCTCGAAAACTATTGCGATCTCCTATACTTGTGGGTTATCAAGACCTTTTTCTAGCGACGTTGCCGGGGAGCATAGCTATATTTGTTGAGTCACTTGGGATTATTATCAATTTATCACTATGAAGAATCTGAAGGATGCTAAGACTATGATTTTTCCGTCCAAGACGAGGGGAGGTAAGGAACTACCATCCAGTTCTGCTTTAGATTCACCTTCTGTTATAAGACAACTTGCAACACGACGACATGCTATTAATCCTGATATGTCACGAGTTATTTATGATGCTACTTCTTCTATGAATGATACTTATGATGATGCTAGTACCTTGCATGATGATGATGTGCCACTTGGTGAATTTCTTGATGAACAAATTACTAGAGTAAGACAACATGATGTTGTTGAATCTGATGATGAGCTTGAAATTGAAATTTTTTGAAACACCTGCTAGAACTAGCCTTCCTAGATATGAATTGCCCAAGGTACCTGAAGGTTATGTTATGAATGAGGAAACAACTAGAGATATTCTTGCTTGTAAGGATAGAGATGATCTAGAGAAATTATTATGCAAGTATAAAGAGAAGTCTTTGAATGCTAGAATGAAATGTGATCCCAAGTTTGCTACCTCACCTATCTTTATTGATGATAAGGATTATGAATTATCTTTCGACCCAGAGTTAATCATTTTGGTTGAATCTGATCCTTTCCATTGTTATGAAACTAAAACTTTTGTGGCACATCTCACTAACACTAGTACGCGACGGTGCTATACAAAAGGTTTTAACCCCTTTCCGCGATGACATTTGGAACCGTCGCCTAGTGAGTGACGATGATAGGGGGTCCTTCCCACACGACCCAGAAACTGTCGGGGACAGGGACCCTACAGTACTCCTACTCGTTTGTGCTCGCATTGCCATCAAAGTCGGTATACTATGGTGCGACGTTTACGATGCGCGGCCCATCACAAACGGTTCACTATTATAGAACGTGTATGATAATCATACAGTCACACACATTCACTTTTCCTAAACCATATGCGATAACTAATTAAGAAGATTAGCTAATCGTCGTATGAGTGTCGGACATGATTATGAAACGTCGGACCGTCGTAACATCGCCGTACACGACAGCTATCACACACGCTATTCTGTGGTGCAACGTTTACGATGCATACTTCATCAGAAATAGTTCATGGTTGCAGATCGTGTACGATAAGGCAACTAACACAAATGTTTAGTTTGCCCGCACCGTTTGTGATATTGTCTGACATCGCACACGCTTTGCAAACGACAATTGTGTGCATGCTTGCACACGTTTCCTCTCTGTGAACTGTCTCGGATTATGGTGTATATCGCAAACGTTTGTGTTTTACCAACCATGTGTGCCGTAACAACCCGAAGAGCGTAATTTCACCATAATTTAATTGCTGCTATTTCAAATTGTATCAGATTTGAATTTGAATTTGAATGTATGCTACAATTTTATTCATATCCATCAGGTTCAAACAACCAATGCATTATTCGATTCATAGGTACATATGTTCAAGAATTACATAAGAACCAAAGAAAGAATGATGAATCACAATTGTATACTTGTACTATGAAAGACGGTAAAGAAAGAGGCGAAATACATTCTGGTTGCTGAACAAGGTGAAGCGGAATGCCCATATTGTGCCCTCCTCCATGCAGAAGGCACACACGACTCTAGTCCAACCCCTTGTGATGGCTGACCGCCCATCCTTCACGGGCTTCATGAAAACATCTAGATAGTCATCGTGTTCTGGCAGAAATACATTAACCTTTGCATGCCCACCAATCATGTAGTTTGAGAGGTAATCTTGAGTAAACTTCTTTGGCAACCACTACAAAGGAAAAAGATTCAGACATTGTCATCTAACACAACTCATTATGGGTAGTAAAAAGAAGGCTGCAGAGTTCTTACTTACCATCCTGTAGTTTGCTGTTGTCTTGGATAAAGTGTAAACAAATAGTTTAATTGCCATCTTTGGACCCATTTTACTAACAATCTTTATCAACTTCCTCACTTGATGCTGGTTCATCGATATGTCATCGCCCCATACGCAGAAAGGGTCAAAGCGCGGATCTTTACCAATGACATATGTACCTGAAAGCACCAAGTTAATATTAGAAGCTAAACATCAATTACACAATGATGCAGTACAACACTCTTTTATAATACTCCCTCTATTCCTAAATATTTGTCTTTCTAGCGATTTCAACAAGTGACTACATACGGAGCAAAATGAGTGAATCTACACTCTAAAATATGTCTATATACATCCGTATGTGGTAGTCCATTTGAAATCTCTAAAAAGACAAATATTTAGGAACAGAGGGAGTATCTTATAACATCCAATATACTCACATATTAGATGGATTAACATCTTATATTATGGGCCAGAAGGAGTTTAGTGCATTCTTACAAATTACCAGCTGATTAACTGTTGCTGTACCCATGGGTTACAGTTAGTTTGAGCTAGTTCGGGCTCAAATATCCCTAAGTATATCTAAACACGAGGGCTAGTTTGAGCTAGTTGCATATTTAACTCACCCAAACAACTATCCAACCCAAGAGGTGCTAATTGGAGCCAGTTCTCCTAGTGCATTTATTGTCAATCTAACCCTGCCATCCAAACAACTCTTTGGATGGAGTTAGTTCAGGGTTAGTCATGAGCTAGAAACTAACTCTAACCTCTAGCTAAGTTGAGCATCCAAAGAGTGATGTGTTGTTGTTGCTGCTGCTCTTCTATGTATATCTAGACATCATTACAACATTAATGTAACACTCTTTCTTGTTGCTATGTAGCCTATGATTGCATATTTGGACATTAAGTACAGTGCATGTTGCTATATAGTCTCATATATATTACATATGGACCTAGTTAACCTAACGATAAATGGATTGCAGATATATTCAGTTAAAAGTCTGATTCATCGATTAGTCCCTTATCAGCCCCCTGCCTATATGGTAGCAGCTACCAATATCCTGAACAGTGAGCAGATATAAGCCATGGGATGAAACTAACTTCGATGGAAAACAACAGTCGTTCCCAAAATTGTCCTGTGTAGGTACATCAAGAAGCATGTTAAGCACAACAGGCTAAACATCAACCAAAATTATCCATGGCAGACAAAATAATCTCCAAAAGATAGCTTTAGTGTGAAGGTTTAAGCACGCTAGTAAAGCAAAACAAGTGGAAAGGTGTGTTAACTGCAACATGCGTAACTTTTAACAACAAGCAAACATAGTCATTCAAAACTAGTATTGTGCCGGTCTAAGTACACTGGTTATTGTTAAATAAAAATGGAAAGGCATGTTAACTACAAGATGTAGCAACCAAATGTAGTCATTCATAGTGGTATTGTTAAAACTGGTACTGATGAAATTGAACTGCACAGTTCATACTTGCATATATAGAACATCACGTTGTGAATAACTGGAATAAACAAGGCATACTACAAACAACCGAAGATAGCTTTTGAAACTGGACATATGCTAACTACAAACAATCGAACAATCAAAAAACTTTAAAAGAGGCATACACTAGCTATAACAGGCTTAACAACAAGCAAATATATGCATTCCTATCGGTATGTTTAAAACTGGATTGATGAAGTGTAATGCACAGTAAATAATTGCACATATAGAGCATCACATTGTGAACAACTGAAATAAACAAGGCGCAAACAACCAAATATAGCAATTAAAGCTGGACATATTCTCACTACACTACAAAAGGGACTCGATAAAACAAATCATGGGTTCCCCCATGTGAAGAGGCATGGCAAAACAAATCATGGGTTTCCTCACTTGTCACAGATGGGCTCGTTCCCGTGGGAATAGCACGGACCCTAGATGCACTCCTTGTTGTCGTAGATGGGCTCGTTCCCGTGGGAATAGCACGGACCCTGGATGCACTCCTTGTTGTCGCAGATGGGCTCCTCCCCCTTGGAAGAGCACGACTGTAGGGTGCCCTCCCTGATGTCGCAGATGGGCGCTTTCCCCTTGGAAGAGCAGATTGGCTCTTTCCCCTTGGAAGATCCGGAGAGGGTGCCTTCCTCGTGGTCGCCGTCGATGAGGTCTGTCTTGGAAGCTGTGGATCCCAAGCCAGCATCGCAGAACGTGTCCTTCAGAAATGAAAAAAGGGGCTCGATGGTGATGTAGGATGGCAAATTTTGACAGCGAGCTAGAGGAGATCAACAGCGGGGCCATGGATGAGATCGACGACGGTTGAACCCGATGGGTTGGGGGTGGGCCACTTAACCTGTGACATAGCCCGCCTCAGGCCTTCGCTGTCAATGACCTCGATGTCGTAGCCGGCGGCCGAGACATGCCCGCATACTCTAGCCCGCTGCTTGAGTGCCTGCCGCCAGTAATGGTCGTCAGCTTCCTCTACGACATCGGGCGAAGAGACCACGATACACCTCTTTTGGGCGAGTCACTCCTCGAGCTCCACGGTAAGCATAGCCGGGCTAAGGCTGCGACGCTCTAGAGTGGGGGATGGGGATGGGGATGGGGATCTGTGGGAAAGGGGGCATTTGGCAGGCGTCATCTAAGAAACTCAGGGCGGCCTGGGTATGGAGATCGGTGGGTAAGCTGCACGGGCAAACTGACCGATGTTGACAATGGAGGCCTTGCAGCGGAGGTGGCAGTGGTGGTGGGGACCTTGCTAGGATTTCGAGCGAGGGAGGGTGTGTGTGTGTGCGCACGCTCGAGGAGGTTTTGGTGTGTGTGTGTGTGTGTGTGTGTGTGTGGAGGGGGGAGGGGCGGGGGGTGTTTGAGGAAATGACGCGGGTACTGAAAATTTTACTATGCGGGAGTGAGATGCCGGGGTATTGGAAATTTTGATGATAGTGCATCGCACATGGTCCGGAGATAACAACAGTGTGTTATTAAACAGAAAAACCCTCGAGGCGGGCAGATATTTTCTAGGGATGCAAGCGGGATTGGGAACAAGAAACATTGCACACGGTCCCGAGATAACAACCGTGTGTTATGAAATAGAAAAACCCTCGAGGCGGGTAGATATTTTCTAGGGATGCAGACGAGATTGGGAACAAGAAACATCTCACACGGTCTGGAGATAACAATCGTGTGTTATGAAACAGAGAAACCCTCAAGGCGGGCAGATATTTTTGAGAGGGGGAGCCTTGTGGAGCCCAATGTACTGTGCGGATGTGTGCGTGACAGGGGCACCAATGTGGCACACGGTTAGTTTGAGTGAACCATGTCTGTTGCATCATCCAACTTGTCTAATGTTCATAAATTTGGCAAAAAATGACGCGGGAGAGGGTCAAAACATGAACACACTTGCATGTGGACCAAATTTATGTATGAAAAGGGTGGTTTGGTTTTCAAATACCAAATGCAACTTCAGGGTGGCACCTATCTCACAAAGCGCATGGTATTGCTTGCCCTCACCCCCTCGTGTCGGCACGAAGGGAATCCTACGCTATGAATGGATGCCCCCTCCGCCAACCGAGGTTCACCTAGCAAAGTGCGAAGTAGCTAGCAGCCCCCCTCCTCCTTTGTGTCGGCACAAAGGTAATCCTAAGATATGAATGCATGCCCCCCAACCGAGGTTCACCTAGCAAAGTGTGAAGTAGCTAGTAGCCCCCCTCCCTCGTGTTGGCACGAAGGGAATCTTAAGCTATGAATGCATGCCCCCCAAACCGAGGTTCTCCAT
>LR738710.1:479837758-480004052 GCA_902687465.1 Secale cereale | reverse complement strand
GAAGTAGCTAGCAGCCTCCCTCCCTCGTGTCAGCACGAAGGGAATCCTAAGCTATGAATGCATGCCCCCCAACGGAGGTTCACCTAGCAAAGTGCGAAGTAGCTAGCAGCCCCCTGTTAGGGAACGTAGCAGAATTCAATATTTTTCCTACGCTTCACCAAGATCAATCTAAGGAGTCATCTAGCAACGAGCATAATGGAGTGCATCTACATACCCTTTGTAGATCGCGAGTGGAAGCGTTCAAAGGAACGTGGATGAAGTAGTCGTACTCTTCACGATCCTCGTCACCGATGATCCCAGCGCCGGACGGACGGCACCTCCGCGTTAAACACATGTACGGTACATCGACGTCTCCTCCTTCTTGATCCAGAAAGGGGATAGGAGAGGTTGACGGAGATCCAGCAGCACGACGGCGTGGTGGTGGATGCAACAGGAAATCCTGCAGGGCTTCGCCGGCGCCCTGCGAGAGGAGTAGGAAGTGTGACGGGAGGGGGGAGAGGCGCCAGAGGCTTGGGGTGCGGCTGCCCTCTCCCCCCACTATATATAGGGGCCAGGGGGGCGCCGGCTGTGGGAGATCAGATCTCCAGGGAGGGGCGGCGGCCAGGGGGGTAGACTTGCCCCCCAAGGCATAGGGGGCGCCCCCTCCCCCTAGGGTTTCAACCCTAGGCGCATGAAGGGGGGCCCATATGGGTGCGCCAGCCCACCAGGGGCTGGCCCCCTTCCCCTTGCGGCCTAGGGGACCCACCGGGATGGGTGGCCCCACCCGGTGGACCCCCGGGACCCCTCCGGTGGTCCCGGGATACTCCCGGCGACCCCCGGAGTTCACCCGATGACCGAAACTGGACTTCCTATATATCATTCTTTACCTCTGGACCATTCCGGAACTCCTCGTGACATCCGGGATCTCATCCGGGACTCCGAACAACATTCGGGTTTCTATGTGCATGTATCTCTACAACCCTAGCGTCACCGAACCTTAAGTGTGTAGACCCTACGTGTTCAGGAGACACGCAGACATGACCGAGACGACTCTCCGGTCAATAACCAACAGCGGGATCTGGATACCCATGTTGGTTCCCATGTGTTCCTCGATGATATCATCGGATGAACCACTGTGTCAGGAATTCACTCAATCTCGTATGTTATTCCCTTTGTCTATCGGTACGGTACTTGCCCGAGATTCGATCGTCGGTATGCCCGATACCTTGTTCAATCTCGTCATGGCAAGTCTCTTTACTCGTTCCGTAATCCATCATCCCGTGACTAAATCCTTAGTCACCTCGAGCTCATTATGATGATGTCTTACCGAGAGGGCCCAGAGGTACCTCTCCGTCATACGGAGTGACAACATCCCAGTCTCGGTTCGTACCAACTCAACAGACACTTTCGGAGATACCCGTTGCATACCTTTATAGTCACCCAGTTACGTTGTGACGTTTGGCACACCCAAAGTATTCCTACGGTATCCGGGAGTTGCACAACCTCATGATCTAAGGAATAAATACTTGACATCGGAAAAGCTTAAGCATTACGAACTAAACGATCTCGTGCTAGGCTCAGGATTGGGTCTTGTCCATCACATCATTCTCCTAATGATGTGATCCCATTATCACTGACATCCTATGTCCATGGTCAGGAAACCGTGACCATCTGTTGATCAACGAGCTAGTAACTAGAGGCTTACCAGGGACTCATTGTGGTATATATATTCACACATGTATCGCTGTTTCCGTACAATACAATTCAAGCATGAATAACAGACAATTATCTTGAACAAGGAAATATATTAATAATACTTTTATTATTGCCTCTAGGGCATATTTCCAACAGCCTCCCACTTGCACTAGAGTCAATAATCTAGTTACATTGTGATGAATCGAACACCCATTGAGTTCTGGTGTTGATCATGTTTTGCCCGTGGAAGAGGTTTAGTCAATGGGCTTGCAACATTCAGATCCGTATGCACTTTACAAATATCTATGTCTGCATCTTGAACATAATTCCGGATGGAGTTGAAACGACGCTTGATATGCTTGGTCTTCTTGTGAAACCTGGGCTCCTTGGTAATGGCAATAGCTCAAGTGTTGTCACAGAAGAGAGTCATCGGGCTTGGCGCGCTTGGAATGATTCCTAGGTCGGTGATGAACTCCTTCATCCAGACTCCTTCTTGCGCTGCTTCACAAGCAGCTATGTACTCCGCTTCACATGTAGAATGCGCCACGACGCTCTGCTTGCAACTGCACCAGCTGACTGCTCCACCATTCAAAATATACACGTATCCGGTTTGTGACTTTGAGTCATCCAGATCTGTGTCGAAGCTAGCATCGACGTAACCCTTTACGACGAGCTCTTCATCACCTCCATAAACGAGAAACATATCCTTAGTCCTTTTCAGGTGCTTCAGGATGTTCTTGGCCGCTGTCCAGTGTTCCATACCGGGATCACTTTGGTACCTCCCTACCAAACTTATGGCAAGGTTCACATCAGGTCTGGTACACAGCATGGCATACATGATAGAACCTATGGCTGAGGCATAGGGAATGACACTCATCTTTTCTCTATCTTCTGCCGTGGTCGGGGACTGAGCCTTGCTCAATCTCATACCTTGCAAAACAGGCAAGAACCCCTTCTTGGACTGATCCATATTGAACTTCTTCAATATCTTGTCAAGGTATGTGCTTTGTGAAAGACCAATGAGGCGTCTTGATCTATCTCTATAGATTTTGATGCCTAATATGTAAGCAGCTTCTCCAAGGTCCTTCATTGAAAAACTCTTATTCAAGTAGGCCTTTATACTTTCCAAGAATTCTATATCATTTCCCATCAGCAATATGTCATCCACATATAATATGAGAAATGCTACAGAGTTCCCACTCACTTTCTTGTAGATACAGGCTTCTCCCCAAGTCTGTATAAACCCAAACGCTTTGATCACATCATTAAAGCGAATATTCCAACTCCGAGATGCTTGCACCAGCCCGTAGATCGAGCGCTGGAGCTTGCATACCTTGTTAGCATTCTCTGGATCGACAAAACCTTCCGGCTGCATCATATACAGCTCTTCCTTAAGGAAGCCATTAAGGAATGCCGTTTTGACGTCCATTTGCCATATCTCATAATCATAGAACGCGGCAATTGCTAACATGATTCGGACGGACTTTAGCATCGCTACAGGAGAGAAAGTCTCGTCGTAGTCAATCCCTTGAACTTGTCGATAACCCTTAGCGACAAGCCAAGCCTTATAGATGGTCACATTACCATCCGCGTCTGTCTTCTTCTTAAATATCCATTTATTTTCTATGGCGTGCCTATCATCAGGCAAGTCCACCAAAGTCCATACTTTGTTTTCATACATGGATTCTATCTCGGATTTCATGGCTCCAAGCCATTTATTGGAATCCGGGCCCGCCATCGCTTCTTCATAGTTCGAAGGTTCACCGTTGTCTAACAACATGATTCCCATGACAGGGTTGCCGTACCACTCTGGTGCGGAACGTGTCCTTGTGGACCTTCGAAGTTTAGTAGTAACTTGATCTGTATCTTCATGATCATCATCATTGACTTCCTCCCTTGTCGGTGCAGGCACCTCAGGAACAATTTCCTGCGCTGCGCTACTTTCCGGTTCAGGAGGGGTGACTGTCACCTCATCAAGTTCTACTTTCCTCCCACTCACTTCTTTCGAGAGAAACTCTTTCTCCAGAAAGGATCCATTCTTGGCAACAAAGACTTTGCCTTCAGATCTGTGGTAGAAGGTGTACCCAATTGTTTCCTTTGGGTATCCTATGAAGACGCATTTTTCCGATTTGGTTTCGAGCTTCTTAGGTTGAAGTTTCTTGACATAAGCATCGCAACCCCAAACTTTCAGAAACGACAACTTAGGTTTCTTGCCAAACCAAAGTTCATACGGTGTCGTCTCAACGGATTTCGACGGAGCCCTATTTAAAGTGAATGCGGCAGTCTCTAAAGCATAACCCCAAAAAGATAGCGGTAAGTCGGTGAGAGACATCATAGATCGCACCATGTCCAACAGAGTACGATTTCGATGTTCGGACACACCGTTACGCTGAGGTGTTCCGGGCGGTGTCAATTGTGAAACAATTCCACAGTTCCTAAGGTGCGTGCCAAATTCATGACTTAAATATTCAACCCCACGATCCGATCGCAAGAATTTTATTTTTCTGTCACGTTGATTCTCAACCCCATTCTTAAATTCCTTGAACTTTTCAAAGTTCTCAGACTTGTGTTTCATCAAGTAGATATACCCATATCTACTCAAGTCATCTGTGAGGGTGAGAACATAACGATAGCCTCCGCGAGCCTCAACACTCATTGGACCGCACACATCGGTATGTATGATTTCCAATAAGTTGGTTGCTCGCTCCATTGTTCCGGAGAACGGAGTCTTGGTCATCTTGCCCAAGAGGCATGGTTCGCACGTGTCAAATGATTCATAATCAAGAGACTCCAGAAGTCCATCAGCATGAAGCTTCTTCATACGTTTAACACCAATATGACCAAGGCGGCAATGCCACAAGTATGTGGGACTATCATTGTCAACTTTACATCTTTTGGCATTCACACTATGAATATGTGTATCATCACGATCGAGATTCATCAAAAATAAACCATTGACCAGCGGGGCATGACCATAAAACATATCTCTCAAATAAATAGAACAACCATTATTCTCGGATTTAAATGAGTAGCCATCTCGCATCAAACGAGATCCAGATACAATGTTCACGCTCAAAGATGGTACTAAATAACAATTATTAAGGTTTAAAACTAATCCCGAGGGTAGATGTAGAGGCAGCGTGCCGATGGCGATCACATCAACCTTGGAACCATTCCCGACGCGCATCGTCACCTCGTCCTTCGCTAGTCTCCGCTTATTCCGCAACTCCTGCTTAGAGTTACAAATATGAGCAACTGCACCGGTATCAAATACCCAGGAGCTACTACGAGCGCTGGTAAGGTACACATCAATAACATGTATATCACATATACCTTTGACGTTGCCGGCCTTCTTGTCCGCTAAGTATTTGGGGCAGTTCCGCTTCCAGTGACCCGTTCCCTTGCAATAAAAGCACTCTGTCTCAGGCTTGGGTCCATACTTTGGCTTCTTCCCGGCAACTGGTGTTGGAGATATGCCCTAGAGGCAATAATAAAAGCATTATTATTATATCTCCTTGTTCATGATAATTGTCTGTTATTCATGCTTGAATTGTATTATACGGAAACAGCGATACATGTGTGAATACATAGACCACAATAAGTCCCTGGTAGGCCTCTAGTTACCAGCTCGTTGATCAACAGATGGTCACGGTTTCCTGACCATGGACATAGGATGCCAGTGATAACGGGATCACATCATTAGGAGAATGATGTGATGGACAAGACCCAAACTTGAGCATAACACGAGATCGTATAGTTCGTAATGCATAAGCTTTTCGGTGTCAAGTATTTATTCCTTAGACCATGAGGTTGTACAACTCCCGGATACCGTAGGAGTACTTTGGGTGTGCCAAACGTCACAACGTAACTGGGTGGCTATAAAGGTACGCATCGGGTATCTCCGAAAGTGTCTGTTGAGTTGGTACGAACCGAGACTGGGATGTTGTCACTCCGTATGACGGAGAGGTACCTCTGGGCCCACTCGGTAAGACATCATCATTATGAGCTCAATGTGACTAAGTAGTTAGTCACGGGATGATGGATTACGGATCGAGTAAAGAGACTTGCCATGACGAGATTGAACAAGGTATCGGGAATACCGACGATCGAATCTCGGGCAAGTACCGTACCGACGGACAAAGGGAATAACATACGGGATTGAGTGAATCCTTGACACGGTGGTTCATCTGATGAAGATCATCGAGGAACACGTGGGAACCAACATGGGTATCCAGATCCCGCTGTTGGTTATTGACCGGAGAGTCGTCTCGGTCATGTCTACGTGTCTCCCGAACCCGTAGGGTCTACACACTTAAGGTTCAGTAACGCTAGGGTCGTAGAGATACATGCACGTGGAAACCCGAAAGTTGTTCGGAGTCCCGGATGAGATCCCGGACGCCACGAGGAGTTCCGGAATGGTCCGGAGGTAAAGATTGATATATAGGAAGTCCAGTTTCGGCCATCGGGTGATCTCCGGGGGTCACCAGGAGTGTCCCGGGACCACCGGAGGGTCCCCGGGGGTCCACCGGGTGGGGCCACCCATCCCGGTGGGGCCCCTAGGCCGCAAGGGGAAGTGTACAACCCCCTTTGGGCTGGCGCACCACTAGGGGCCCACCTCCCCATGCGCCTAGGGTTAAAACCCTAAGGGGGAGGGGGCCACCACTTGCCTTGGGGGGCAAGGACTCCCCCCTGGCCGCCGCCCCCCCTTGCAGATTGGATCTGCAGGGGGCTGGCGCGCCCCCTGGCCCCCTATATATATGTGGGGAGGGAGAGGGCAGCCGCACCCTTGCCCTGGCGCCTCTCCCCCTCCCGTCACACCTCCATACTCCAACGCAGGGCGCCGGCGAAGCCCTGCTGCGATCTCCACTGCATCCCTCATCACGCCGTCGTGGTGCCGGATCTCTGACGACTTCTCCTCCCCCCTTGCTGGATCAACAAGGAGGTGACGTTGCTGCACTGTACGTGTGTTGAACGCGGAGGTGCCGTCCGTTCGGCGCTAGATCATCGGTGACGAAGAACGCGAAGAGTACGACTACTTCATCCACGCTTCTTCGAAAGCTTCCACTCGAAATCTCCATAACGGTATGTAGATGCACTCTTACTCGCTCGTTGCTAGATGTCTCCATAGTTGAATTATGCATGGATCGTAAAACGGACCAAGAATAATCTACCTTTGTCGTACAACCTCTCTCTTGTTGTTGGTTAAAGTGATGGCCGTCCATGTGACCCCGGAGATGGGCTAGCTCGCCAATAATCACGAAAGTAGCTAGTCCCCGAAGACAACCAGTGCATGCGTGTGGGCCAAACATATGTATGGAGAGGTGTGTTTTTGAGTAACAATGGAACAACTTTGATGTGGCACCGTGATTTCGAACTAGAAATCCCCACACCGAGTGAGGGTTAGGTTGACGATGCATATGTATGTTACACCACACTTCAAGCCATCGACGGGGATCCATGCATGCATGCATGCATAGTATATGCGCTCAAACTTAAGGCCAGAATCTCACCATGACCTATACTATGATAACACGAACCAAATGAAGAATCCACCATGGTAACCTATATTGTTGTTGGTCAAGGTGATCATGGATGTCCACGCGGGCCCACGAATATATAGGCTTGTCGCCGATAACCACGTGAGGGAGTGTACCGTTCAAAGGCAACCACTACATGCATATGTATGGAGGTGATTCGTGCATGCATGTTTGAATACCATTTCACAACATTGATGTGGCGCGTGCGTAAAAAATCGTACACCAGCTCCCCACACAGAGCGAGATCGGTTCATGATGTGCCGTTGTACTAGCCACTTCGACTCGATGGGAGGGATTCATGCGTACACATGCATGTGTGTGTGCTCAAACTATATCATGCATGTCATCCCAGAGCATGACCTATATATATATACCGTATTACAAGCAAAAATAATAATCCCCTCCTAAGTCAAATTAACCTCTCTTATTGCCAGGCAAAAATTAGTGATGGACCAAGCGGGCCCACAGATGGAAAGCATCGATATCGCTGATAACTGCTTATGTGGGTGCGAGAGGACAACCACCACCGCTTTGCATGTGGGCCAAACATATATATGTTGAATACCCAAAATGCACAACTTTGATGTGCCACATGTCTAAAAAACCGTAAACCATGCACCCACACAGAGCGAGGTTCATGAAGCGTATTACATATGATGGTCCCCTTCCCCCCTCTTCACCGCATACTATATGCTCTTGCCGTAATATGTACAACCCAAAAGAATCATCATTGATGGTGAAATTAATTAACCTCTCCCGATGTAGGTCAAAGTGATGCATGCATGCATTGACGATAGCCTCGTGGGCCCACAGATGGAAGCGTCATACGTGAGTGTCCTAGCTAGGATAACCACCGCATGCATGCATGCATGTGGCCCAAGGAGGTGTTGTGTGACGTTTGAATAGTCAATTTCACAATTTTGATGTGGCACATGCCCCGGAAACCAAAAAGTACCGACACTGAGTGAGGTGTACTTGTTCATGGACGCGTACGTATAGTATATATGTTGGTCCCCTCCGACCTCTTCGACGCATACTATATTCCACCATAACACAAACAGATAAAATTCTACCTTGCTGGTCAAATTAACCTCACCGCCGGCTGTTCATAAAAGTGATGGACGACGACCTCGCGGGCCCACAGAAAGCGTCACACACGAGTATCGAGTGTCGTGTAGGACAACCATCGATTGCATGTGGCCAAAACATGTATGTATGAAAGGGTTGTGTAATGTTTTAAATAATGATTTCACGACTCTAATATGGCACCGACACGCCTAACAAAACGGCCAACCCACACGGTGGCTCACAACTCGTAGTGTACCGTGAGCCACCCGCCACCCCCAGATGCACACACCGACACACACACACCGCGAATCCACCGCAACTACGATGCATGTTAAATTAATTATCCCGCGATGAACATATGTTACCAAAGGAGGGACGTTTTAATTTCGACAAAAATCACAGAGATCATTAAGACATTTTAGTACATTAATTGATTGATTTTCTATGGGTATAATGTGCAAAAATCAAATTTGAGCTTCATGCACACGTGACAGTGCACCTACAAGGATTGCAAAAAACACATGTGTCTCACTGGGTACATGTTTACTCCCCGTGCATCCAATTTCAAACATTGAGAATCTTGATTTTTAAATTATAGTACATCCAAAACTTATTTGAAGTTCATGAAACTTATCGTGTTTCCATATGGACACCAATACAAAGTGGCATTGTACTTTTTCTTGTCAAATTTGAGACCAGTTTTGATGTAATATTTATCTAATTACAAATAGAATATTATTAATAATTGGGAACCAATATCCCAAACGGATTATTTATTCGAACCGTGAGCGTTAGACCAACAATGGATACGTGCCATGCTTCGATTAAGCAATAAAGGGACAACATTAATCATCCAAATAGAAAAACAATATACGTACCGCCACGCGACCCGTGTACCGTGCGAGCAGGCGTGAGTTGACGGGATGCATGTGAGCAGTCCGCCGCGCATGCAGACAGGGAGGCGTGCTCGCTGCGTAGTGTCATCGGGAGGCGTACAAGTAGCTGTGTGAAACTTTGGTAGGCATGCTAGCAGTCCGGTGCGTAGGCTCACCGGGGGGCGAGCCATCGGTTTGACCACCGCCCGCTTCTTTCCCACAACTCCCACTACTCCATATTAATGGTGCGCCCTAGTGGCCGCACCCCCATCCTCGCCACACACACACACAATCCTCTCTCTCCGCTTGCATCCTCGACGCCGCTCTCAGTCCTCAAAGCCATTAGTGTATGAGGATGCCGCCGAAGTGCCCCATCGAAGGAAGTGGTGATGCTGGGGCTGCTAAAGCACCGGAGCACGACGTGGAGATGGAGACAGAGGTTGCCGTCACCGCCGGTGAATTATCACTGCACCCTGAGGTCGTCGACAACGTCGAGCTTCCACAGCCGGAGGCGGAGTTCCACACCGACTCTGGTGACGACCTCGGTGACGACTCCGACGACGACGGACAACTGGTTAGTCATCTATACCCATTTATGTGTCAAATAGATCATATGGTTTCTCTGGTTACTCCTGCCTCCCCCTTTTTGGAATAGAAATCCTATGGTTATGTTCTCCTAACCCATGAAATCCGAGTAAGTTTCGTTAGATCCGTGTAGTGTATTGATTGTTTGAATGGTACAAGTGATAAGTGATTAGTTGTTTCATCTGTGCGAATGATTTCTGCTAGTAATCCGACTAAGTTTAGTGTTCATGCTAATAATTCCTAGCCAGGACTTTACAATTGATTTTGAATGATCTACATATGTTTGTGCCATTATTTTCTTCAAGATTGGTCTGTACATAGACGACTGTGCTTAAAAATCGAACCACAATCTCTGGATATGTATAAATAAATAGCCATAAATTCCTAATCCTACTTCACGACATGTAATCATTGATTTGATGCCAAATTTGTTTTACTATCTGTATAGGTGCTGTCTGACGAAGTGGACAACGAGGATGAAGATGGCCAGAGGAGGTACAAGATGCAAATCCCGAGGGAGCTTTATGCGGGAATGCAAAACAGACGTATTAGGACCTGGAACGATGGCTATCGATGCTCATTTTGCAACCACAAGCTTCATGACGCGTAGCTAAATGTTCTGGCACATGCAAGAGGACGGGCCATTGGCTCCTTCAAGCAGAAGTATTCTCGCAGGGTGGCGCATGGAGCGTACGCCGAGTACCTAGAGAAGCTTCAGGATCGTGCCGACATGTGAGATGAGATGAGGGATGGATCGAACTATGTACGCTTGAGTATGCTTAATGATGGTTGAACTATGTACTTATGGTTGAACTATGCTTATGTACGTGTACGCTTATTATCTATGTCTGAGTATGTTTAATCTATGTTTACTTATGTCTAACCGTTGGATATGGATGCAACCAGTTCGGTTGATGGAATCTACCTCCGTCTTGGTTTATTGGCCCCCTTTTTAATTTGTGTTAAATTTTGACCAAAGGTTTAACTGACAAAATGTTAGTGCAGGTCAGAAATTTTTTATCGTTGGATGGGTATTTGAGCATAGTGTTCAATGATATAATTTTTGGTGGCATGCATGAAAATTTCTTAGTTAAATATTTGGTCAAAAATTGGTAAAAATTACAAAGGGGGACCAATATACCAAGACAGAGGTAGTACGTCAATCACACACGGGTCCCAAAAATTGGAACCGTGTGCAATGACTTTCATTTTGCCTGTTGCGTCAATCACACACGGTTCCCTCTAGCAAACCGTTGCCTTCAAAATTCTTTGTGGGACAGAAAACTCTCACCACCCAATTCAGAACAGAAAAAAGAAAGCCCTCACCATCCCCATGTCACAAAAACCCTCACCCCACTTGCCACCCTCTTCGGCCCCCATTCGGACCTGCACAAGCTCCTCCGCGTCTATGCCATGGCAGCACCTATCGCGGCGGTAAACACTTAGCTCGACGCCTGCCGCCATTGCTAGGCTGCCGGCAAAGCCCACCACATTTCACCACTTCCGCTTGCCACCGCCTATTGCCATCGACTTTCTCGACGCTGCTCGCGGTCGACCCAGCTCTGCTCGGTTGGGGAATCTGCCGTACTGAGGGTTCTTTCTCATGGATGACAAGGTAACTAATTAGATGAGATATTATCTCATCTCTTATCCCAGTTCATCTGCCTCCTTTAATCACCCGACGAAAATCGCCATGAATTCATTTTTATTCGAGCTGATTTGAGGGTGTTCTTTCATTCATAGAATGTACAGTGCGCTAACACATCAGGACCTTGTGACCTCCGCCAGAGATTCCATCTCACCGTACTAGATCACTTGAGGACGCGCGCTGTATGTTCAATCTCACCCTAAATCAGTTGGCATAGCCTACTTTCCTGAACATATTCTAAATATTGCTACATTTGGATAAAAGGTGCCACATGCACCATATACGTGAAAGGGGATTTCCCCCTCTTATTTCTATATTAGGCAAATTAATGATGTATTGTTCTTTTGATTATTCTCATATTTCCATGACATCATGTTTATCCTATCCGTTTAATTATAGATTTTTGTCCTTCGATTTCAACTGCTGTACAGTTCGTTCAATTTGGGCACATATTTGCATGTTACCATATTTTCTTTAACAATCCTACTATTTTTTGCAGCGCATCCCTTGCTATGCAACATATTATGTAGTGCACAATCTTTCCCTTTACATAGATCAAGACTGCACGAATGTCATACTGCACACAAACCATGGATTTACAATCGTTGCTACTGTAAGACTTGATGAACATGGTGACTCCTATTTTGGCACAGGCTTTTGGAAAGAAATTTCTAAGCTTTATGTACTGAAAGCTGGCACTAAAATTGCACTTCACATATAAGGGCTTGGTCATGAGATATATGCTAACTTCCTCGACAAAATCATCCGTCTAGACTTTGTTCGAAGTAAGTTTTCTTTTTAACTATCTGCATGTTGACTTACCCAGCAATGTCAAATGAATTGTGTAGTATTTAAGCAACCAATTGTTATTCTTTTCTTACTATATTCCTATCTAATAACTTCTAGTTACCAATACACTTTTCTATTGCCCTGTTTTAACTAAATATTCCTTGTACTCCCATTTCTATCAGAAAGCGCCGCTGACAAGGAGACTCCGGAGGTGGAGAACGGGGCTGCCAACAAGCGGAGGCCGGGCGAGCTAGAACTGCAAGCGACTCCAACATGCCTAGACTTCATCAGCAGCCACCCCGATGATATCTTGACAGTCATCATCTCCCTCCTCCCAATCAAATATGGGGCGCAGACAACCGTCCTTTCCCGGCAGTGGCGCCCCCTATGGAACTCCAGCCCTCTCGACTGCATCGACACCCACGAGCTTTGCCATGGCTATCACAAAATCTTGGATGCGTTCTCCAAGATCCTCGGCAGTCACCTTGGCCCAACCAGAGGCCTTAGAATGGGCAAGTTCCGTTCCAACGGCAAGGTCCAAGCCAAGCTTGGCGACTGGTTTTGATCCCCCGCCCTAGATCAGCTTGAGGAGCTCACTTTTGATGATGGGCATATGCAGTTGCTGCCAATGTTCGCACTCCGCCTCGCGCCCACGCTGCGCATCGCCAAGTTCAGGAACTGTCATTTCCCCCTTAATGACGCGCCCGCTCTTATTCTACCACGACTGAAGCACCTCGAGCTCATCGTCATCTGCCTCTGAAATGATGACATGGAGCGCCTGTTCCATGCCTGTACTGCACTTGAGTACCTTCGTCTTCAGGTGATCAATGGGTTGAGTACCTTCCACATCACTTCCATGACTCTTCGGACTATTTATGTGTGTTGCCGGTGCGGCAGGAAGACATCACAAGATGTGTACCACGGTATGGTCATTGAGGACACACCTGCACTTGAGAGATTACTTGTAGTTGATCAAGAAGGTCCAACAAGAATCAATGTCATTTCTGCGCCGAAATTGATAGTGGTAGGCTACTCTTCTGACAAATACTCCGAACTTGTTATTGGATCCACACCCGTTCAGGTACAACAGCCGCCTTCTACCTCTCCTTCTAGAAATTAACATTATTTCTAATTTTGAAGATGTTTGTTCATCTGTCATTCAGTAAATGATTTCAACAAGCTTGACCTCGAAACTGCGCACAGTGAAGGTCTTGGCACTAGAATCTATCGGCCCCAACCTGGAGCAAGTTGTCAGTTTCCTGAGATGCTTTCTGTGCCTGGAGAAGCTATATATCGAGGTGATGTTCCTTTCATGTTAAATGTTAACCGTAAGCGAGTTCAGTTTGTGTCACATTTTTTCCAAGTTTACAATGACAATGTACTATGATTTCTGAAGGATTCTTTTGGAGGATTTCAGTACATACATGTTCCACCCCCCATATTGGTTGCTTGATCCATATGGTTACAATCAATAAGCATTTCTCCTTTGGATTCATCTGTACTAGTTTTCTTAGGGAAGTTTTCATCCACTCCAACCTCTTGTGAAGAAGGCTACATTTTTCTAGAATGTAGTCAAATGCCCATGTTAATCATGTCAGATCGCAGATGGCATGTTAGTGCATTTTACAAATCCCGCAAACCAAATAGGCCTGTAGTAATGTTCAAAACTGCATGTAGGCACTAACACGTTTTCTTTAGGCCCAATGGTGGATAATGTGATATAATATAACAATCATGTTGAATGCCTAGATCTGCATCTCTCATAAATTATTGTGAACTCCTACTGAGGGACCTTACCGGAGATTATATTCGTGAGGTTCTTTGTTCTCAGAGCAAGGGTGGTGAAGGAAATGAGGTTTCCCCTACATTTATTTCGCAAAAATGAATGGTTTGTTGATCAGTGCTGCCGCCTGCGGTAGAATGAAATAGGCTCCAAAAATGTTGAATTTCATTTTGGAACCTCATATGACAGAGTAATCATAAGTCATCGTGCCAACCCCATACATGACTTCTCAGTGTGTGACCCCTTTACAAAAATAGTGAGGTTTCGAAACCAGACTTAGAAGTGGTAATATTAGATCGAACCTCTCTCGTATCCATGTTCAGCGGATCAGTGCGAGCGTTTGCAGTTGATGAGCTGAATTTCATTTCTAATATCAGTTTGAACCTTGTCATCTTCAAATTTGAGCCATATAACTCTGGAATTTGAACCTTGTAATATTTCGAGCTTTTGTGGTACAGTCATTGAAATGGCATCGAATGAGACTCGTATATTGGTAGCACTATTTTGACCTTAATATGCAATGCTCTTAGATTTTATTAACCATTCTGTATCCTGTTTACCTTGTCGATCTCACAACATACGATCTGTATAGCTAACTCAACTGCGATCTTTGACATTATTGCACACAGTTGGTTTCTTCCATCGTGTGCCCTGTAGAGCGCATAATTAATTATCGCACTCGAGTGTCCTTGATCACCCTTCTGTGTAACTTTGACCTTATCACCCACGGGTAAACTTATACCGAAGTCATTCCACACACTTTGTTTTTACAAAGCTTTTTGCCAATAAATGCCCACGATTTGTCCCTCTTCTAGCCGACGCGTGGCCAAACTAGCCGGGCGGGAACCTTGCGCGGTAAAATGCGCGGGAACAGGCTCACGACTATACATTTGGCGCCTCTTCGAGTCCACGCGTGCGGTGCGGTGTTGTCAAGCGTGCACTGGAATCCTCCGCTATGAATGCCGCGACAAGACATGACGATTACAGGCCGGCCGACCCCCATTTATTACAGCGGCCAACCTTTCGATCATGCCCCACCATTTCAGGAAGCACACCCACCACGAGAAATTCTTAGAGGGTATCCTGCGCGGCTCCAATGGCGCTCCGAGCGGCTGCCGACGATGAGCAGCAGTTCACCATGAGTGCCGTGGTGGACACCCACAGAAAGTTCATGGACCTCTTGGTGGTGTAGACCAACGACCTAGTCTGGGTGGAGCAATCCATCCACATCATGGAGCTGTTGCTTTCCGAGGAGAAGTACAAGGTGGTCGAGTTCGACCTCGAGTACACCCGCGCTCGTGCCGGGTCTCTTCCCAAGGTTTCCATCGCCCAGATGTGCGTGCGCCACCACGTCCTTGTCTACCACTACTTCCTAGCCACAAGGCCTTGTGAGCATTTCGCTAGGTTTGTCAACAACCCCCACTACATGTTCGCTATGGTGGACATCACCAACGATGTAAAGGTGCTCGAGAATTCGGGGATCGCCTGCCAGAATCTTGTCGACAACCAGGGCCAATACAAGATCTGGTGCAGCAAGGAGCATGAGAAGGATTCACTGGTGCACCTCGCCGAGGCCATCATCGACCCCTACTATAGAGACATGAAGGATTCGTGCAATAAGGACAAACATGCTTGGCACTCGGCCTGGATGGCGAAACTCGACAAAGCTCATGTTGTGTATGCGGCTAAGGAGGCGTACACGAGCTACGACATGTACAGGCGGATCATTGACGTGAGGAAGTGCCTCCTTCCCTGAAACGGCCAGGGATCCAGCCGGAAGCAGGGCAATGGCAAGCGTCACCGCAACAATAAGTAGATGATTAGATCCTAATTTCTCCTACTTTAGTATGCATGTAATTGCTTACTTTGGTGTGTGGAAATGTTATGTGTGTAGTCACTTGTGTAATTGTATGCTTAATTTGGTTATGCAATGCCGTCTTTTTAAGTATATATGTTGATGCTCTGTAGACAGACCATAGATGTTGTGCGGACAAAGAAAATCACATCGCACATGGACTAAACAATGGAACCCGTCGGTGATGTTTTCATCAATCACTCACAATTGTATACCAGCTATCGTTTTCTCACAATACACACCGATTGTTAGCAGTAATCATCTGTGTTGTTATCGGTCTTCACACACGTTTCCGACTACAGACCTGTTTGCCACGGATCACGCACATCTTGTTAAGTTGAACCGTTTCTGTTCTCATGTCTCAACGCAAACAGTTCATTCAAGTGAACCACATGCCGTATATTGCAAACACCTTGATCTGGCTGACCGTTTCTTTTGTGTTGCCTAATCACAAAAAGTTCATTCGAGTGAACCGTATGTTGTATATCGCACACACCTTCATCTGGCTGCCCGTTTATTTTGTTCCTCCTCATCGCAAACAGTTAATTGAATTGAACCGTATGCCCTGCATCACACACGCAACTAAAATCTGAACCGTGTTTGATGCATCCTCCATCACAAACGTTTTGCACCTTTTTGACGTTTTTACACCACCGTTTGCGATTATGGCATCGCACACAGTTTCGTCGAATGGTCTCTGATCGTAGTGTCGCGTTAGCAGCATCCTACAGTAGTGTAAGTCGAATGACATAGCCACCCTTTTTACTCATGATGAGAAAACTCGTTATTACTATATTCTCAAATTATTTCCGTTCTCATTAAAGGGTGATGCTAAAGCTTGGTACAATACTCTTGCTCCTGGTTGTGTGCGTAGTCCCCAGGATATGATTTATTACTTCTCTGAAAAATATTTTCCTGCTCATAAGAAACAAGCTGCCTTACAGGAAATATTTAACTTTGTGCAAACTAAAGAAGAGAGTCTCCCACAATCTTGGGGGAGGCTTTGCCAATTAGTTAATGCTTTGCTAGATCATCCTCTTAAGAAAAATGAAATACTTGATATCTTCTATAATGGACTAACCGATGCTTCTAGGTACTTCCTAGATACTTGTGTTGGTTGTGTTTTCAGGGAACAAACTATTGGACAAGCTGAAGAATTATTGAATAACATATTGAAAAATTATGATGATTGGACTCTTCCTGAACCACCGCCTAAGCCCACTCCAAAGAAGAGGGGTATATTATATCTCAGTCCTGAAGATATGCAACAGGCAAAGAAATCTATGAAGGAAAACGGTATTAATGCTGAGGATGTTAAAAATTTACCTCCTATTGAAGAAATACATGGGCTTAATGCACCACCACTGCCTAAGGTGGTAGAGGTAAATTCTCTAATGAACTTCAATGATAATGACAATCCTCACAATATGCATCCTAGTCAATGCCTTCATGAGTTTGAAAATTACATTAGGAAACACGATCACTTCAATGCAAATGATATGAAACAATTGAAATACAATTCTAAAATGATTGCTCACTTGAGTGACTTGTTGTTTAGAATCTCAAATGATGTTAGAGGTGTGGGAAAGCATGCTTCTATGGTACAAATCCAGTTAGAACAAGTTGCTAAATCACAAAGAGAATTACTTGATGCAATGAATAACAACATACATGACTTTGTTGTTAGAGTTGCAACTAGAGGAGGAAAAATGACTCAGGAACCACTTTATCCCGAGGGACACCCAATAATAATTGAACATGATTCGCAAAGAAACAACACCACTGCACCCAGTCCTTCTAAAAATAAAAATAAAAATAAAAGTGACATGACTTTGCATGCTACTAGTGAACCTGAAGTAGAAAAACCTCCTGATAATGATAATGATGTTTCTATCTCTGATGCTGAAACTCAATCTGGTAATGAACATTCACCTAATGATAATGAAAAAGATAATGCCGAGGTTCATGAAGATATTCAACCAAATAATGAAAAAGAACCAGATAATGATGTTGAGATAGAACCACCAGTTGATCTTGATAACCCACAACCTAAGAATAAAAGATATGATAAAAGAGACTTCGTTGCTAGGAAACACGGTAAAGAAAGAGAACCGTGGGTTCAAAAACCTATGCCTTTTCCACCTCAGCCAACTAAAAAGAAAGACGATGAAGAATTTGAACGCTTTGCTGAAATGCCGCGGCCACTCTTTTTGCGTACTCGCTTAACTGATATCTTGAAAATGCCTCCTTATGCAAAGTATATGTAAGACATCATCAACAATAAGAGAAAAATACCGGAAGCTAAAATCTCCACCATGCTTGCTAATTGTACTTTTAAGGATGGAGTACCTAAAAAACTTGGTGACCCAGGAATACCAACTATACCTTGCTCCATCAAAAAGAATTATGTGAAAATTGCTTTATGTGACTTAGGGGCTGGTTTTAGTGTTATGCTTTTCTCTTTATATAAAATACTTGATTTGAATGAACTCACACCTACTGAAATATCTTTGCAAATGGATGACAAATCAACTACCATATCTATCGATATCTGTGAGGATGTGCACGTTGTTGTTGCTAATGTTACTATTTTAACTAACTTTGTTATACTTGAGATGCCCGAAGACGACAACATGTCGATTATCCTTGGTAGACCCTTCCTGAATGCTGAAGGGGCCATTATTGATGGCAAAGCAAAGTCACTTTTCATATCAATGGTAATGAGCATACAATGCACTTTCTGAAGAAACAATTCCAAGTGAATGGTAGTTATGTTATTGAAAAATCTCCGACACTCACTATTGGAAGTTTTTATCTACCTATACCTACTATTATAAAGAAATAGGAAATGCTTATTGTTCGGGACATTCATATCGCCATTGAGGTAACTTAGTGATTTACGAAAGTTCCCCGATTTCATGATAATCGAAAGTGGTTGTCAATAAGACTTGATCAACCTTATTAATAAATCATTTTTGAGAGGTATGAAGTTGATGAATTTAGTAAGCACTACCTTCTGCCCCTACCTTTTATTTTCTATTATTATTAGTTAAAAAAATGCCATGTGTTGTCTGTTTTCTGAGTTTCCCGTACAATAAAAAATGACCCAAAAATAAAAGTTCTCAGAATGCTCTGAAAATTGAACACGATTTTTTTCCGAATATTTAAGAATGTTTGGTGCAAATAATATCAGAGGGAGGTGCACCAGGTGGGCACAACCCACCTGGGCGTGCCAGGACCCCCAGGCACGCCCTGGTGGGTTGTGGTCTCCACGTGGGGCCCCTCACTTATCTCTTTACACCACATCATCACCTACCTCGAGAAAAAATTCACCATTTCTCTCTATATCATGTTCTTGCTCTCAAACTTGTGGATTTCGATCTCTTTGCTCGAACCTTCGTTTCTGAAACTATTTCGGGGGATTGTTGCTTGGTATGTGACTCCTCCATTTGTCCAATTAGTTTTTGTTTTAGTGGTTTATATTTTAAAGAATTAGCTAATCTTGGTGTTGTTGTAGATGAGCTTGCATGTTGAATTCTTAGAGTTCTAAGTAGTATGAATTCTTGCTATGGCCTCTAGGCATCCCTATGCGTAGTTGCTATCATTCTTGTAGAGTTTTGTTGATAAATTTTTGTCACCCAAATTTTTTCAGAAAATTGTACGCATACATGTTGAACCTGTTTGGAAGGAGTTCTTCGAGGAGGAGATCCTCGAGAGCATCCTCGAGTGACAACTCCATTTGTCGGTCTTATGTTGAACCAAGTGAAAGTTCCATACAAGATACCGCCACCAAAACATGCTTATGGCCTTGTGATGATTATACGGCGCGTGTAGGTATTAAGGAGGAATTCAAGCAATTGGTTCATAATGCCGGTCTCGGTCCCTACATTTCAGTTAAATGCGATCAACACCACACTCTCACTGAATCATTTGTCAAAGGATTTAAATTTCATCCCCGTGAGTCTAGGGTGTCATTCAAACCGTATGAAAAGCCTTTTTCCATATCACTAGAGATTTTCCCCATCACCGCAAAATCCCATTCTGGGGTTCACTTGACGACCACCAAGGGAGAGTACCAATCATTCTTAAATAGTCTTTGCTATGGTGAAATGAGGGGAGTGACGCAAGGTAGAATAAAGAGCATTCATTTTCCGGCAATTAAGTACTTTTCTTTATTTAATGGGAAATGTATTGTAGGCAAACAAGATTGTAGTACACTTTGTGCTCCGGACTTGACCCTCATATGCACCGCTGTCACCAGTGATAGGAGTTATAATCTTGGGGCGATTGTTGCACGCAGGTTACAACACAACACCAATAGTGGCTAGTTCTATGGTGGAATCTATGCCACGCGTTTAGCAAGAGAGCTAGGTGTTTCGCCTTTGACCTTTGACCATATCCTACCCACCCAGTATTTAGCCTTTGATGCTACGAAAAATCATCAGATCCTTAAAGGAGACATTCATAATTTCACTTACAAATTGTTATTTAACCAATCACCTATTATGTACACATATTTGCCTGCACCTGCTCTTTTTGATTATCACAGCAAGGGAAGATATTTCGTTCAGAGCGAGGCCCAAGCCTACAATGCTGCGGTCGAGGCAGCACGGCAGGCCGAGACATCCGCACCGAGAGCCTCCGTGAGCTACGACGCCGACTACTATCCATGCTAGTGACTGCTTACCAAGTTAGGCCAAAATCCTAAGCTTGGGGGAGTACATGTTTCTCATCGACTTTACATTCATATTCACACATTTCAGTTGTTGGTGTTCACATTTTTTCATTGTACTATCCATGCTTAATGTATTTTCTCGCTTTCTTCTTGTGTGTTTGAAAAACCTTAGAAAAAAATGTCTAGCTGAAGTTAGTTCATTCTCTATGCTTGCTTAGTTATACTATTAAGAAGAAAACCCCAAAATATTTCCTTGTTCTTCATTTGCTTGTTAGGATCTTTCTTGTGTAAATAGTCTTTCTCGTTTATGCTTTCCCCTTTTATTTGCTTGTTCTAGAAAATCAAAAACTCGAAAAAATATTTCAGTGTGTTTCTCTGAATTTCTGTTCTTTTTATTCGAGCCGTACCAAGGAGAAGACCGCGATGAAAATATTGAGTGGCTCTCGTATGCATAATTGTTTATCTAATAAAGAGCCTAGTTTACCTTGTCTTCTCTTGTTGAATAAAATGTTTGCAGATTCCAGCTTAGTCCATGGCACTCTTGCACTATTATTATTTTCACATCGTTCGATCTGCAAGTGAAAGGCAATAATGACGATATTTGATGAATTGGCCGTGACAGACAGAAACTAGTATGAACTCAACTTGTTCTGTTTTTGTAAATATGTTTAACCTAGTATCCATGATTCAGCCCGTTATGATTAAACATGTTTGGAATGACAATTAGATATTATGGTTTCACATGCCATGCATAAGTAGCTAGGAGTTGATAATGATTTATCTTGGATATCAACATTGAGTTAAAATGATTGCGATGTAGTATGATGATATGGTATCCTTCTCTGAATGTTTGAGTGGTTTGACTTGGCACATGTTCATACATGTAGTTGAATCAAAACCAACATAGCCTCCATGATATTTATGTTCATGGTGTCCATATCCTACTCATGCTGGTGTCCAATGTTTATTATGCATAACGAATCTTCATGACCGTTGTTGCTCTCTAGCTGGCTGCTTCCCAACCTATTTGCTAGCCTTCGCCTATACTAAGTGGGAATTTTGCTTGTACATCAAAAAATCTTAAACCCAAGTTATTCTAGATGATTCCACCATTACCTACCTATATACGGTATTACCCTGCCGTTCTAAGTAAATTTGCATGTGCCGTCTCTAAAAACTTCAAATAAATATCCTTTTTGTGTGCCTGGATCGTTCATGGAACGAGAGGAGGTAGTCAGTATCTTCCATGCTAAGCGGGTTATTCTCAGATCGAGTGTTTATTCACTCACCATCACACGAGAAAAGGGCGTTAATAGGGATTCCCAGTCCCAAATTGCAAAAAGAGAAAAATAGCTTATAAATAAACAAACAAAAACTCCCAATGGAGTCCAAACCTTTACTTTTCTGCTTGGGAACCGCCACTAGCTTGTTTAGCATGGGAGATATTGACAACTAATAGTCGTGAAGTAAATGAGAAGGGTGCATGTCTCAAAATATCATTTAGCTCTGTTTCAAAAACTTGAGCTCTGACACCTCTGCAAATCACTGCTTCCCTCTGCGAAGGGACTACTATTTACTTTTATGTTGTGTCATCACTTCTAAAATAAGCGCCAGATCTAAGAGCACTACTGTCATACCTATGCATTGTGTGTAATGAATGTTGGGTGCTAGCATGACTGGATCTTTCTACCATGAATTACAATGTTTAGTCGCTACTTGAACTTTGAAGGTGCTCCGCATTTATGTTTTGCGGTCTCAGAAAGGGCTAGCGAGATACCACTATTGTCATATTATATCATGGTTATTTCGACAACATTTTGCTGTTTGAGATGTCTTATTATCACTCACTAGCTGATTATGTCATTGATATGAGTTAATATAATTTCTAAGAGTTATTGTTGACATGGTTAGTTATGATCTTTGCTGAAACCCTGGGTGCGGTTTAAGCTTATTTATGCAAACAAGAGCAAAAGAGTTCGTAAAATTTTTTCTTTCTCGCTTTCAGTTTATCAATTGAATTGCTTGAGGACAAGCAAAGGTTTTTGTGTAGAAATAAAAGTTCTCGGAACGGAACGAAACTTTGTGACAAATTTTTATACAATAAAAGAAAAATACTGGGGCCAAGAACCACCAGAGGGGAGCACCTCGGTGGGCACAACCCACCAGGGCGCGCCACCCTCCTGGCACGCCCAGGTGGGTTGTCCCCACCTGGTGGCCCCACAGACGTCAATGCTCATACTATATATTCACATTTACGGAGAAAAATCGGGGAGAAAGAATTATCACGATCCACGAGACGGAGCCGCCGCCACCTCCTGTTCTTCATCGGGAGGCCAGATCTGGAGTCCATTTGGGGCTCCGGAGAGAGGGATCTTCGTTCTTCTTCATCACCAACCCTTCTCCATCGCCAATTCCATGATGCTCCCCACCGGGAGTGAGTAATTCCTTCGTAGGCTCGCTGGTCAGTGAGGAGTTGGATGAGATTCATCATGTAATCTAGTTAGTTTTGTTAGGGCCGATCCCTAGCATCCACTATGTTCTGAGATTGATGTAGCTATGACTTTGGCGTGCTTAATGCTTGTCACTTTGGGCCCAGGTGCCATGATTTAAGATCTGAACCATTTATGTTATCACCATTATATTCATGTTCTAGATCCGATCTTGCAAGTTATAGTCACCTACTACGTGTTATGATCCGACAACCCCGGAGTGACAATAGCCGGGACCACTCCCGGTGATGATCGTTGTTTGAGGAGTTCATGTATTCACCGTGTGTTAATGCTTTGTTTCGGTTCTCTATTAAAAGGAGGCCTTAATATCCCTTAGTTTCCAATATGGACCCCGCTGCCACGGGAGGGTAGGCCAAAAGATGTCATGCAAGTTCTTTCCATAAGAACGTATGACTATTTACGGAATACATGCTAACATTATATTTATGAACTGGAGCTAGTGCCGCATCGCTCTAGGTTATGACTGTCACATGATGAATATCATCCAACAAATTACTGATCCAATGCCTACGAATTTATCCTATATTGTTCTTGCTAAGTTACTACTGTTATCATTACTGTTGCACTTGCTACAAAACTATTGCTATCACTTTTACCGTTACCATTGCTGCTACCACTACTATCAAAACTATCATATTACTGTGTTACTGATCACTTTGCTGCAGATAATTAATCTCCAGGTGTGGTTGAATTGACAACTCAGCTGCTAATACTTACAAATATAATGTGCAGCACGCGTAGCGAACCGGAGACGGTTCTCCTCGAGTAGCATAGCGTCGTCACACCAGTCCTGATCTTGCACGATTTCATCATAGCTAAGCACTCGAGGAAACCCATAAATGAGTTCTGTGGGGATAACTACTTCTGCCCCATAGACTAGGGAGAAGGGAGTCTGCCCGGTAGCTCGATTTGGTGTCGTTCCGAGGCACCAAAGAACTTCCGGGAGCTCATCAATCCATCACCTGCCGCACTTCTGTAGCTTATCAAAGGTTCTTGTCTTGAGACCTCGAAGCACTTCAGCGTTCGCCCTCTCTGTTTGTCCATTGCTTCTGGGATGTACCATAGAAGCAAATGAGATCTCGCTTCCGAGGGCATGAACATATTGCATGAGGCTCGACTTGTGAATTGGGTGCCGTTGTCGGTGATGATCTGTGCCGGGACCCCAAAGAGACACACCAATTCTTTCAAGAACTTGATAGCTAACTGAGTAGTCACCTTTCTCGCGGCAGCTACTTCCGGCCACTTTGTAAACTTGTCTATGGCAAAGAACAAGAATTCAAAGCCCCGGCAGCTCGGGGGAAAGGGCCGAGGATATCGAGCCCCCAGACCAAAAATGACCATGACAAAGGGATTGTCTGAAGAGCTTGGGCAGGCAGAAGGATGTTCTTGGAATGGAACTGACAGGCAAGACATTTCGTGACGAGCTCGACCGCATCTTGGAGGGCTGTGGTCCAACAGAATCCTTGCCGGAATGCTGTCCCAACTAATGCCCTTGATCCAATGTGGGAGCCGCACATGCCTTTGTGAATTTCTACCATCAGTTCCTTTCCTTCTTCCCGGCAAATGCACTTCAATTTCACACCATTGGGCATCCTTCTGTACAGAGTGTCATCGACAAACTAGTACATACCGGCCCTCCGGGCTACTCTTTCAGCCTCATCTTGCTCTTTGGGAAGTTATACAGTTTGGAGGAAATGGACAATGTGCCTTGCCCAAGTTGGAGCCTCGGGCTCGGCAACAAGGACCAACGACACCTCCACATTCACGGGGGCGCACTCTTCGACTGCGGGAACCATGGGTCTGACAGGAGGATGCGGCCCGACAAGAAAATGAGAGTTGTTTCCGGCAGGGTCCCTGCTTGGTGCCCCGGAGAGCTCGACTGGTAGAGGCTTACCGGAGTCCAATATCCTCCTTTTCTAGCCATTGTTGCTGGGGATACAGAAGGCTGAGTAAGGTGGAGAACAAAAGTTCCTGGTCCTACATGATGCTTTTGCGCAGCACATTTTGACAGATGACCAGCAATGTTGTTTTCCGCACGGGGTACGTGCTCTGTTTGGAATCCATCAAAATGCTCCTCCAATCTTCTCACTTCCTCAACGTATGCCTCCATCAATGGGCTTTGATAATCTTTGTTGACGTGACTCACCACCAACTGTGAATCTCCTCGGATGATCAGTTTCTTGATTCCCAGTTTGGTGGAAATTATGAGCCTGACAAGGAGCCCTTCATACTCTGCTGTATTGTTGGCAGCCTCCTCCTGTGGAAAGTGCATCTGTACGACATACTTCAAGTGTTCCCCAATGGGGGCGACGAGAAGCACGCTAGCTCCAGCGCCTATAAGGAGAAGGCACCATCGAAATACACAATCCATTCTTAGGATGATTCCTTGCCGGGGATATCTGTCTTTGGCTTTTCCTCATCAGGGGTTGGCGTCCATTCTGCAATAAACTCTGCCAATGCCCTGCTCTGTATAGTGGATGTGCTCTCAAACTTCAAACCAAAGCTGGATAACTCCAAAGCTCACTCCAATATCCTGCCGGTAGCCTCTGGGTTCCGGAGTATCCTTTGCAACAGGAAGCATGTGACAACTGTTATCTCATGAGCTTGGAAGTAGTGGCGCAGTTTCCTTGAGGCCATGACTAAGACAAAAAAACAATTTTTGCACACCAGAGTACCTGGATCTAGCCCCCTGCAACAGAGAGGTGACAAAGTACACTGGGGGCTGCACCACTTTCTTCCTCGCTATATCCTTGGGGTCATCACTGCAACTGTGGTCAATCTTATCCCGATCCAGAACTGACTGCCGGGCAGTGCTCATCCTTGTTCCTGGAAGGAACGACAGTTGAGGTTGTTGCTTCCTCTACTTCCCACTGCGCTACCAAGGCTGTACTAACCACTTGATTAGTTGTAGCTAGATATAGCAGCAACGACTCTTGTGGTTTGGGCGCAACCAAGGTAGGCACAGAAGACAAGTAGGCCTTCAACTCTTGCTGTGCTAAATATGCTTCCGGGGTCCACTTCACGGGTCCTGCCTTCTTCAAGACCTTCAAGAACGGTAGGGCATGCTCGACAGACTTGGAGATGAATCTGCTTAGTGCGGTAACGCAACCAGTTAAATGCCTGACATCCTTCACTGTCTTTGGTGCCTGGATATGTTCAGTGGCTTTGATCTTGTGAGGGCTTTCTTCTATACCATGGTGGGATATGAAGAAAACAAGCAGGTTGCCAGAGGGAACTCCAAACATGCACTTCTCTAGGTTTAGCTTCTCGTTGATCTTGCGCAAGTCGGCAAACGTCTCTTCTAAATCTTGGATGAGGGTTGATTTGTCCTTAGTTTTGACCACAATGTCATCCATATATGCTTCAATATTCCTGTGCAGCTTTGGCTCAAAACCAATATGGATAGCTCTTGCGAAGGTAGACCCAACACTCTTTAACCCGAAAGGCATACACATAAAGCAGTAAGTACCACATGGGGTGATGAATGAGGTCTTCTCTTCATCTTCCTTGAACTTGAAAATCTGATGATAACCAGAATATGCGTCCAGGAAAGAGAGCAGATCACAACCTGAGGTGGAGTCCACTATTTGGTCGATGCGCGGCAAGGGAAATGGATCCTTTGGGCAGGCCTTGTTCAGATCAGTGAAGTCTATGCACAACCTCCACTTTCCATTGGCCTTGTGCACAACCACTGGATTTGCCAACCATGTTGGGTGTAGAACTCCTGTCGGCGTCCTGGGAACGGGGGTACCCAGACTTGCCTGCCTGCGGCCCGTGATGTGGCTCTGTCAGTGGCCTGGTGCGGCCCAACTTCAGCAACTGCAACTCAAGACCCTCACGAGGGGCCAAGCCTTGCGAGGCGGGCGGCAGCAAGACCTCCTTGGGGGCAGTCTCTCTAGGCTGGCCCCCGAGGAGTGGAGATATCTATGCAAGGAGCACCTCGCGAGGTTCACGTGATGTGAGCCATGACGATCGAGGCCAGGCGGGCGTTAGTGGGCACAGTGTGCTAGTTTCCTCTTTGGTGCTAAGAGGGCAAGTGCAGGCACGGAGTCCCAAGGGATCAGGCAAAGGTTTCCATATCGGTGCAACGAGACGAAAGACCGTCAAGGCTGCAGAACGGAGGTCATCTTGGAGCCCGACGCGGCGGCACCACCAGAGCCTTTGGCAGGCGAAGACTACTTTTGTCAGGATAACTTGTACTAGCTGTTCCCTTCAAATTTGGCCGTTGTGGGATCCCTTCCCACCGATATTTGGGAAGAGGACCAAGGCCACTATACATAGGACCTAGCCACCATCATAGAGGGGGAGAGGATCCACTCCACCCTACTCACATGACAAGCTCATCCGAGCCTAAGAACACCTCTCCTCCGGAGGCTGTTCATCCCTTGTACTAGTTCATCCTCAGCCATACAAAGGCAATCCACCATAGACACTGGAGTAGGGTATTACACCACGAGGTGGCCCGAACCAGTATAATTCTCTGTGTCCCCTGTTCTTTGCGCACGACGAGCTAGACCGCGGAATCGTAGGGTGAACACACTAGGGAGGGAGTGTTCTTCGTGCGCACCCCAGAGTTCGAACCTCTCAAGGGTTTGCGGAGCCCGAAATCCAACATTTGGCACACCAGGTAGGGGTGTGCCGAAGCCTCTCTTCTGTCGATCGGCGTGTCACCACTCCACCGCTTTCATGGCTGATGCTCGCCATGCTCGTGCTGAGCGACAGGCCACCCTCGCCCTCGCGTTGCTCAGAGAGCTCCTGCCGGCGGACCTCCTCGCCGTTCTCCATCGCCCGCCGCCAACGCCGCCACCGGCCCGGCGCGGCACGAACAGTAGGCCGCGTCGCTGCATCCCTCGGTGCGGCGGGATGGATGCACCGCAACCCCGCCACTGACCCCCGCTGGCTCGACGTCCCATGGACGCGCAGGCTGTGCTGCTCTATGAGGACTGGCTCGACCGCATCGCCGAGCTCGTCAGCACCACTGGGAGCTCCTGCCCCGTCTCTCTCGCTACCTCGCCTGCCTTCCCATGCGGGCGACGTGGCCCATGAAGCGCCTCCACCACCTTCGCATCAAGGCGTCGTCCATGATCCAAGGCACGTGGTCCCGCGGCGCGACCCGTCGCGTGGGGCGCCCGTGCATGAAGAACGAAGCTGCCAAGAGATGTAGCAGCTTCAAGGAGGAGCGCCAGCGCTCCCTCCACCATCGCGTCGAGACCGTGCGCCCCCTACCATGGTGGCACGCGGAAACCAAGACCAAGCTCCACCTTCGTGACAAGCTCCGGTATCAACAACAGGCTGCAAGGCCCTTGCCCCCGAGCTGCACAACGTCAACTGGCCTGGGAAGTTCAAGTCCGACCTGCCTCCATGCTACGATGGCACCCCCGACCCTGCTGAGTTCCTGTAGCTCTACGAGCTGAGCATCAAGGCATCCAACATCAACGAGAAGATCATGGCGAACTGGTTCCCAATGGATCTCAATGATGGCGCGCGCTCGTGGCTCCTGAACCTGCCTGCGGGAACGATCTCCTCCTGGGGTGACATGCGTGAGCGGTTCATCGCCAATTTCCAGGGCACCCGCGACCGCCCCCTCGGCCGCAGGTGACCTGCGGTGCATCAAGCAACAACCAGGAGAAACTCTGCAAAAGTTCATCCAACGCTTCAACAACGTTCGCGTCAAGATCCCCAAGGTCACGGACGAGGCCATCATCTCAACATTCTCCGATGGCGTTCGCGATGTCAAGAGGAAGGAGGAGCTCGCCATCCACGAAGGTGTGTGCACGACTCTAGAGCTATTCAGCCTCGCGACGAAGTCTGCCAGAGCTGAGGAGGGGCGCCTCTCCCTCGTCGAGCTCCCCACCGTTGACCCTGAAGACAAGAAGGCCAAGGCCAAGGACGTGAAGCGGAAAGGGGTGGCCGGGCTCGTGGTCGAACCAAAGATGAAGCGTGGCCGCGACCACCCGGAGTCGTCCAAGGGCAACCGTGCATTCTACGCCTTCCATAACATGCATAGACACAACACCAACGACTGCCAAGAGCTCAGGGCCATGCGTGACGGGTGCATCGGCCGATGCCCTGAGCACAGCGACCGGGGCTACGGTCGTGGAGGAAGCCAGATTGGGGGCACTGGGATGACCGCGCCCCCATCAGGAGTGGCGTGCTCAGCCTCGTGAGGACCGCTGGCACGACCAACCTCGTGAGGGTGCCTGGAGGGACCAGCCCCACGAGGGTTCCTGGAGGGACCAGCCTCGCGAGGGTGCCTGGAGGGACCAGCCTCGTGAGGACTGTCCTCAGGGCAAGGTCGGTCTCCCTCCGCTTCCACCGCCAAGGAGGAACGACGACCAAGACGAGGGGGCCGGGGCTTCCAGGAGCCTCGCACCATCGCTTGCATCTTGGGTGGTGCGTAGGCCCCAGCCTCTCAGCGCCTCTTCAAGCAGTTCGGCAAAGAAGTAAACACAGCTCTTCCCAGGATAGAAGCCACACGGCCGCTCAAGTGGTCCAAGTGCGCATCACCTTTCGCTCTGCTGTCCAGCTTAAGTGGGCGGCAACCGCTGGTGCTCTCTCGATGCTTTGCTCACCTGTCAGCAACAACGTCCAAGTCACCAAGACCCTCATCGATGGCAGTGCAGGGCTCAACGTCCTCTCTGTCGAAACGTTTGACCGTCTCCAAGTACCTTATGACCAGCTGCAACCGACCAGGCCTTTCTCAGGAGTGACTGATGGCTCCACCACCCCAATCGGACAAATCCGGCTCCACGTTACCTTCGGCACCCGCGACAACTACCAAACCGAGCTCATCGACTTCGATGTCGTTCACATCCGCCTCCCGTACAACGCCACCCTTGGGTATCCAGCCCTAGCCAAGTTCATGGCCGTGACCCACCATGGATACAACGTTCTTAAGATGTCAGGGAGCCGGGACATCATCACCGTCGCTTGCAAAGAAAAAGATGCAATGTGCTCCCTCGAGTGCTCTTACCAGGCTGCGGCAGTGGAAGGCCCCGACAACGAAGACACTATCTACCCCCCGGAAGCCATCCCAAAGAAGAAGAAGCAGCTGCTCGCCCGGGAGCCTCACGAAAATGCAGCACCCGGCGGCCGTGCCTCAGGATCCGCGCCCATGGATGGGGCGCCTCCCTTCCTCGCATAGGAAGGCGCGCCCGGCGCCCCCCTCAGGCTGGGCTCGGTGGCTCTCCTCTGGAGGGCCTCTGTCCTGGCCAACGTCTCAAGGGAGGCGCTCGGGCACCATGTGGAGGCGTGCTTCACCGCACGCTTCCCTCCGGAGGACACAAGGCGAGAAGCACCAAGTGCTCAGGAGTTCATCAACCAGACCATTGAAGACTTGTAGGTGCCAAGGGCGATGCGGGGCGAGCACTGCCCGACACCCAGGAGTGCAGCTATCGTCCTAGGCTCGGGCGACGGGCTGTGCGTCTGCGTCAACGTCCCAGGACTCAACATGATTGCGTCTTAGGAGCTCTACTGGCCATCTCAGGTGGGCCGGTGCGAGGGTCCTCCTCACAGCTACGTTTGCATGCCCTTCGGCTTGCCGAACCAGGTGGCCTTGCACCAGTGCCACATGCAGGAAGTCCTGGCAGCTCGCGAGGCCAGGCATCAAGATATCTTGGCGGAAGTGGCCTCGGTTGTTCGTGAGCTCTCGGAACCTCCGGAACCTCGCGAGGCCCTGGAGTCAGGTGGCTTGTGAGGAGCGTGATACGTCTCCAACGTATCTATAATTTTTGATTGTTCCATGCTATTATTTATGAAGTCTTAGATGTTTAATGGGCTTTATCATTCACTTTTATATCATTTTTGGGACTAACCTACTAACCCAAAGGCCTAGTCCAGATTGTTTTTTTGCCCATTTCAGGGTTTTGCAGAAAAGGAATATCAAACAGAGTCCAAACGGAATGAAACCTTCGCAGGAGAAATTTTTGGAGAAAATCACGCGAGATAAACTTCGAGGCCAAGCCAGAGGACAGGGGGCCCACCCTCGAGGGTGGGGGCGCGCCCCCCTGCCTCGAGGGCAGGCCCGGTGGCCCCTGGTGCCCCTCTTCCTCCTATATATGCCTACGTACCCTAGAAACTCCAAACACAGAGAGAAAACCCTAATTCCACCGCCGTAGCTGCTGTTCCCGTGGAGATCCCATCTTGGTGCCTGTTCCAGGAGGGGGATCCATCACGGAGGCCTTCATCATGATCATCATCGCCCTCACCATGAGTTGTGAGTAGTTTACCTCAGACCTTCGGGTCCATAGCTAGTATCTAGATGGCTTCTTCTCTCTCTCCGGATCTCAATACAAAGTTCTCCTTGGTCTTCGAGGAGATCTATTCGATGTAATCTCTTTTTACGGTGTGTTTGTCGAGATCCGATGAATTGTGAGTTTATGATCAAGGTTATCTATGAAAGATATTTGGTTCTTCTCTGAACTTTTTATGTGTGCTCATATCCTTGCAAGTCTCTTCGAATTATTGGTTTGGTTTGTCCTACTAGATCTATAGTTCTTGCAATGGGAGAAGTGCTTGGCTTTGGGTTCAATCTTGCGGTGTCCTTTCCCAGTGACAGCAGGGGCAGCAAGGCACGTATTGTATTGTTGCCATCGAGGATAAAAAGATGGGTTTTTTCATCATATTGCTTGAGTTTATCCCTCTACATCATGTCATCTTGCTTAAGGCGTTACTCTGTTCGTATGAACTCAATACACTAGATGCATGCTGGATAGCGGTCGATGTGTGGAGTAATAGTAGTAAATGCAGGAAGGAGTGGGTCTACTTGTCTCGGTCGTGATGCCTATATACAATGATCATGCTTAGATAGTCTCATAATTATTTGCTTTTCTATCAATTGCTCGACATCAATTTGTTTACCCGCCGTAGAATACTGCTATCATGAGAGAAACCACTAGAGAAAACTATGGCCCCCGGGTCTATCTTTATCTTGTTACTTTCCCGTCGATTTCTGCCGCCGTTGTTTATTTGCTTTCTTTACTTTCTGTTTCTATATCAAAAATACCAAAAATAAAAACTATCATCTCTATCAGATCTCACTATCGTAAGTGACCGTAAAGGGATTGACAACCCCTTATCGCGTTGGCTGCGAAGTTCTTATTTGTTTGTGCAGGTGCGAGGGACTGGCGCGTGGTCTCCTACTAGATTGATACCTTGGTTCTCAAAAACTGAGGGAAATACTTACGCTACTGTGCTGCATCTCCCTTTCCTCTTCGGGGGAATACAACGCAAGCTCAAGAGGTAGGAGAGCGATATCTGCAACAAGCGTCTTCAGCTACATCAGCACCCCTCCAGCATCGATGCCAGGTGACTTTGTTTCAGTTTGTTCAGTTGGGGAGCCCCTCGGGCTACATCATCCCCAAGTCGCACGGGCTTGCCCCTGTGACGTGTATCCTTTTTGCACCTTTAGCTTGCTCTATTGGGGGCGCCCCTCGGGCTGCATCATCCCCAAGCCGCATGGATCCGTCCCTGTGGCATGTATCGCATTTTACATCACCTCGGTTAGCTCATTTCCTCTTATGATTTACCTTATGGACATCACCTGCTCACTCACAACCTCTTTGGCCTCGCTCACTGCCTAATTGACCTATGCTCATCCCACAACAGGGGCTACACACGTTGGCACGATGCTTGTGCTCGGGTCCATCCTACAATGCTAACAAATCCAAGAGATCGAGCTTTGACTCGCGGCCTGCCCCGCATATGTCACCTCACCAGGCCCTCGGTGCCTTCATCTTTCTACGGAGCGATCAGTGGCCCAGTGGTAGGTGTGGTTCTAGTGCTGCTTCGTCAGACTAACCTGCAGGAATCTCAGGAGCATGGCGGCAGGCGACCCTGCTGGTCTTCCCTTCTCATGTAATTCGCTTGCGCGTTAAAGGGGGGATTCTAAGCATCTCGTCTCAGGGGATCCTACTGAATCTCCAGCCTTCACCCCCTGGCCTTGACCACGACATCATGACCTGGCATACCAGCGGCGGCTGAGCTTCGCTTGAGGGTCGAGACCCGAGGACGCAGAGCACCAAGAAGGATGGGAGAAGGGGAGGCTGGCTTAGAGAGCTCATGTCTGGTTGTACGTCAAGGGGGACTCCTCAACATCGCGTCTCAGGAGCCTAACTGTCCACGTAGCCCCTCACCCCCTGGTCTTGTCCTGGCGATCCGGACAAGTCAACGGTGGCTGAGGTATGCGTGGGGTCGGGCCCTGCCGACGCAGAACACCAAGGCCTAGTCCAACATTTCCTTCCCGAAAGCCGTTCGTACGTCAAGGGGGACCCCTGAGCATCGCGTCTCAGGGGCCTAACTAGCCACGTAGCCCCTCACTCCCTGGTCTCGTCCTGGCGATCCGGACGAGCGAGCAACGGCTGAGGTATGCGTGGGGTCGGGCTCTGCCGACGCAGAACTCTAAGGCAAGCAGGAAGGAAATCGCGAAATCTCGGCCATGCGGCATCGGAAGCAAGCCAGGCGCACTGCGTTGGGAATCACCTCAGACCCGTCAAGATAAGTCATGCATCCCATTGGCGTGCCGCCATCACTTGACAAGTTGGTTTCCGCAGTCATGCATCGACAATGTCGCCTCCCTTTTTAGCCTCCGGAAGCTGTTTGCATGCCAAGGGGGACCTCTTGAGCATCGCGCCTCAGGAGCTCTTATCGGACCCCGGGCCACTCACCTCCTGGCCTTGACCACGGCATCGCGACCAGGCATACCAGCAACAACTGTAGCTTGCCTTGGGGCTGGCTTTGATTCCTGGCAGGGATTAAAAGAGAGGGATTTCGGGAGACCCTAACTGCGGCTACCAACGTCGACACCATCATCAACAGTGGGCCACCAGAGGCCATCTCCGACCCCGCTCATGTTGGGGAACGTAGTATTTCGAAATTTTCCTACGATCACGCAAGATCTTTCTAGGAGAAGCATAGCAACGAGCAGGGAGAGTGTGTCTACGTACCCTCGTAGACCGAAAGCGGAAGCGTCTAGTGACGCGGTTAATGTAGCCGAACGTCTTCGCGATCCAACCGATCCAAGCACCGAATGTACGGCACCTCCGCGTTCAGCACACGTTCAGCTCGATGACGTCCCACTAGCTCTTGATCCAGTTGAGCATCACGGAAGAGTTTTGTCAGCACGACGGCGTGGTGACGGTGATGATGAAGCTAACAATGTAGGGCTTCGCCAAAGCACTGCAACGATATGACCGAGGTGTGTAACTGTGGAGAGGGGCACCGCACACGGCTAAGACATATCTTGGAGTGCCTTTGGGGTGCCCCCTACCCATGTATATAAAGGAGGGAGGAGGAGGAGGCCAGCCCTAGAGGGGGTGCGCCAAGTGTGGAGTCCTACTAGGACTCCCTAGTCCTAGTAGGATTCCTCCTCCCACATGGAATAGGAAAGCAAAAGGGAGAAGGAGAAGGAAGGAAGGGGGCGCCCCCTTTCCCTAGTCCAATTCGGACCAGTCCATGGGGATGGGGCGTGGCCACCCTTGAGGCCTTTATCTCGTTTCCCGTATGGCCCATTAAGGCCCAATACGAATTCCCGTAACTCTCCGGTACTCCGAAAAATACCCGAATCACTCGGAACCTTTTCGATGTCCGAATATAGCCTTCCAATATATCGATCTTTACGTCTCGACCATTTCAAGATTGTTCGTCATGTCTGTGATCTCATCCAGGACTCCGAACAAACGTCAGTCATCAAATCACATAACTCATAATACAAATCGTCATCGAAGATTAAGCGTGAGGACTCTACGGGTAAGAGAACTATGTAGACATGACCAAGACACATCACCGGTCAATAACCAATAGCGGAACCTGGATGCTCATATTGGCTCCTACATATTCTACGAAGATCTTTATCGGTCAAACCGCATAACAACATACGTTGTTCCCTTTGTCATCGGTATGTTACTTGCCCGAGATTTGATCTTAGGTATCATCATACCTAGTTCAATCTCGTTACCGGCAAGTCTCTAATCTCGTTACCGGCAAGTCTCTTTACTCGTGCGTAATACATCATATCATGACTAACTCATTAGTCATTTGCTTGCAAGGCTTATTATGACGAGTATTACCGAGAGGGCCTAGAGATACCTCTCCGACACTTGGAGTGACAAATCCTATTCTTGATCTATACCAACACCACAAACACCTTCGGAAACACATGTAGAGCATCTTTATAATCACCCAGTTACGTTGTGACGTTTGATAGCACACAAGGTGTTCCTCCGGTATTCGGGAGTTGCATAATCTCATAGTCAGAGGAACATGTATAAGTCATGAAGAAAGCAATAGTAATAAAACTAAACGATCATAGTGCTAAGCTAACGGATGGGTCTTGTCCATCACATCATTCTCCTAATGATGTGATCCCATTCATCAAATGACAACACGTGTCTATGGTTAGGAAACATAATCATCTTTGATTAACGAGCTAGTCTAGTAGAGGCATACTAGGGACACTCTGTTTTGTCTATGTATTCACACATGTACTAAGTTTTCGGTTAATACAATTCTAGCATGAATATTAAACATTTATCATGATATAAGGAAATATAAATAACAACTTTATTATTGCCTCTAGGGCATATTTCCTTCAGTCTCCCACTTGCACTAGAGTCAATAATCTTGTTCACATCGCCATGTGATTTAATACTGATAATTCACATCGTTACGTGAATAACAGCCATAGTTCACATCGCCATGTGACCAACACCCAAAGGGTTTACTAGAGTCAATAATCTAGTCCACATCGCCATGTGATTAACACCCAAAGAGTACTAAGGTGTAATCATGTTTTTCTTCGTGAGAGAAGTTTAGTCAGCGGGTCTGTTACATTCAGATCCGTATGTATTTTGCAAATTTCTATGTCTACAATGCTGTGCATGGAGCTACTCTAGCTAATTGCTACTACTTTTAGTATGCATCCAGATTGATAATTAGAGTCATTTGGAATAGTGTCAAAGCTTGCATCGACGTAACTCTTTACGACGAAATCTTTATCACCTCCATAATCAAGAAACATTTCCTTAGTTATCCAGTAACTAAGGATAATTTTGACCGCTGTCCAGTGATCTACTCTGTATCACTCTTGTACCTCCTTGCCAAACTCATGGAAAGGTACACAGCAGGTTTGGCACATAGTATGGCATACTTTATAGAACCTATGGCCGAGGCATATGAAATGACGTTCATTCTTTCTCTGTCTTCTGCCGTGGTCGGGTTTTGAGTCTTACTCAACTTCATAACTTATAACTCAGGCAAGAAATCCTTCTCTGACTGATCCATTTTGAACTACTTCAAAATCTTTATCCAGGTATGTACTAATCGAAAGTCTTATCAAGCGTCATGATCTATCTCTATAGATCTAGGTGCCTAATATGTAAGCAGCTTCACCGAGGTCTTTTATTGAAAAACCCCTTTTAAACAATCCTTTATGCTTTCCAGAAAATTCTACATCATTTCCGATCAACAATATGTCATTCACATACACTTATCAAAAATGTTGTAGTGCTCCCACCCACTTTCTTGTAAATACAGGCTTCACCGCAAGTCTGTATAAAACCATATGCTTTGATCAATTCATCAAAGTGTATATTCCAACTCCGAGATGCTTGCACCAGTCCGTAGATGGATCAGTGGAGCTTGCACACTTTGTTAGCATCTTTAGGATCGACAAAACCTTCTGGTTGTATCATATACAACTACTCTTTGAGGTATCCATTAAGGAATGCAATTTTGACACCCATTTGCTAGATTTCATAATCATAAAATGCGACAATTGTTAACATGATTTAGACATACTTAAGCATCGCTACGGGTGAGAAAGTCTCATTGTAGTCAACTCCTTGAACTTGTCGAAAACCTTTTGCAACAAGTCGAGCTTTGTAGACGGTAACATTACCATCGGCATCTGTCTTCCTCTCAAAAATCCATTTATTCTCAATGGCTTGCCGATCATCGGGAAAGTCAACCAAAGTCCACACTTTGTTCGCATACATGGATCCCATCTCAAATTTCATGGCCTCAAGCCATTTTGCGGAATCTGGGCTCATCATCGCTTCCTCATAGTTCGTAGGTTCATCATGGTCTAGTAACATGACTTACAGAACCAGGTTACCGTACCACTCTGGCACGGAACGTACTCTGGTTGACCTACGAGGTTCAGTAGTAACTTGATCTGAAGTTTCATGATCATCATCATTAGCTTCCTCGCTGATTGGTGTAGGAATCACTAGAACTAGTTTCTGTGATGTACTACATTCCAATTCGGGAGAAGGTACAATTACGTCATCAAGTTCTACTTTCCTCCCACTCACTTCTTTCAAGAGAAACTCCTTCTCTAGAAAGGATCCATTCTTAGCAACGAATATCTTGCCTTTGGATCTGTGATAGAAGCTGTACCCAACAGTTTCCTTTGGGTATCCTATGAAGACACATTTCTCAGACTTGGGTTCGAGCTTATCAGGTTGAAGCTTTTTCACATAAGCATCGCAGCCCCAAACTTTAAGAAACGACAACTTTGATTTTTGCCAAACCACAGTTCATAAGGCGTCGTCTCAACGGATTTAGATGGTGCCCTATTTAACGTGAATGCAGCAGTCTCTAAAGCATAACCTAAACAAGATAGTGGTAAATCGGTAAGAGACATCATAGATCGCACCATATCTAATAAAGTGCGGTTACAACGTTCGGACACACCATTATTGTCGGGGGAAACTGTCCGCCACGAACACCTATGGGACCGGAGCCCCTTGTCTGTGCGGTACGAGGGCGGAGGGAGCACAAAGAGCAGATCGTAGCGAGCACGCGGGCAGTTTTACCCAGGTTCGGGCCGCGGTAGACGCGTAAAACCCTACTCCTGCTTGGTTGTGTATTGAGTTTGGGTGCTCGGGAGCTTGAAGAAGCAGCTACACCGAGCGTGAGAGTGATTTAGGTTCCGAACCCCCTCCACGTTGTGCATGGGCCTCCTTTTATAGTGCAAGGGGTCACCGACAGGTGTCAACGTAGGAGAAAGGGGTAAAAACGTAAAAGAGGTGGTAGTTGTAACAGTGCGGGAACAGTGGAGCTACAGTACATAACAGTGGTCTATACCTACTTTAACAGTGGGGGACAAGGGCATTTAATGCCCGTCGCCGTCGACCCCAAAAGCTCCCGCTCTTGCGTCTCCGTCTGCCAAGGCGATGGATCCATCACCGTGGAGTGCCACCGTGTACCCCAGGCTGCACAGCCATCCGCCACGCGTCCCTGGATAGGCCCCAGGGCGACGCGTGGGCCGATGAGCTGGAGCGCGGGCACACAGCGCAGCCTTCCCGGCAAGCACCTTGCCGGGGCCTTGATCTTGCCGGACCCGGGAGCTTGCCGCTCCCCGGGCCCTTGCCGGGTCTTCTATGAAGGAATCTTCTAGTCTCCCTGGCAAGCTCCTCTTGCCAGGGTCTTGTGCTAGTGAGGTAGTCTTGAGCCTGGTACGGCCTTCCCGGCAAGCTCCTCTTGCCGGGGTCTCGATCTTCTTTCTTGTATACTTTGTTTTTGGATGGTTTAATAGGGAGCAGGAAGGTCTCCGGCGAGCACGCGGTAAACCTTGCCGCGGGAAGGTGCAACTGCCCGTGCACAAGTTGGGGTACTGAGGTACCCCTACCTTAGTACACCGACAGGAGCCCCCGGGCCTGGGCCACACACGGTGCCGAGCGCTGTTGGGCCAGGCCCAAAACAGTGCACGGGCACCCGCGGCCCGCGGCGCGCCGAATCCACTTCCGTATCCGCCGCACCCCACCGTAACGGCACGCGTCGATCGCGGCGCCGTGGGATGGGACGTGCCCACGATCTCTTAATGGAAAGGGCGAAACGCCCCCCACTCCCCCATAAAAGCAGAGGAAGCGGGCGCGGTTCCCCTCCTTGCGCTTTCATTGCATCGTCTCCTTCCTCCAGAGATCTCTCTTGCGCTCTGCCTCCACACCTCCGCCGCCGCCGAGCTCCTCGCCCCCTTCCTTCCGCCGCGTCCGCCATGGCCCCAAAGACCGACAAGGCGAAGGCGGAGAAGTCCAAGAGGGAGAAGTCGGAGCAAGCGGCGAAGCTCGCCGCGTACCGGAAGCAGCATCTCGTCTTTCCGCCGAAGCTCGGCGTGCGGGAGCTCTGGAACAAGTACTACTTGTTCTGGGCCAAGGAAACCAAGGCGCACCCCCGCACCCTAGCATATCCGGCCGCCGCCAAGGACAGCTATCCCGGCGGGTATTACTTCTTCGCAGCCTTTTTTCACTGTGGTCTCTGCCCTCCTTTCTCAAACTTCTTCTGCGACATTATGAACACATACGGCTTCCATCTGCTTGACTTCACCCCCAACGCCATCCTCACCATGGCGGTTTTCGCACACATGTGCGAAAACTTCATAGGAGTACACCCAAACGTAGCGCTTTTTAGGCACTTCTTCACTCCTAGAGCCGAGGCCGATGCCCCCCTCTCCGGAGGAATTTCTTGGGTTTTCTGTCTGAATAAAAAGGGATCGTACTTGCCGGGGGAGCTCCGCGGCAAGTGGGAGGAATGGCGAGCGGAGTGGTGCTGGATCGTCGAAGACCAGCCGCAAGCTTTCACCGCGCCGCGCACAACGCCCATCGTGCGCGGCAGGGACTGGAGTGAGCTAGATTCGGACGACATCAAGCTCGACATCGCCCTCGTCCGGATTCTTCGTCTTCGGATGGCCAAGTTGTCAGTTGCAGAGGTGGGCGCAGACTTCCTCCGCCGGCGCATCGCCCCTCTCCAAGACCGGAAGAGGCCGGCCTGGGAGTACGGCGGCCCGACAGACGTAATGAGGCTGCGCCCCGGGCTCAACTTCAACTTCACCACGCTGGAGCTGAAGGGGATGGTCCGGGAACTCTTCAAGTACGACCCGGCACACCCTGAGTGGTTCAGGCCTCCCCGGGAAGTGGTGCCGCTCTGCAACAACATCGTCCGGGACCGTATCCTCGCCATGATGCCCATGTGTGACTCGCACGGCGTGGACCGCACGTGGATCGCGCCCAAGCCCATCGACGTCCTCAACTTCTACGACAACCTCGCGGAGGTGGCGAAGAACAAGAACGACCTCAAGGAGCATACGCGGGACACCACCGACCAGGAGATTGCCTACATGGCTTCTCGGGCTGAAGAGGCCGCCGCAGCCGCGGCGGCAGGAATTTTTGGATTCACGCCTGAAGAGGCGGAGGTTGCGGATGCGACCAGCCAGGCTGAGGAGGCGGAGATCCGCAGATTGCTGCAGCTCCCTCCCGACGCGCTCGCCGGAGTCCCCTCCCTGAGGCACTTCGGGATCCACGGAATCGTGGCCGAGGCCGCGGCAATGGAGGGTGCCGCCGGAGGGAGCAGAGGCGCCGCGAGGGGCGGAGGCGCCAAGGGAAAGGGGGCCGCAGCGCAGGACGCTGGGCCCAGTGAGCCGGCCGGGGAAGAGGAGGAGGAGGAGGAGGCCGAGGACTCCGGCGGATCTACGGAGCTCTACGCCGACGACCTCTCCTCGTCGGAGAGCTCTCCGCCCCCGGCAAGCCCAAGGCAGTCCCCACCGAAGCGTCTCCGCAAGACGGCGACGGGGGAGAGGGCGCAGGCGCCCCGGCAACAGCCAGCTCGCCGGGCAGCTCCCCGGGGGAGCCAAGCCGCGCCAAGGCCGACCGGCGCACCAGCCACAGCAGAGGCGGCCCGCGCGCGGACCACGACGGAGGCGCCTCGCAGGCCGGCGCCGAGCCGGCAGGGGTCTTCTCGGAGCGGAGCAGCGGCTCCGCCCGCTCCCCGGGCCTCGGCTACCACAGGGGCTGGGGCTCCGCAGCCCCCAGCCCCCGGGACCGCCAAGCGCCCGAGGGAACCTTCGTCATCCGCTCCTCGCGCCGACGCGCCAACGGTGGAGTACGACTTCTCCGCCTTGAGCGAGGACGACGAGGAGGACCAGGAGTAAGAGCCCAAGATCTTACACCTTCTCGAATTTTGTCTTGATTTTTGTTGATGCTGACTTTGTTCATTGCTTTGATTTCAGGACTTTGACTCAGCGCGCGGCGAAGAAGGCCAAGGCGCCTGTGGTCGAGGCTGAGGAAGACCCAGCCGCCGCGGCGACAGGAGGCGCGCCGGAGCCGAGCCTGCCGGACCCGAGCGCTGCTCCGAGGAACAGCCCCCAGCGCAGCCCGCAGCGCAGCCCCCAGCGTAAGTCTGGGGTTTATCCTTTCGCTTGTCGGGGTATGCCTGAGGATTTCGTCTTCATTCATCATCTTGACGTTGCTTATCTTGATTCGTGCAGAGGTGGAGCCACAGCGGGAAGAGCGCCCGGAGATCGTCGTCGAAGAGCCGCAGGCCCCGCCGTCCCCGCCAAGGCAGAACTCTCCGGCGAGGGAGAGCGCTCCGCCAAGGGCGGGTACTCCGCCAAGGCAGAGTACCCCGCCAAGGGCGAGCAACCCGGCGAGGGCGGCCACTCCGCCAAGGCCGAGCTCCCCGGCGAGGGAGCCCGCCGCTGAGGACGTCCGCCAAGGTATGTTCTGTAGCTTGTCTTCTTGGCTTTGCCTCTTTTTGGATATTTGCTTGAATCTTGAACTTCTTTTTCTTCTTCTTCTTTTTAGATCCTCCTCCTCCCGAGCCGATGGAGACTGAGGTTATCAACATCGAGGACGAGGAGGGCGCGCAGGGCGGCGGCGGCGACGTCCCTGCCACCGAGGAGATGGCTGAGGCCGCCGAGCCGGCCGCGCAGGAGACTGCTCCGGCTGCGGACGCAGCGGCCGGGGAGGGGGACGGCGACCGCACCGCCGACCCGGAGGCGGCGGGAGCATCGGATGCTGCACCGGTCGCCGACCCCTCCGCCAGCAAGGAGCAGGGGTACTACCTTGAGGCCCCCAACGGCGTCTTCATCCAGATGCCTTGGGGGTCTTCATCGCGAGCTCCCGCGGAGGGCGAGGCGTTTGACGGAGAAGTCCTCGCCTCCGCGGGCCTGAAGATCGTCGAGGCGCCCGGCGGGAGTGAGGGGCCCGAGGAGGAGAAGCTGCTCCACCAGCTCCTGGCCCTTTACCGGGCCAGGCAGGCGAAGCTCGCCTCCCGGGAGGCCCTTGCCGCCAAGGCCGCCGCAGAAATGGAGAAGCGCGCGGCGGAGCTCAGCGCCGCCAACCAGGCGGCCCTCCGCGAGGTAGCGGAGGAATGTGAGCGGCTCGCGGGCGAGTACCAGGAGTGGGTGCTCGAGAAGGCTGAAGCTGAGGAGCAGCAGCGGCTCGCCGGGGTGGAGATGTCCCGGCGAGAGGGAGAGCTCGCGCAGCGGAAGGTCGAGCTCGACTCCCATGAGGAGGACCTTGCCGCTCGCGAGACAGCCCTTGGCGGGGAGTTGAAGGAGGCGAAAGCCGCCGCGGTTGCCGCGGAAAACGCCAAGAAGGAGCTCGCCGCCAAGGTTGTTCAGCTGGAGAAGGCGCTGAAGGTGAGCGCGGAGAAGGTTGCCGCGCTCATCACGGAGCGCGAGAAGGACGCCCACACAAACTCAGAGCTCCAGGTGAGCCTTTCCAAGAGGGGCGACGAGTTGAAGGCCGCCAAGGACTCCATCGAGGACTTGGAGCTGAAGGTCACCACTCTGAAAGATTCGCTCGACGCTGCCCGGGCTCAGGAGAACAAGCTGAAGGAGGAGCTCCGCAAGGAGCGGACCCTGGTGGACAGCGTCAACAAGGCATCCGAGCTCTTCCGCCAGACCATTGAGGTATGGACCGAAGACTTGGTATCCTCTGCGTCCAACATTGACCAGGAGCTGCTGGCGCTGAAGGTCGAACATCTCATCTACTCGCCGGATCCGGATCTCCCGCACAGCGCCAAGCTCAGCCTCTTCTTCAGAGGGATCGCGCCGGCCCTGGCAGGTCTCCGGAACCGAATCCCCGCGCAGCTGGCCGAGGAGTCGCGCCTGCTCTGCGCGGGAACTCTGGAGCGGGTGCTGACGAAGATCGTGTACCGCAACCCGGGGATCAATCTCACCAACGTTCTTCACAGCTTGCCGGCTGATGCAGACACCGAGGCCCTGAAGGAGCAGGTCGCCCACATCATCGCCAAGGTGGCTAGACTCGGCAGGAAGGAGGGCGACCGCGTAGATTAGGGCTCCATTATCTTTATCTCTTTTTTGCTGCTGCACATTATGTTATGAACTCATTAGTCCATTGCGACAAGTTATCCTCTGTAAGATATTTATCTTATTTTGATCAATCAGTGCAATGTTATCTTCCTTGTCTTAATCCTTGACTTTGTATGTTTTTCACCCTACGCTCCCGGGGAGCTTGCCGGCAAGGGACCTTTGCCGCGAGCGCTGAGTGCTGGACTCTAAGCAGCCTGCTGGCCAAGGTCTTCACCGGCAAGCAACCTTGCCGCAGCTAGTCGCAACGCACTTAGCTTGCTGAGCGTACTCGGAAACGAAGCAAGGGCGCGACACTTGTCGCAGCTCACTTAAATCGTTGAGCGAACTCGAAAACAAGATAAGGGTGCGGCAAGCTACGGGCAGGTTCCTCCGCGCACAGGTTTTCCATACAAAGTGTGATTGTTTAAGGAAGACAACTAAAATTTAAAATTTGAACTGGTCAAACTCTAACAACTTAGCTTTCATATATTGCTTGCTTTCCGGTAAGGCTTCTCTTTCTTGAACAACACTTGGTTCCTCCTCCACCTCCTTCCCCCCGGCAAACTTGTGTGCGAGGAACGTTCCTTCTGCTTAAGAGGAAAGAAAAGGGAGAGGGAAACAAGCATATGGCCTTTCGGCGTACTAATGCTTACCGGATACTTGAGTGTTGCACCAAATGCCAAACAAAACATGCAAATAGTGAAGAAAAGCATGCAAAAGGCGATCAGTGCCAGAAACACAGAAACTTTACTGATGCACGGGGTCTGCGCCCGGCTTTGTACGAAGGGTTACATGCAACAGCGGCAAAGCTTGTACAAAAGGTGGTTGCCGGAGCGGATCACGGCAACCGCGCCTTATGGGTGAAACTTGCGAAGATGCTCTATGTTCCAGGAGTTGCTCACCGGTAAGCCTTCTTCGGTCTCGAGGCGGACAGCGCCGGGCCTCGTAACTTGTCTCACCCGATAAGGGCCTTCCCACTTCGGCGTCAACTTGTTGGAATTCTTGGCGGACTGAACACGCCGAAGAACAAGGTCGCCTTCCTCGAGACTCCTGGCCTTGACTTTGCGGCTATGGTAGCGGCGCAAAGCTTGCTGGTATCGAGCAGCTCGTACAGCAGCCTGGAGACGTCCCTCCTCGAGGAGCAATGCGTCATCTTGCCGCAGTTGCTCTTGCTCGAGCTCATCATAAGTGAGTACTCGAGGAGATCCGTATGCGAGTTCCGTGGGGAGAACTGCCTCTGCCCCATAGACTAGGGCAAAGGTTGTCTGTCCGGTGGCTCGACTCGGTGTCGTCCTGATTGACCAAAGAGCCGCCGGTAGCTCCTCTATCCAATTTCTTCCACACTTGCGCAGCCTGTCAAAGGTCCTCGTCTTGAGTCCGCGCAGCACTTCAGCATTCGCCCTCTCCGCTTGACCGTTGCTCCTCGGGTGAGCAACAGAAGCGAAACAGACCTTGGCGCCAAGGTCTTGGACGTACTGCATGAAGGTGCGACTAGTGAATTGTGTACCGTTGTCGGTGATGATCCGGTTCGGGATCCCGAAACGGCAAACAATTGACCTGAAGAACCTGACTGCTGACTGTGTTGTCACCTTTCTCACCGGCTCCACTTCTGGCCACTTTGTGAACTTGTCGATTGCAACGTACAAGTACTCAAAGCCCCCGACAGCACGGGGGAAAGGGCCGAGGATATCGAGCCCCCAGACCGAGAAGGGCCAGGACAAAGGGATTGTTTGGAGAGCTTGAGCTGGCTGATGAATCTGCTTTGCATGGAACTGGCACGCTTCACACTTGGTTACTAGTGCAGCTGCATCTTGGAGGGCTTCTTGCCAAAAGAACCCTTGCCGGAAAGCTTTCCCGGCAAGCGCCCTTGCGCCAATGTGGTGGCCGCATATGCCTCCGTGTATTTTCGCCAACAGCTTCTGTCCATCTTCCCTGGAGATGCACTTCAATCTGACACCATTGAGTCTTCTTCTGTACAGCTCGTTATCCACGAACTGGTACATACTTGACTGCCTGGTTATCTTCTCTATCTCTTGAGGGTCGTCGGGAAGTTCTCCAGTTTGCAGAAAACGGACGATCTGCCGTGCCCATGCCGGAGCCTGAGGCTCGACGGCAAGGACTAAAGGCTCGAGGGCCGCTGCGGGAACCTCAGCTTCTACGGCAAGAATCTCAGGCTCTGCCGGAGCTGGAGGTCCCCCGGCAAGCTCGCCGGGGCGAGGCTTGTCGGGAACGCTTGCTTCAACTGTACAGACCCGAGGATCTGCAGGAGCAAGCTGTTCCTCAGCGTTGTGGTTGTTGATCTTGGGGACCTTGGCGGCGGTTTCAGGAAGATCCGCCGGCAAGTAGTCGCCGGAGACCAACTTCCTCTTCTTGGACTGTCCAATTGATGGTGTAACGGATGGTTGAGTCAGCTTGAGCAAGAAGGTCCCTGGTTCCACAGGTAACTTCATCGCAGCACACTTTGAAAGGCCATCTACATAGGCTTCCATCCTCTCCGCTTGACCGTTGCTCCATCTGCAGACCTTCAAAGTGTTCTTCAAGCTTCCTCACTTCATCTACATAGGCTTCCATCAAAGGGCTCTGGTAGCTCTTGTTGACTTGCCGGACCACCAACTGAGAATCGCCCCGCACAATCAGCTTTCTGATCCCAAGTTCGGCCGCAATCCTGAGGCCGGCAAGCAAGCCTTCATATTCTGTAGTGTTGTTTGTCGCTTGCTCCCTGGGAAAGTGCATCTGGATAACATATTTGAGGTGCTCTCCGGTGGGCGCGATGAGTACCACGCCAGCACCGGCGCCTTGCAGCGAGAAGGCACCGTCAAAATACATTACCCATTCACTTGTCGCTTCTTGTACGGGTGTGCTTGTTTCTTGAATTTCTTCATCTGGCGTTGGGGTCCACTCAGCTATGAATTCTGCCAAAGCTCGGCTCTGTATGGTTGAAGTACTTTCAAACTTGAGTCCAAAGCTTGACAGCTCCAGTGCCCACTCAACAATCCTGCCTGTCGCTTCTGGGTTGTGCAATATCCTCTTCAGCGGAAAGCGAGTGACCACTGTTATCTCATGGGCTTGGAAGTAATGGCGCAGCTTTCTCGAGGCCATGAGGAGGCCGAAAAGCAACTTTTGCACACCAGAGTACCTTGATCTAGCTCCCTGGAGAAGGGAACTCACAAAATACACTGGGCATTGCACCATCTTCTTCCGCACCTCATCCTGTTCCTGCGCAGAGTTATCCTTGTCGGGGCCAGAGCTCGCCGGAGCAGCCCCCTGCTTGTCGCTGGATTCGCTTGCCGGTGGTGCTGATTCCTCGTCGGACTCCCTCTCCGCTACTAACGCAGCACTAACCACCTGGTTGGTTGCCGCTAGGTATAGCAACAACTTTTCCTGTGGTTTAGGTGCGACAAGTATTGGAGTGGAGGACAGGTACCGTTTCAAATCCTGCAGTGCCGCCTCCGCTTCCGGAGTCCACTTCATGGGACCTGCCTTCTTCAAGATTTTGAAGAAAGGTAAGGCGCGTTCTGCAGACTTTGAAATGAACCTACTGAGGGCAGCCACACAGCCTGCAAGCCTCCTGACATCCTTGACGCGCTTTGGGGCCTCAATCTGCTCAATGGCTTTAATCTTGTCGGGGTTGGCTTCAATCCCCCTCTGTGATACAAAGAACCCAAGAAGCTTGCCGGAAGGGACTCCAAAGACGCACTTCTCGGGGTTCAACTTGAGCTGTATCTTGCGCAGGTTCTGAAACGTTTCTTCTAAATCTTGGACCAAGGTTTCCTTGCTCTTGCTCTTCACCACGATGTCATCCATGTAGGCCTCTACATTTCTGTGGATCTGTGGCTCAAAAGCAGTGTATACTACCCTTGCAAAGGTTGAGCCTGCATTCTTCAATCCAAATGGCATGCGAATAAAGCAATAAGTGCCACATGGAGTGATAAATGCAGTCTTCTCTTCATCCTCCTTGGCCATGAATATCTGATGATAGCCTGAGTATGCATCAAGAAAACAGAGTAGCTCACATCCGGCAGTGGAGTCAACGATTTGGTCAATGCGCGGCAGAGGGAATGGATCCTTGGGACATGCTTTATTCACATCGGTGAAGTCTATACACAGTCTCCATTTCCCATTGGCCTTGCGCACGACGACTGGATTTGCCAACCACGTCGGATAGATCACACCTCTAACTAGGCCTGCTGCTTCTAGCTTCTTGATTTCTTCGTTGATGAACTCTTGGCGCTCCACGGCTTGCTTCCTCACTTTCTGCTTGATGGGCCGCGCATGAGGACAGACAGCAAGCTTGTGCTCAATCACCTTCCTGGGAACACCGGGGATGTCAGATGGTTGCCAGGCAAACACATCGACATTCGCCCGCAGGAAGGCAACGAGCGCGCTTCCCTATTTGCTGTCAAGGGTGGCACTGATGGTGAAGGTACCACTAGTGCCGTCCTCCTTGGCGGACACTTTCTTGGTTGCCGGAGGAGCGGCCATTCCTTTCTTACTCTTGCCGGTGGAGCTCGATGGAACGTCCTCGACGGCAGCGCAGCACTCCGAGGAGGTGCGGTTGCCGGAGTGGGTCCCAGAGCACTTGCCGGACTTGGTCTTCGTCTTCTTCCCCCCGGGAGCTTCAGCGGCAAGAGTATCCTTCTCGGCCGCAGCTGCCGCATCCCGGTAGATCTTGTCGGCGCAGACAAGCGCATCCTTCTTGTCGCCGTGGACAGTGATGACGCTTATCGGCCCCGGCATCTTCAGTACGTTGTAGCCATAATGGGAAGCTGCCATGAACTTGGCGAGGGCAGGACGGCCAAGTATTCCATTGTAGGGCAATGGAATATCGGCGACGTCGAAAGTGATGCGCTCAGTTCTGAAGTTGAGCTCCCCGCCAAAGGTCACCGGCAGAGTGATCTTTCCCTTGGGCTTGCTCCTTCCCGGGTTGATTCCTTGGAATGAACCGGTTTCTTCGAGCTCGCCATCTGGAATCTGGAGTTTCTTGATCACAGCAGAGGAGATCAAGTTCAGCCCGGCCCCGTCGTCAACCAACATTTTGGTGACCTTGAGGTTGCGGATGGTGGGAGAGACCAGCATCGGCAAGCACCCGACCGCAGTGGTGCGGTCAGGGTGATCCTCAAGATCAAAAATGATGGGCGTGCTGGACCATTTGAGGAGCCTGCGTGACTCCACGGGCGGCTCCGCTGCGTTTACCTCACGCACCCACTGCTTTAGTTGGCGGTGGGAGGTGTGCAGGGAGGCGCCACCGTCGACGCACAGGACCTCCGTGGCCTTCTGGAACTCCTGCTCGCTGTTCTCATCGTCCTCCATGTCTTCATCGTCGTCCTCTTCGTCCTTGTCGCGGCCCCGGGGAGGTCGATCTCCTTGCCGCTGTTTAGCCTTGCCGCGGCGTCCTCCCCGGCCGTTGAACGGCCGCTTCTTGCTGGGCTCTTCCCCGCCACCTTGGGCCTTCTCCTTGTCGCGCCTCTCGTACTCAGCTTTCTGCTACTCGACGAGGTACTCGACGCGCTTGCAGTTGGAGAGATCGTGACCCTTGGTGCGGTGGATCTTACAGTATTGCTTGTCGGAGCTACCCGGCTTGTCGGCCGCCGCTGCAGGGGCAGGCTCCTTGCCGGAGCCGCCAGCCTGTGCTTGCTTGGCGGGGGCCTCCTTGCCGGACTTCTCGACGGCAAGCACCTCCTTCTTGCCCTTCCTTCTGTTGTTCCGCCGCCGGCTCTTCTTTGCCGGGGCGGCGTCGTCGCTGTTGCTTCCTCCTGCGCCAGCATCCTCCCCGGGGAGTCTCCTCCCCTCTTCTGCGCGTGCGCACTTGTCAGCCAGAGCATAGAGCTCGCTGACATCCCTGAATCTTCGTCATCGCCATCTCTTCACGCATGCGGCGGTTACGCACGTTCTGATGGAACGCGCTGATAACCGCGGCAGGGTGAACATCGGGGATGTTGTGCTGCACACGACTGAAGCGTTGGATGTACTTGCGCAGGGTCTCGCCTTCCTTCTGGGCCAGAATGTGGAGATCGCTCTCCTGGCCGTGGGGTTTGTGGCCGCCGGTGAAGGCGCCGACAAACTGGTGGCAGAGGTCGGCCCAAGAAGAGATGGAACCTTCCGGCAAGTGCATGAGCCACGAACGGACGTTCGGCTTTAGCACGAGCGGGAAGTAGTTCGCCAAGATCTTCTCGTCGCGCCCCCCGGCAGCTTGCACTGCGATGGTATAGACGCTGAGGAATTCCGAGGGGTGCGTCTTGCCGTCGTACTTCTCCGGTACGTCGGGCTTAAAATTCTTCATGCTGGGCCACTGGACGCGCCGCAGCTCGCGGGTGAACGCAGGGCAGCCTGCCGCGTACGGCAAGTCGCCTGGCTCACCGGGCGCATGCGCGTCGACAATGTTCCCAGCTCTCTTGTCTGATTGTCGCCGAGCTTCTCGGCGGCGCTCGATTGTGGTCCGAGCGTCTTCTTCTCGCCGGTCGTCGAGGACTTGGCGCTGGTCCCGACGAGCCCGCGGGTCCGACGAGGCCGTGGAGCCGTCATCAGGGTTGTTCCGGCGGGGCGGCGTCTTCTGCTTCCGCGGCGGGGAGTGCACACTTGTCGCACCCCCGGCAGTCTTGTCGCCGTCAGCCTTCGTCTTCTCAGCTTGCCGCGGCCGTGAGGTCGACGGCTGCTGTGGAGAATCGTTGTTGGCGAAGTCTATCAGGCTCCGGATGGTGGCCCTCCATTCTTCGGCCTTGTCGGCCGCTGGAGGGAAGTCGAGGAGCAGTTGCGCCCTTGCGAGCGCTTCTGCCGGAGTGGAGGCGAACGCGGGCGAGCGGTGCGAGGAGCGGGATACGCTCGGACTTCTAACAACGTTAGAAGGAGCGGGGTCCCGCGCCGGCGCCTTCGCTTTGCTTGTGCCCGGACGGGGGTCCGGGGCGTCCCGCGAGCCTCCGGTTTGGCCTTGCCCCAGCAAGCGGATACCACCTCCCGTGGTATGGCGCTGCTGGGTTGTCGTGTGCTGAGATGGACGCGGCGCGTCCACGGAGACCGAGGTTCGGTCGTCCGTCCTGTTCTTGGATCTGGTGGCGCCGTGAGTGTCCTCACCGGCGGCCACCCTTCCGACGGCATCTCCCCCGCCCACTGTTGGCTCTGGTGGCGGCGGGTGAGACGCAGACGGGCCTCCGACCTCCGAAGCCTTCTTCTTCGGGGCCATGGAGTTGTCGCTGGTGAAGTTGGTGAATTCGGAGAGGTTGATGAATGATGCGCCCGCGCGAACGCCGGATCAGGTTCGCACAACCTCGACGCCCCCTACCTGGCGCGCCAAAGATGTCGGGGGAAACTGTCCGCCACGAACACCTATGGGACCGGAGCCCCTTGTCTATGCGGTACGAGGGCGGAGGGAGCACAAAGAGCAGATCGTAGCGAGCACGCGGGCAGTTTTACCCAGGTTCAGGCCGCGGTAGACGCGTAAAACCCTACTCCTGCTTGGTTGTGTATTGAGTTTGGGTGCTCGGGAGCTTGAAGAAGCAGCTACACCGAGCGTGAGAGTGATCTAGGTTCCGAACCCCCTCCACGTTGTGCATGGGCCTCCTTTTATAGTGCAAGGGGTCACCGACAGGTGTCAACGTAGGAGAAAGGGGTAAAAACGTAAAAGAGGTGGTAGTTGTAACAGTGCGGGAACAGTGGAGCTACAGTACAGAACAGTGGTCTATACCTACTTTAACAGTGGGGGACAAGGGCATTTAATGCCCGTCGCCGTCGACCCCAAAAGCTCCCGCTCTTGCGTCTCCGTCTGCCACGACGATGGATCCATCACCGTGGAGTGCCACCGTGTACCCCAGGCTGCACAGCCATCCGCCACACGTCCCTGGATAGGCCCCAGGGCGACGCGTGGGCCGATGAGCTGGAGCGCGGGCACACAGCGCAGCCTTCCCGGCAAGCACCTTGCCGGGGCCTTGATCTTGCCGGACCCGGGAGCTTGCCGCTCCCCGGGCCCTTGCCGGGTCTTCTATGAAGGAATCTTCTAGTCTCCCTGGCAAGCTCCTCTTGCCAGGGTCTTGTGCTAGTGAGGTAGTCTTGAGCCTGGTACGGCCTTCCCGGCAAGCTCCTCTTGCCGGGGTCTCGATCTTCTTTCTTGTATACTTTGTTTTTGGATGGTTTAATAGGGAGCAGGAAGGTCTCCGGCGAGCACGCGGTAAACCTTGCCGCGGGAAGTTGCAACTGCCCGTGCACAAGTTGGGGTACTGAGGTACCCCTACCTTAGTACACCGACAATTATGCTGTGGTGTTCCAGGTGGCGTGAGTCGTGAAGCTATTTCACATTGTTTTAAATGAAGACCAAACTCGTAACTCATATATTTGCCTCCGTGATCAGATCGTAGAAACTTTATTTTCTTGTTACGATGATTCTCTACTTCACTCTGAAATTCTTTGAACTTTTCAAATGTTTCAGACTTGTGCTTCATCAAGTAGATATACCCATATCAGCTCAAATCATCATTGAAGGTCAGAAAATAACGATACCCACCGCGAGCCTCAGCACTCATCGGTCCACATAATCAGTATGTATGATTTCCAATAAGTCAGTTGCTCGCTCCATTGTTCCAGAGAACGGAGTTTTGGTCATCTTGCCCATGAGGCATGGTTCGAAAGCACCAAGTGATTCATAATCAAGTGACTCCAAAAGTACATCAGCATGGAGTTTCTTAATGCGCTTTACACCAATATGACCTAAACGACAGTGCCACAAATAAGCTGCACTATCATTATCAACACTGCATCTTTTGGTTTCAATATTATGAATATGTGTATCACTACGACCGAGATTCAACAAAAATATTTTCATTGGGTGTATGCAATCGAAGGTTTTATTCATGTAAACAGAACAACAACTATTCTATGACTTTAAATGAATAATTGTATTGCAATAAACATGATCAAATCATATTCATGCTCAACGCAAATACCAAATAACATCTATTTAGTCTCTGTTCATTCTGCCAGTCCCATTTCAAGTTACTAATTTTAGCAACTAATCGGTATCAAATACCTAGGGGTTGTTATGAACACTAGTAAAGTACACATTAATAATATGTATATTAAATATACCTTTGTTCACTTTGCCATCCTTCTTATCCGCCAAGTATCTAGGGCAGTTCCACTTCCAGTGACCATTTCCTTTGCACTAGAAGAACTTAGTTTCAGGCTTGAGTTTAGCTTTGGGTTTCTTCACGGGAGTGACAACTTTATTGTCATTCTTCTTGAAGTTCCCCTTCTATCCCTTTGCCCTTTTCTTGAAACTAGTGGTCTTGTTAACCATCAACACTTGATGCTCTTTCTTGATTTCTACCTTCGCCGATTTCAGTATCGCGAAGAGCTCGGGCATTACTTTCGTCATCCCTTGCATATTATAGTTCATCACGAAGTTCTAGTAACTCGGCGATAGTGACTAGAGAGCTTTGTCAATTACTATCTTATCTGGAAGATTAACTCCCACTTGATTAATGTAATTGTTGAACCCAGACAATCTGAGCACATGCTCAGCTGTTCTCCTCCATCTTGTAGGCAAATTACTTGTCAGAGATCTCATACCTCTCGACACGGGCATGCGTCTAAAATACTATTATCAAATCTTGGAACATCCCATATGCTCCATGGCGTTCAAAACTTTTTTAATTCCCGGTTATAAGACGTAAAGCATGGTGCACTAAACTATCAAGTAGTCATCATACCGAGCTTGTCAAACGTTCATAACGTCTGCATCTGCTCCTGCAATAAGTTTGTCACCTAGCGGTGCATTAAGGACATAATACTTCTGTGCAACAATGAGGATAATCCTCAGATCATGGAGCTAGTCCGCATCATTTCTACTAACATATTTCAACTTAGTTTTCTCTAGGAACATATCAAAAACATAGGGGAGCTATAACGCGAGCTATTGATCTACAACATAATTTGCAAATACTATCAGGACTAAGTTCATGATAAACTAAAGTTCAATTAATCATATTACTAAAGAACTCCCACTTAGATAGACATCCCTCTAGTCATCTAAATGATCACGTGATCCAAATCAACTAAACCATGTCCGATCATCACGTGAGATGGAGTAGTTTTCAATGGTGAACATCTTATGTTGATCATATCTACTATATGATTCACGCTCGACCTTTCGGTCTCCAGTGTTCCGAGGCCATGTCTGTACATGCTAGGCTCGTCAAGTTTAACCCGAGTATTCTACATGTGCAAAACTTTCTTACACCCGTTGTATTTGAACGTAGAGCTTATCACACCCGATCATCACATGGTGTCTCGGCACGACAAACTTTCACAGGGTGCATACCCAGGGAGAACACTTTTACCTTGAAATTTTGTAAGGGATCATCTTATAATGCTACCGCAGTACTAAGCAAAATAAGAAGCATAATAAGATGAACATCACGTGCAATCAAAATATGTCACATGATATGGCCATCATCATCTTGTGCTTTTGATCTCCATCTCCAAAGCATCGTCATGATCTCCATCGTCACCGGCTAGAGACCATGATCTTCATCGTAGCGTCGCGGTCGTCTCGCCAACTATTGCTACTACTACTATCGCTAACTCATAGTGATGAAGTAAAGCAATTACATGGCCTTCGCAATTCATACAATAAAGAGACAACCATAAGGCTCCTGCCGGTTGCCGATAACTATACAAAAAATGATCATCTCATACAATAACGTATAATTCATCACATCTTGACCATATCACATCACAACATGCCCTGCAAAAACAAGTTAGACGTCCTCTACTTTGTTGTTGCAAGTTTTACGTGGCTGCTACGGGCTTAGGAAGAACCGTTCTTACCTACGCATACAAAACAACAACGATTTTTCGTCAAGTGTGCAGTTTTAACCTTCACAAGGACCGGGCGTAGCCACACTCGATTCAACTAAAGTTGGAGAAACTGACACTCGCCAGCCACCTGTGTGCGAAACACGTCGGTAGAACCAGTCTTGCGTTAGCGTACTGATACGTCTCCAACGTACCTATACTTTTTTATTGTTCCATGCTATTATTTATGAAGTCTTGGATGTTTAATGGGCATTATCATACACTTTTATATCATTTTTGGGACTAACCTACTAACCCAAAGGCCTAGTCTAGATTGCTGTTTTTTGCCTGTTTTAGGGGTTTGAAGAAAAATAATATCAAACAGAGTCCAAATGGAATAAAACCTTCGCGAGAGATATTTATGGAGAAAATCACGCACGGGGGACTCGAGAACCACGTCAAGGGGATCAAGGGGCTGCCCACGAGGGTGGGGGGCGCGCCCCCTTCCCAGGGCGCGCCCCTGCCTCGTGGGGCCCTCGAGCACCCCCCGATGTCCTCCTTCTTCCTATATAAGTCTACGTACCCCGAAACCTTCGACAACAGAGAGAAAACCCTAATTCCACCGCCGTAACCTTCTGTTCTCGTGAGATCCCATCTTGGAGCCTGTTCTGGAGCTCCACCGGAGGGGGATCCATCACGGAGTTCTTCTTCATCATCATCATCGCCCTCACCATGAGTTGTGAGTAGTTTACCACAAACCTTCAGGTCCATAGCTAGTATCTAGATGGCTTCTTCTCTCTCTCTGGATCTCAATACAAAGTTCTCGGTCTTCGAGGAGATCTATTTGATGTAATCTCTTTTTGCGGTGTGTTTGTCGAGATCCGATGAATTGTTAGTTTATGATCAAGATTATCTATGAGAAATATTTGGTTCTTCTCTGAACTCTTTATGTGTTCTCATAATATCCTTGCAAGTCTATTCGAATTATTGGTTTGGTTTGGCGTACTAGATCTATAGTTCTTGCAATGGGAGAAATGCTTGGCTTTGGGTTCAATCTTGCGGTGTCCTTTCCCAGTGACAGTAGGGGCAGCAAGGCACGTATTGTATTGTTGCCATCGAGGATAAAAAGATGGGGTTTATATCATATTGCTTGAGTTTATCCCTCTATATCATGTCATCTTGCTTAAGGCGTTACTCTGTTCTTATGAACTCAATACATTAGATGCATGCTGGATGGCGCTCGATGTGTGGAGTAATAGTAGTAGATGCAGAATCGTTCCGGTCTACTTGTCTCGGACGTGATGCCTATATACAATGATCATGCCTAGATAGTCTCATAATTATTCGCTTTTCTATCAATTGCTCAACAGTAATTTATTTTCCCGCCGTAGAATATCGCAATCATGAGAGAAGCCACTAGAGAACACTATGGCCCCCGGGTTTATTCTCAACATATCAATCTACATCTACTTTACTTTTATCGCTTTTATTTGCTGTTCTTATAAACTAAAAATACCAAAAATATAAACTATCATCTCTATCAGATCTCACTTTCGTAAGTGACCGTAAAGGGATTGACAACCCCTTATCGCGTTGGCTACGAAGTTCTTATTTGTTTGTGAAGGTGCGAGGGACTCGCGCGTGGTCTCCTACTGGATTGATACCATGGTTCTCAAAAACTGAGGGAAATACTTACGCTACTGTGCTGCATCTCCCTTTCATCTTCGAGGGAATACAACACAAGATCGAGAAGTGGCAAGAAGAATTTATGGCGCCGTTGCCGGGGAGGCTTACGCAAAAGTCATACACCAAGTACCTATCACAAACCCTTATCCTTCGCATTACATTTATTTGCCTCTCGTTTTCCTCTCCCCCACTTCACCCTTGCCGTTTTATTTGCCCTTCTTCAGCCGTGTGTTTATCGTTCGCTTGCTTCTTGTTTGCTTGTGTGCTGCTTGTTTGCTTGTCATCATGTCTAGCACACCTATCATTATAAACACTCCCGAGAGTGAGGTCCTCAACTTTAAACAAAGGGAGGAAGAAAACTTAAAAGATGCCTGGTATAGAATTTGCAATGCTCAAAATAGATCCAGTAGGAAGCTTTCCACTTCTGTGCTTCTTCGCAATTTTTATGTTGGCATAACTCCGTGGAATAGATTTATCTTAGATACCATTACCCGAGGGAATTTCTTGGGTAGCCACACCTTTGATTCTTATAATGCTATGACTAAATTATTTGGCTCACCACCTCTTATGGTTAATGGGGCTGTTTTAACTATGGAGCATGTTATGCAAAGGTTAGAAATCATTGAAAACAAAGTTGCTACGATAGAATTGGTATAGAACTTGAATAGAAAAATCCATAATGAAATCACCCAATATGGATCTAAGGTAGGAGTTGTTCTGAAAAATCTTAAGCGAAAGGAGCCCATAGTTAAAGAAAAGCTAGATCATGATTCTACTAGAATCAATAAGCTTGAGGATGTTATCACTAATGTGGGTTCTGCTCTTTCCGCTATAAAAACTACTCCAAATACCTCTACTACTAAATTATCTAAGTTCATGTATGTTCCTAAAGACAAGGGTGAAACATCTAGAATTGCAGATCTGAAATCCATAAGTGTTGACCCTAATTTTCTTACTTTTGTAAAAGACCCTTTTGACACTTTAGAATTTCTTGATTTCTTGCCCAAGAGTTTGATTATTAATAGGGACAAAGAAGTGCCTAAGAATCATATGTGCTTAATCAAAGAATTGCCTTCCAAAGATGGCAATACTTAGATTTATCTTGTATCGTGCCTAGATAGGGGCGTAAAAGGATAGCGCTGTTGGGAGGCAACCCCACTTTATATTTTTTTGTTTTTGTTGCTGTTAGGGAATAAATATTGCATCTATCCTCTGATTAGATGTGGTTTCATGTTTTGTTTAGTGTTTGTGCCAAGTAGAACCTTTGGGAAGACTTGTGTGAAGTTTATGGGATCTTGCTGTGAAAAACAGAATCGTTAGCGCTGGCTAAAGTGGTCGTCAGATTTTATTGGAGCGTGCTATTTAGTTGATTCTTTTTGAAGATGATTAATAGACAAATTCCTCAAATTTACCAATTTATTTTGATTTTTTTGGAGTTCCAGAAGTAGGCGAAACCTGCAGATGACTACAGACTGTTCTGTTTTTGACAGATTGTGTTTTTCGTGTGTTGTTTGCTTATTTCGATGCATCTATGAGTAGTATTGGATGATATGAACCATAGAGAAGTTGGAATACAGTATGTTTAACACCAATATAAACAAAGAATGAATTCGTTGCTGCACCTTTGAGTAGTGGTTTGCTTTCTTATACTAACGGAGCTCACGAGAATTTTTGTCTAAGTTTTGTGTTGTGAAGTTTTCATGTTTTGAGTATTGCTTTGATGGACTATGAAACAAAGAGTAGCAAAGGCCTAAGCTTGGGGATGCCCATGGAACCCCAAGTAAAATTCAAGGATAATCAAAAGCCTAAGCTTGGGGATGCCCCGGGAAGGCATCCCCTCTTTCGTCTTCATCCATCGGTAACTATACTTGGAGCTATATTTTTATTCGCAACATGATATGTGTTTTGCTTGGAGCGTCTTGTATAATTTGAGTCTTTGCTTGTTAGTTTGTCACAATCATCCTTGCTGGACACACCTATTTGAGAGAGTTAAATATGTCCTAGAAATTGATAGAACACTCTATGTGCTTCACTTATATCTTTTGAGTCGAATAGTTTTTGCTCTAGTGCTTCACTTATATCCTTTAGAGCATGGTGGTGGTAATATTTTGTAGAAATTGTTGAACTCTCATGCTTAATTTATATCTCTTTGAGATTCTATTAAAACAGAATGGTAATGTGTTTAGGCTAAGAAACTAGTCTTCACCTGATAGACATCCAGTGTCAATGTAGTAAAAAATTTCACACCAAGTGCATTGAATAGAATAAGATGTTGGATGCTTGATAATTGTTTTGAGATATGAGGATAATGATATTAGAGTCATGCTAGTGGAGTTATTATGAAATTGAGAAATACTTGTGTTAAGGTTAGTGATTCCCATAGCATTCACGTATGGCGAACCGCTATGTGACGAAGTTAGAGCATGAGGTATTTGTAGAGTGCCAACCTTTGTGTGGAGGTCGGGGGCGCGCGATGGCTAACTCCTACCAACCTCCCCCCTAGGAGCATGCGTTGATATCTTCGTTTTGATGCCTCATAGATTTTTGCCATAAGTATATGAGTTCTTATGACTAATGTTGAGTCCGTGGATTATATGCAATCTCACCCTTCCACCTTTGCTAGCCTCTCTTGTACCGTGCAACTTTCACCGGTACCATACACCCACTATATATCCTTCCTGAAAACAGCCACCATACCTACCTATCATGGCATTTTCATAGCCATTCCGAGATATATTGCCATGCAACTTTCCACCATTCCGTTCATATGACACGCATCATATTGTCATATTGCCACGCATGATCATGTTGTTGACATCGTATTTGTGGCAAGGCCACCATGCATAATTATTATACATGTCACTCTTGTTTCATTGCACATCCCGGCACACCGCCGGAGGCATTCATATAGAGTCATACTTTGTTGTTGTAGTATCGAGTTTTAATGAAAGTGTGATGATCATCATTATTAGAGCATTGTCCCATGGGAAGGAAGGCTAAATCTATAAAGCCCCTCCGCAAAAAATTGCCAAAGAAAAAAGAAAGGCCCAAAAAAAAGAAAAGAAAAGAAAATAAAAGAAAAAGGGACAATTGCTACTATCTTTTTTTCCACACTTGTGCTTCAAAGTAGCACCATGTTCTTCGTGACAGAGAGTCTCATGTTTATTCACTTGCGTATACTAGTGGGAATTTTCATTATAGAACTTGGCTTGTATATTCCAACGATGGGCTTCCTCAAATGCCCTAGGTCTTCGCGAGCAAGCAAGTTGGATGCACACCCACTAGTTTCTTTTGTTGAGCTTTCATTCATATTTAGCTCTAGTGCAGCCGTTGCATGGCAATCCCTAGTCACTCACATTGATATCTATTGATGGTCATCTCCATAGCCCGTTGGTACGCCTAGTTGATGTGAGACTATCTTCCTCTTTTTTGTCTTCTCCACAGCCACCTCTATTCGACCTATAGTGCTATGTCCATGGCTCACGCTCATGTATTGCGTGAAAGTTGAAAGGTTTGAAAGAATAGAGTATGAAAACAAGTGCTTGGCTGAAATCGGGGTTGTGCATGATATGAATATTTTGTGTGATGAAGAGGGAGCATAGCCAGACTATATGATTTTGTAGGGATACCTTTCTTTAGCCATAGTATTTCAAGAAGACATGATTGCTTTGTTAGTATGCTTGAAGTATTGTTGTTTCTTATGTCAATATAGACTTTTATCTTGAATCTTTCAAATCTGAACATTCATGCCACAATTAAGAGAAGTACATTGAAAAACTATATTGGTTAGCATTCCACATAAAAAATTCTTTCTTTATCATTTACCTACTTGAGGACGAGCAGGAATTAAGCTTGGGGATGCTTGATACGTCTCCAACGTATCTATAATTTTTGATTGTTCCATGCTATTATTTATGAAGTCTTGGATGTTTAATGGGATTTATCATACACTTTTATATCATTTTTGGGACTAACCTACTAACCCAAAGGCCCAGTCCAGATTGCTGTTTTTTGCCTGTTTCAGGGTTTTGCAGAAAAAGAATATCAAACGGAGTTCAAACGGAATGAAACCTTTGCGAGAGATATTTTTGGAGAAACTCATGCACGGGGGACTTGAGAACCACGTCAGGGGATCAAGGGGCTGCCCACCAGGGTGGGGGCATGCCCCCTTCCCAGGGCGCGCCCCTGCCTCGTGGGGCCCCAGAGCACCCCCAGTGTCCTCCTTCTTCCTATATAAGTCTATGTACCCCGAAACCTTCGACAACAGAGAGAAAACCCTAATTCCACCGCCGTAACCTTCTGTTCCCGTGAGATCCCATCTTGGAGCCTGTTCCGGAGCTCCACCAGAGGGGGATCCATCACGGAGTTCATCATCATCATCATCATCGCCCTCACCATGAGTTTGTGAGTAGTTTACCACAGACCTTCGGGTCCATAGCTAGTATCTAGATGGCTTCTTCTCTCTCTCTCTGGATCTCAATACAAAGTTCTCCTCGGTCTTCGAGGAGATCTATTCGATGTAATATATTTTTGCGGTGTGTTTGTCGAGATCCGATGAATTGTGAGTTTATGATCAAGATTATCTATGAGAAATATTTGGTTCTTCTCTGAACTGTTTATGTGTGCTCATAATATCCTTGCAAGTCTCTTCGAATTATTGGTTTGGTTTGGCCTACTAGATCTATAGTTCTTGCAATGGGAGAAGTGCTTGGCTTTGGGTTCAATCTTGCGGTGTCCTTTCCCAGTGACAGTAGGGGCAGCAAGGCACGTATTGTATTGTTTCCATCGAGGATAAAAAGATGGGGTTTATATCATATTGCATGAGTTTATCCCTCTACATCATGTCATCTTGCTTAAGGTGTTACTCTGTTCTTATGAACTCAATACACTACATGCATGCTGGATAGCGGTCGATGTGTGGAGTAATAGTAGTAGATGCAGAATCGTTTCGGTCTACTTGTCTCGGACGTGATGCCTATATACAATGATCATGCCTAGATAGTCCCATAATTATTCACTTTTCTATCAATTGCTCGACAGTAATTTGTTTACCCGTCGTAGAATATCGCTATGATGAGAGAAGCCACTAGAGAACACTATGGCCCCCGGGTCTATTCTCAACATATCAATCTACATCTACTTTACTTTTATCGCTTTTATTTGCTGTTCTTATAAACTAAAAATACCAAAAATATAAACTATCATCTCTATCGGATCTCACTTTCGTAAGCGACCGTAAAGGGATTGACAACCCCTTATCGCGTTGGCTGCGAAGTTCTTATTTGTTTGTGTAGGTGCGAGGGACTCGCGCGTGGTCTCCTGCTGGATTGATACCTTGGTTCTCAAAACCCGAGGGAAATACTTACGCTACTGTGCTGCATCTCCCTTTCCTCTTCGAGGGAATACAACGCAAGCTCGAGAAGTAGCACGTACGCGTAATGTCGGTCCGGGCCGCTTCATCCAACAATACCGCCGAATCAAAGTATGACATGATGCTAAGCAATATGACTATTATTGTCCACAACTCATTGTGTTCTACTCGTGCATATCATCTACGCATAGACCTGGCTCATGATGCCACTGTTGGGGAACGTAGTATTTCTAAATTTTCCTACGATCACGCAAGATCTATCTGGGAGAAGCATAGACCGCATGATCTATCTAGCATGCATCTAGTGTATTGAGTTCATAAGAACAGAGTAACACCTTAAGCAAGATGACATGATGTAGAGGGATAAACTCAAGCAATATGATATAAACCCCATCTTTTTATCCTCGATGGCAACAATACTATACGTGCCTTGCTGCCCCTGCTGTCACAGGGAAAGGACACCGCAAGATTGAACCCAAAGCCAAGCACTTCTCCCATTGCAAGAACTATAGATCTAGTAGGCCAGACCAAACCGATAATTCGAAGAGACTTGCAAGGATATTATAATCATACATAATAGAATTCAGAAAAGAACCAAATATTTCTCACAGATAATCTTGATCATAAACCCACAATTCATCGAATCTCGACAAACACACCGCAAAAAGATTACATCGAATAGATCTGCTCGAAGACCGAGGAGAACTTGGTATTGAGATCCAAAAGGAGAGAAGAAGCCATCTAGGTACTAACTATGGACCCGAAGGTCTGTGGTAAACTACTCACAACTCATGGTGAGGTGACGGTGTTGATGTAGAAGCACGCCGTGGAAGATCCCCCCCTCTGGCAGAGCTCCGGAACAGGCCTCAAGATGGGATCTCACGGGAAGAGGCGGTTAGGGTTTTCTCTGTTGCTTCGATGTTTTCAGGGTACATGGGTATATATAGGAGGAAGGAGGGCATCGGGGTGCAACGTGGGGCCCACGATGCAGGGGGCGCACCCAGGGGGAAGGGGCGCGCCCCCCTCACCCTCGTGGACACCACGTGTGCCCTATTCCATGGTTCTCAAGTCTCCCGTGAAGATACCGCTCCAAAAATATCTCTCCCGAAGGTTTCATACCGTTTCGACTCCGTTTGATATTCCTTTTCTGCATAACCCTGAAATAGGCAAGAAAACATCAATCTGCACTGGGCCTTTGGGTTAATAGGTTAGTCCCAAAAATAATATAAAAGTGTATAATAAAGCCCATTAAACATCCAAAACATCATATATAATAGCATGGAACAATCAAAACTTATAGATACGTTGGAGACGTATCAAGCATCCCCAAGCTTAATTCCTGCTCGTCCTCGAGTAGGTAAATGATAAAAACAGAATTTTTGATGTGGAATGCTAACCAACATAATTTTCAATGTAATTCTCTTTATTGTGGCATGAATGTTCAGATCCGAAAGATTCAAGACAAAAGTCTATATTGACATAAGAAATAATAATACTTCAAGCATACTAACAAAGCAATCATGTCTTCTCAAAATAACATGGCTAAAGAAAGTTATCCCTACAAAATCATATAGTCTGGCTATGCTCCCTCTTCACCACACAAAATATTCATATCATGCACAACCCCGGTTTCAGCCAAGCACTTGTTTTCATACTCAATTTTTCCAAACCTTTCAACTTTCATGCAATACATGAGTGTGAGCCATAGATATAGCACTATAGGTGGAATAGAGTGGTGGTGGTGGAGAAGACAAAAAGGAGGAAGATAGTCTCACATCGACTAGGCGTATCAACGGGCTATGGAGATGCCCATCAATAGATATCAATGTGAGTGAGTAGGGATTGCCATGCAACGAATGCCCTAGAGAAAAAAAAATGTATGAAAGCTCAACAAAAGAAACTAAGTGGGTGTGCATCCAACTTGCTTGCTCATGAAGACCTAGGGCATTTGAGGAAGCCCATCGTTGGAATATACAAGCCAAGTTCTATAATGAAAATTCCCAATAGTATATGAAAGTGACTAAACATGAGACTCTCTATCATGAAGAACATGGTGCTACTTTGAAGCACAAGTATGGAAAATGATAGTAGCATTGTCCCTTTTTTTTTCTTTTTTTTCTCTTTTTTTGGGGCCTTTCTTTTTCTTGGCCTTTCCTTTTTCCTTCTTTCCCCCCTTTTTTTAGGACAATTCTCTAATAATGATGATCATCATACTTATATTGATTTACAACTTGATATTACAACTCGATACTAGAACAAAGTATGACTCTGTATGAATGCCTCGGGCAGTGTACCGGGATGTGCAATGAATCAAGAGTGACATGTATGAAAAATTATGCATGGTGGCTTTGCCACAAATAGGATGTCAACTACATGATCATGCATGGCAATATGACAATATGAAGCATGTCATATAAACAGAACGGTGGAAAGTTGCATGGCAATATATCTCAGAATGGCTATGGACATGCCATGATAGGTAGATATGATGACTGTTTTGAGGAAGGTATATGGTGGGTGTATGGTACCGACGAAAGTTGTGCGGTACAAGAGAGGCTAGCAATGGTGGAAGGGTGAGAGTGCGTATAATCCATGGACTCATCATTAGTCATAAAGAACTCATATACCTATTGCAAAAATTTATGAGTCATCAAAACAAAGTAATCAACGCATGCTCCTAGGGTGGAGGTTGGTAGGAGTTAACCATCGCGTGCCCCTGACCTCCACACAAAGGATGACACTCTACAAATACCTCATGCTCTAACTTCGTCACATAGCGGTTCACCATACATGCATGCTACGGGAATCACAAACTTTAACACAAGTATTTCTCAATTTCATAATAACTCCACTAGCATGACTCTAATATCACTATCCTCATATCTCAAAACAATCATCAAGTATCATACTTCTCATCATATTCAATGCACTTTGTATAAAAGTTTTTACTACGTTTATCTTGGATGCCTATCATATTAGGACTAGTTTTATAACCAAAGCACATTACCATGCTGTTCTAAAAGACTCTCAAAAGGATATTAGTGAAGCACGAGAGATCAAAAATTTCTACAAAATAAAATCACCACCATGCTCTAAAAGATATAAGTGAAGCACTAGAGCAAAACTATTTAGCTCAAAAGATATAAGTGAAGCACATAGAGTGTTCTAACAAATTCTAGGCCATATTTATCTCTCTAAAAAAGGTGTGTCCAGCAAGGATGATTGTGGCAAACTAACAAGCAAAGACTCAAATCATACATGACGCTCCAAGTAAAACACATATCATGTGGTGAAAAAAATATAGTCCCGAGTATAGTTACCGATAGATGAAGACGAAAGAGGGGATGCCTTCCCGCGGCATCCCCAAGCTTAGGCTTTTGGTTGTCCTTAAATTTTACCTTGGGGTGCCTTGGGAATCCCTAAGATTAGGCTCTTTCCACTCTTTGTTCCATAGTCCATCAAAGCAATACTCAAAACTTGAAAACTTCACAACACAAAACTTAGCCAAAAGTCTCGTGAGCTCCGTTAGTATAAGAAAACAAACCACCACTCAAAGGTACTGTAATAAACTCATTCTTTGTTTATATTGGTGTTAAACCTACTGTATTCCAACTTCTCTATGATTCATATCCTCCAATACTACTCATAGATTCATCAAAATAAGCAAACAACACACGAAAAACAGAATCTGTCAAAAACAGAACAGTCTGTAGTAATCTGTAACTTTCACATACTTATGTAACTACAAAAAAACTGAAATAAATTGGAAAACGTGAGGAATTTGTCTATTAATCATCTGCAAAAATACTCAACTAAATAGCACTCTCCAGTAAAATCTGGTGACTATTCTAGTGAGCGCTAACATTTCTGTTTTTTACAGCAATATCATATAAACTTCACACAAGTCTTCCCAAAGGTTCTACTTGGCACAAACACTAATTAAAACACAAAACCACATATAAACAAAAGCTATATGCAATATTTATTCCTAAACAGAAGCAAAAAGAAAGAAAGTAAAATTGGGTTGCCTCCAAACAAGCGCTATCGTTTAACGCCCCTAGCTAGGCATGATACAAGGATAGATCTAGGTATTGCCATCTTTGGAAGGCAATCCATAAGTGGCTCTCATAATAGATTCATAAGGTAATTTAATTTTCTTTATAGGAAAGTGTTCCATGCCTTTCCTTAACGGAAATTGGAATCTAATATTTCCTTCCTTCATATCAATAATTGGACCAATCGTTCTAAGGAAAGGTCTACCAAGAATAATAGGACAAGAAGGATTGCAATCTATATCAAGAACAATGAAATCTACGGGCACATAATTCCTATTGGAAACAATAAGAACATCATTAATCCTTCCCATAGGTTTCTTAATAGTAGAATCCGCAAGATGCAAATTTAAAGAACAATCATCAAGCTCATGGAACCCTAACAAATCACACAAAGTTTTTGGGATAGTGGAAACACTTGCACCTAAATCACACAAAGCAAAGCATTCATGATCTTTAATTTTAATTTTAATAGTAGGTTCCCACTCATCATAAAGCTTTCTAGGGATAGAAACTTCTAATTCAAGTTTTTCTTCATAAGATTGCATGAAAGCATCAACTATGTGTTTGGTAAAAGCTTTATTTTGACTATAAGCATGCGGAGAGTTTAGTACGGATTGCAACAAGGAAATACAATCAATCAAAGAGCAATTATCATAATTGAATCCCTTAAAATCCAAAGCAGTGGGTTCATCACTATGCAAAGTTTTAATCTCTTCAATCCCACATTTAACAATTTTAGCATTAAGATCTAAAAACTCCGAAACATTGGGACACCTTTTAATTAAAGTAGACTCATCTCGAGTCCCATCTTTATCAAGATTCATACTAGAAAACAAGGATCTAAGAGGAGACACATCAATAACTTTCAGATCTTCATCTTTATTTTCATGCTCTTCCAGTTTAGCAGCTATCTTATCAATTAAGGTGGACTATTTATCCGAAATTTGGGCTATTGAGTTCTCAAGATGAGCAAACTCAGATTTCAAACCATAAAATTCTTTAGACATATCATCAAGTTCTTTATTCATGTGCTCCATAAAGCTTTTCTGTTCATTAAGCTCGTTTCTAAAGAAATCATTGTGCTCAAATTGCACAGACATAAAATTTCTAACATTGTTTTCAATATCCTCCAACCTCTTGAGGTGAGGGTCAACACCGATAGGGTGAGCCATAGTGACAAATAAGCAATCCAACACACAAGCAAACAAGAAGCAAGCGAACGGTAAACACACGGCAAAAAGAAGGGCAAATAAATCGGCAAGGGTGAAGTGGGGGAGAGGAAAACGAGAGGAAAATAAATGTAATGCGAAGGATAAGGGTTTGTAATAGGTACTTGGTATATGACTTTTGCGTAAGCCTCCCCGGCAACGGCGCCAGAAATTCTTCTTGCTACTTCTCGAGCTTGTGTTGTATTCCCTCGAAGAGGAAAGGGTGATGCAGCACAGTAGCGTAAGTATTTCCCTTAGTTTTTTGAGAACCAAGGTATCAATCCAGTAGGAGACCAAACAAATAAGTAAGAACTTCACAGCCAACGCGATATGGGGTTGTCAATCCCTTTACGGTCACTTACGAAAGTGAGACCTGATAGATATGATAGTTTGATATTTTTGGTATTTTTGGATATACGGAAAGTAAAACCAACAAAGTAAAGTAGATTGTAGATTTATATGTTGAGAATAGACCCAGGGGCCATAGGTTTCACTAGTGGCTTCTCTCATGATAGCAGAATTCTACGGTGGGTGAACAAATTACTGTCGAGCAATTGATAGAAAAGCAAATAATTATGAGAATATCTAGGCATGATCATTATACATAGACATCACGTTCGTGACAAGTAGACCGAAACGATTCTGCATCTACTACTATTACTCCACACATCGACCGCTATCCAGCATGCATCTAGAGTATTAAGTTCAAAAGAATAGAGTAATGCTTTAAGAAAGATTACATGATGTAGAGGGATAAACTCAAGCAATATGATATAAACCCGATCTTTTTATCCTTGATGGCAACAATACTATACGTGCCTTGCTGCCCCTACTATCACTGGGAAAGGACACGGCAAGATTGAACCCAAATCCAAGCACTTCTCCCATTGCAAGAACTATAGATCTAGTAGGCCAAACCAAACCGATAATTCGAAGAGACTTGCAAGGATATTATAATCATACATAAAAGAATTCAGAAAAGAACCAAATATTTCTCATAGATAATCTTGATCATAAACCCAAAATTCATCGGATCTCGACAAACACATCGCAAAAAGATTACATCGAATAGATCTCCTCGAAGACCGAGGAGAACTTGGTATTGAGATCCAAAAAGAGAGAAGAAGCCATCTCTGTACTAACTATGAACCCAAAGGTCTGTGGTAAACTATTCACAACTCATGGTGAGGTGATGGTTTTGATGTAGAAGCACTCTGTGGAAGATCCCCCCTCCGGCGGAGCTCTGGAACAGGCCCCAAGATGGGATCTCACGGGAAGCGGCGGTGGAATTAGGGTTTTCTCTGTTGCTTCGATGTTTTCAGGGTACATGGGTATATATAGGAGGAAGGAGGGAATCGGGGGAGCAACATGGGGCCCACGAGGCAGGGGCGCGCCCCCACCCTCGTGGACACCACGTGTGCCCTATTCCGTGACTCTCAAGTCTCCCGTGAAGATATCGCTCCAAAAATATCTCTCCCGAAGGTTTCATTCCGTTTGGACTCCGTTTGATATTCCTTTTTTGCAAACCCCTGAAATAGCCAAAAAAACAACAATCTGGACTGGGCCTTTGGGTTAATAGGTTAGTCCCAAAAATAATATAAAAGTGTATAATAAAGCCCATTAAACATCCAAAACATCATATATAATAGTATGGAACAATAAAAAATTATAGATACGTTGGAGATGTATCACGACACCTCCGCGTTCAGCACACGTTCAACTCGATGACGTCCCACGAGCTCTTGATCCAGTTGAGCATTATGGAAGAGTTTCGTCAGCACGACGGTGTGGTGACGGTGATGATGAAGCTGGCGGAGAGGGGCACCGCACACGGCTGAGACAAATCTTGGAGTGCCTTTGGGGTGCCCCCTGCCCATGTATATAAAGGAGGAAGGAGGAGGAGGCCAGCCCTAGAGGGGGCGCGCCAAGTGTGGAGTCCTACTAGGACTCCCTAGTCCTAGTAGGATTCCTCCTCCCACATGGAATATGAAAAGGGGAAGGGAGAAGGAGAAAGAAGGAAGGGGCGCCCCCTTTCCCTAGTCCAATTCGGACCAATCCATGGGGAAGGGGCGCGACCACCCTTGAGACCTTTCTCTCCTTTCCCGTATGGCCCATTAAGGCCCAATACGAATTCCCATAACTCTCCGGTACTCCGAAAAATAACCGAATCACTCGGAAACTTTCCAATGTAAGAATATAGCCTTCCAATATATCAATATTTACGTATTGACCATTTCGAGACTGTTCGTCATGTCCGTGATCTCATCCGGGACTCCGAACAAACGTCGAACATCAAATCACATAACTCATAATACAAATCGTCATCGAACATTAAGCGTGCGGACCCTACGGTTCGAGAAATATGTAGACATGACCGAGACACATCTCCGGTCAGTAACCAATAGCGGAACCTAGATGCTCATATTGGCTCCTACATATTCTACGAAGATCTTTATCGGTAAAACCGCATAACAACATACGTTGTTCCCTTTGTCATCTGTATGTTCCTTGACCGAGATTCGATTGTTGGTATCATCATACCTAGTTCAATCTTGTTACCGGCAAGTCGCTTTACTCATTCTGTAATACATCATCTCATGACTAACTCATTAGTCATTTGCTTGCAAGGCTTATTATGATGAGTATTACCGAGAGGGCCCAGAGATACCTCTCCGACACTCGGAGTGACAAATCCTATTCTCGATCTATGCCAACACCACAAACACCTTCGGAAACACATGCAGAGCATCTCTATAATTACCCAGTTACGTTGTGACATTTGATAGCACAAAAGGTGTTCCTCCGGTATTCGGGAGATGGATAATCTCATAGTCAGAGGAACATGTATAAGTCATGAAGAAAGCAATAGCAATAAAACTAAACGATCATAGTGCTAAGCTAACGGATGGGTCTTGTCCATCACATCATTCTCCTCATGATGTGATCCTGTTCATCAAATCACAACACATGTCTATGGTTAGGAAACATAACCAACTTTGATTAATGTAACATCCCAAATTTTCAATTTGGAATGTTATACATAGATCATATTTGCATTGCATGCTTTTGCATTTTTGTTCGTGGCGTTCCTCGAAATTCTAAGCAACTCAAGGACCTACGGAGAGAGTTGGGAATTTTACCGTTTTCGTATTTGAGTTCGCTCGAATACCGGTACGAGGACAGTGTGATTCTAATTATTTTTCTCTCCTAAAAATATTTCTAAAAACAAAATATGAGCCGAGATAATATGACTTCTCCAAAATAACAGAAATATTGGAGGAAAAATGTTAAAATCACTTTTGGTATTTTTCTGGATTTATTTGCGGATTTATTTGCATGGGAAAAATGCGCGTTTTTAAAAATTGCATTTAGGTCCGGGAAAAATGTTCAGTTTGTCCTAAATTTTATTAGAGGATGGTGAAAATTTGTTTCGGTAATTTTGGAGTTCGTTTGGTATTTCTTTCGTTAGTTTTTCTGCGCCGGGACTCTTTTAGAAAAAAAAGTGAACCGACTTAGGATTCGTATAGGAGTAGGACTGTGGGCTTTATAAGCCAGCGCCCCGGCCCGTCTCGCCCCCAGCCCGCCAGCCGCCGCCCCTGCCCTAACCCTAGCCGCGCCGCGCCGCCGCCAGCGCCGCCGCCCGCCGCCGCCTGCCGCCGCCGCTAGAGCGTCGCACCCCGCCGCCCGCACCGCACGCCGCCCCGCCGCCTCCCGCCGCTGCCACCGCGCCGCCCGCCGCCCGCGCCGCGCCACTGCCGCCCCGCCGCCGGAGTCGTCGGACCCCGCAGCCGCCTCGCCGCCGGAGTCGCCGGACCTCACCGCCGACGCCGAGGTAGACACCGCCGCCGCCATCGGTTTTTTTTTAAAAGACCGATCGTTTTTTTAGGAAAACCCTAGATCTTTTTTTTAGAATAGATCGGTTCGGTTTTTCGTCGGTTTAGTTATTTAGCGGACGTTCGTCCGTACGTTCGTTTTAATGAATGGTTTTCGTTAGTTAGCCGCAGACAGCGAACGTTCGTTCGTTAGCCTGTTCGTCCGTTTTTCTTTTTCGGGGTATTTATCCGCGGTTATTCCGATCGCGATTTCTGCCCTGATCTTGTTTTTCGTTTTTCTTTTTGCTCGAGAGCCTGAATCAGGTGATTCAAAATCTCAGATCTTCGTCTCGAAGCCCTCTTTACGTTAAATCAACTTGAACAAAGTTTTGTCTACTGTAAAATTTGACTTTAGGCCAACTAGTAAACCGGAGCTCGTTTCTTTTGCAGTTTGAGTTTCGTTGCTTCTTTCGAGTTGATTCTTTTTGCAAACCGGAGTTCTTAAGTTGAACTTTCTGGTTAGATTTCTTATTTGAGTTTTACCTGTGCATTAGTTAAGTACTTATTGTGTGCTTGTTTGATTGGGATAGAGTACCCGGAGTGCGCCGCTTGCTACTTTGAGTCTTTAGGTTTTGCGGATCATCAGCAAGGCAAGTAACCCTTTGATCATACTTTCCAATTACCCAGTTTTCATTGCATTAGTCAAACCCTCACAAATTGCATGAGTAGGATCATTTAACTTGTGGGACTAGGAAGTAGATTGAGGTAGTACCTATTACCTACATTACATTCAAACATTTGGGAGTTACTTCTACGTTGCTGTTAGGACATGCTATGCTCGTAGACGTGGATTGGGTGAGTGAAATCCATGACAGATGTGAGTTTGTTAATTAATGGTTCAACATAAGGTGGCAACATTAATACACATCTGGGTGGATTGAGGCATCTGGGTATTCCAGTGATTGCCTGTTTTTCTTTTGGTCCGCCACCCAGGCTCAAAGGGATCATGAGATTATTCATATTAGAAACTTCCGTGTGCAGCCACAATGCTATTATGGGCTCTAGCATAGTATGAGTAAGTCGTGCGAACTCTTACAGTGGTGGACTAGCAGATGTAGGGGATGTAGGTTGGTACGGTCCGCCCGATCGTAAGGTGCTAGCGCTTCTGAAAGACTATGTCTCGGTCATCCGTTTCGCAAACACCATGCAGTGCGAGAAACCAAACGGAGGCGATCGAGTCTTGTGGGAAAAGTGCACAAACCTCTGCAGAGTGTACAAACTGATCATGATTAGCCATGTCCCCGGTTATGGACGTCTTGAGTATCTAGTACTTGGATTTTCATGTGCATCTCGTCATATTACTCTAATTTAATATTGTTGGGTTTAATGATTATTTTAATTGGGGTTGAGAGGATGTCTATCTTCTCAACGATATTTCAACTACCATGATAGTTAATTAAAATCTATTCCTTTGAAGTAGGAAAAAATTGGCTTTACGCAAAAACTTAACCGTAGAGCTTTCCACCAGCCAAATATTGCATATAGTATAGCTTTACTTTCATTGCATTCTCTTGTGTTACCTTGCCAGCATATTCCATGTGCTGACCCGTTTTCGGGCTGCAACGTTTCATGTTGCAGACTTTTCAGACGACGAGTAAGATGCCCTTTTAGGTCGTGGTTCTATACTCAGTGATGCCGCTGGAGTTGATGGACTCACTTATCTTCCAAGCCTTTTGTTGTTATCGTGTTAGATGGCCTTCAGCCATTTTATTTGTAATAAATTCATCGTTGGACTATCGATGTAATAGTGTGTGATTGCTACTCTGTTATAAATCCTTCAAGTACTATGCGTGTCACCATTACTGATCCAGGGATGACACTGATGCACAGAGATCAGACTGTTTGAGGTCTGGTCGCTACAAGATGGTATCAGAGAACACGCTGACTGTAGGACACGACCACTAAGACAAGCCCTAGAGCACTATTCACTCTTCTCTCTTCTGACTCCTCATCTTTTCTACTCTTTAGGATGGTGGAAGCAAAGCACAAGTTCATGCAACCGGATGATGATACGCCATTTGGACGACACTTGAAGGAAGTCACCAGATATCTCAACATTGGATTACCAAGTTTCACCGGAACCTACAATGCCACTCTACCTGAGGAAGAGCGTTGGTTGATTCAAGCTCAAGTTCCAGGAAGGACGTTCGCACCCGTCACCTCACTCATAGCATTTTTTTTAATGCACCCACATGGAGCCTAGGAAGGAGCATGGCAGCCCACATTGCTATGGGAAGGATTGGAGAAGTCTACAAACAGGAGCTAAAGGACACCATCTACCAGATTTGTGGACGCCGAGATGAGAATTGGGATATGATCAGCACCCGGAAGGATAGGTCCATTGCAGCATTCATCCAGGAGTTGAACCACCACATTCGTCTCTAGGAGCACCAGATGTGTGCAGGGATGATAGATTTAAAGAAAGCCCTAAATAGGAATGTGGAGCTAGAGGAAGAACTCAAGTCTACACGCGACGGATATGAGGAGGAGATGAAGATACTTGTGGAGAAGAATTATGATTTGACCCGGAAGTTAGGGATACTCATGGGAGAAGAAGACAAGGAAGAAGAACCCAAGGAGATACCACCGGAAGACTATATCATCATAGATGACACGGATTCGGAAGCTGAGGATAGCAAGGATGAAGACTATGAAGATGAAGCTGGGGCAGATATTATGGAATCCTCTGCCGATCAATATTTTTAGATGACCACCCTGTGACTAGTAGTTTACCACCAAATATTAGTTTTAGAGCACTTCTGTAACGATCATTAGATTTGTAAGACCTTGTTTGAGATTGATTGGTGTGATATGATTGTGTGTTTGTCTCATGTGCATATGGGTAGTGATTTTCCCTTAGACCTCTTTTCTATTCTAATCTCTTCCCTCTACACCCATCAGATGCCTCCAAGACGTGAATTCGAGTTTCCCCCTGAGCTCACCCAGTTGATCCAGCAGCAGAACACCCTGATGCAACTTCTTGTCCAGAACACTCAGAACAACCAGAACAACAACAACTACAACCCTCCACCACCACCACCTGTGGACAACCTGACACGTTTCTTAAGGTTGCAACCACCCGTGTTTGCTAGTAGCATCGAACCAATTGTGGCTGATGACTGGCTACGCAAGATTGGAAGGGACTTGACCACCGCCAATTGCTCGGATGCTAAGAAGGTGCGATTTGCCGCACACCAGTTGTCTGGACCAGCCGCAGCATGGTGGGAGAATTACACAACCACTTATCCCGTAGCCAATGTGACTTGGGATCAGTTTCAGCAAGCTTTTCGTACCGCCCATGTCTCAACTGGAGCAATGAGTATGAAGAAGCAGGAGTTTCGCAATTTGCGCCAAGGGAATCGTACTGTGGCCCAGTACGTGGATGAGTTTAGTACCCTATCTCGTTATGCCCCAAATGATGTGGCTACAGATGCCAAGAAGCAGGAGAGATTCATGGAAGGGTTGAATGATGAGATGAGTGTACAGTTGATGGTGGAAACTTCCAATAATTACCAGGAGTTGGTTGACCGCGCCCTAATGATTGAAAGGAAGCATCAACAGATTGAGAGTCACAAGAGGAAGTATGGGCAAGGAAAGTATAACTCTGGAGCTCAACAGAAGCCCCGTTTTACCCCTGAAGTGGTAGGACAGTTTCAGCATACCCATGGAGGAGGTAGCTCGCACAATCACAATGGCACCAAGAATGGCAATGGAAATGGAAATGGAGCCAATGGAAACCAGAACCGCCCTACACCGTCCACACCCACCAAGAGGGATTTCAGCCATGTCACTTGTTACAAGTGCGGGAAGAATGGGCATTATGCCAATGAATGCCCAGAAGTTAAGAATGGGAACGGCAATGGAAGCGCCGGGAAGAAGCCCAACTCGTTCAACAAAGGACAAGTGAACCACGTGACTGTGGAGGAGGTAGAGGAGCAATCAGATGCGGTTATAGGTAAGTTCTTAGTTAAGTCCTTTACTGCACTCGTTCTTTTCGATACTGGTGCATCGCATTCATACATTTCAAGGGGATTCGTGGATAAGTATAAGCTGCCGACCCAAGCCCTTAGATCGCCCATGCTAGTAACCTCACCAGGAGCAGAGTATATGGCTAAGTCATGGTGTGATCAGTTGCCCCTAAGGATTGGTAATTACATTTTCCCTTCGGACCTAATAGTATTGGAATCTCAAGGATTGGATGTGATATTAGGCATGGATTGGTTATCTAAGTATGAAGGGAATATTGAATGTGCCAGTAAGACCATTTTGCTTACTACGCCGGAAGGAAGAAGGATCAAGTATGTATCCCAACATGAGTCAGAGAGGAGTAGGTTAAATTCCTTGTCAGGAGTTGTTCAGGAGGAAGTGCCAGTAGTGAAGGATTATCCTGATGTGTTTCCAGAGGAGTTACCTGGTATGCCACCGGATAGAGATATAGAGTTTTTGATTGAACTTTTGCCAGGCACCGGGCCAATTTCTAAGAGACCCTATAGGATGCCCGCAAAGGATTTGGAGGAGATAAAGAAACAGATTAAGGAGTTACTGGATAAAGGATTCATACGCCCAAGTTCTTCGCCTTGGGGTTCGCCAGTACTTCTAGTGGAGAAGAAGGATGGATCGTTAAGAATGGTTGTCGATTACCGAGGATTGAATGAGGTAACGATCAAGAACAAGTACCCATTGCCGATGATAAATGATCTGTTCGATAGATTGCAAGGAGCTAAGGTATTTTCCAAGATCGATCTATGATCAGGGTACCATCAATTGAAGATCCGGGAGCAGGATATACCTAAGACGACCTTTACCAATAGGTATGGGTTGTACGAGTATACCGTTATGTCGTTTGGTCTGACGAACGCACCGGCATACTTTATGAACCTGATGAACAAAGTGTTTATGGAGTATTTGGATAAGTTCGTCGTAGTGTTCATAGATGATATTTTGATCGTCTCGAAGGATGAAGAGGAACATGCAGAGCATTTGCGTTTGGTATTGGAGAAGCTCAGAGAACATCAGTTATATGCCAAGTTTAGCAAATGTGAGTTTTGGTTGAAGGAAGTCGGATTCGTCGGACATGTTATATCCGGAGAAGGAATAGCAGTAGATCCCGCTAAGGTGGACACCGTGACCAATTGGGAAGCACCGACAACAGTTGGAGAGATCCGGAGTTTACTTGGACTCGCATGATAATACCGAAGATTCATCGAGAATTTCTCAAAGATTGCAAAGCCAATGACGAACTTGTTAAAGAAGGACACCAAGTTCAGTTGGACCGAAGAATGTGAGGCCAGTTTCCAGGAATTGAAGAAAAGGTTGGTCTCATCCCCTGTGTTGATTCTGCCAGATCGACATAAGGATTATGAGGTGTACTGCGACACTTCACGTCGAGGACTTGGAGCTGTTCTTATGCAGGAAGGAAGAGTTGTTTCGTATGCTTCACGACAACTAAAACCTCATGAGATGAACTATGCCACCCACGATTTGGAATTAGCAGCCGTAGTGCATGCATTGAAGACGTGGAGACATTTTCTCATTGGAAACCATTGTGAAGTATATACGAATCACAAGAGTTTGAAGTATATATTCACTCAGAAGGAGCTGAATCTTAGGCAAAGGAGATGGCTGGAACTCATTAAGGATTATGACATGAGATTGCATTATCATCTCGGAAAGGCTAACGTAGTAGCTGATACGCTAAGCCGTAAGAGCCATGTCAATACCCTAATGATGGAGGAGTTTCCAAAGGAATTAGCCGAAGACCTACGAGAACTACGTTTGGAGATAGTTCCGAGAGGCTATGCAGCAACACTAGAAATCCAGTCTACCCCGATGGATAAAATCAGAGAAGCTCAGAAAGCTGACAAGGAGGTTGCCTCTATAAAGGAGAGGATGAGCGAAGGAAAAGCTAAAGGATTTCGTGAGGATGAACACGACACCCTATGGTTTGAGGATCTAATCTATGTGCCCAATGACCCGGAGATCAGGAAGTTGATTTTATAGGAGGCCCATGATTCACCATACTCGATTCACCCAGGAAATACTAAGATGTATTTGGATTTGAAGGATATTTTCTGGTGGACCGGTATGAAGAAGGATATTGTGGAGTATGTAGCAGTTTGTGATATATGCCAAAGAGTAAAGGCAGAACATCAGAAGCCAGCAGGATTGTTACAACCTATGCCAATACCCGAATGGAAGTGGGAGAAGCTTGGCATGAATTTTATCACCGGATTTCCCAGGACCAACGCAGGATATGATTCAATCTGGGTAGTAGTAGACTGATTGACGAAGGTAGCCCACTTTATTCCTGTGAAAACCACATATACCAGTGCAAAGTTGGCAAAGATATACATGACCAGAATTGTATGTCTGCATGGAGTTCTGAGGAGCATCATATCAGATAGAGGAACCCAGTTTACCTCAAAGTTCTGGAATCTGTTACATGAAACTTTGGGTACCAGGCTAGAGTTTAACACAGCGTTTCATCCGCAGATAGATGGACAGACTGAAAGAGTCAATCAGATTTTGGAGGATATGCTGAGAACCTGTGCATTAGATTATGGATCTAGTTGGGATGACAACTTGCCCTACGCGGAGTTCTCATACAACAACAGTTACCAAGCCAGTTTGAAGATGGCACCGTTCGAGGCATTGTATGGAAGGAGATGCCGAACACCGTTGTCGTGGGAGGAAGTTGGAGACCGACAGTTGTTTGGACCAGACTTAATCAAAGAGTCTGAGGAGAAGGTGAAGTTGATCAGAAATAGACTGAAAGTAGCTCAGTCTAGGCAGAAAAGTTATGCAGTCTCGAAGCGTAAGGAGATAACCTATGAGATCGGAGACAAAGCATACCTGAGAGTATCGCCCCTGCGAGGAGTTAAACGTTTCGGAGTTAAAGGGAAGTTAGCCCCGAGATTTGTGGGACCTTACCGTGTTTTGGAACGCATGGGAGAGGTTGCCTATAAGTTGGAATTGCCCGAAGGATTGTCAGGAGTACACGACGTGTTTCACGTTTCACAGCTTAAGAAGTGCCACGCGGAGATGGCCGATATACCGCTTAGAGACACAGTACCCCTGGAAGCAATTCAGTTGGACAGTGATCTGACCTACGAGGAGAAGCCTGTTAAGATTCTCGAATTTTCGAGCCGAGTCACTCGCAATACGGTTATCAAGTTTTACAAAGTTCAGTGGAGTCACCACACTGAGGAAGAAGCCACCTGGGAAGGAGAAGATGATCTACGCAAGGACCACCCACACCTGTTCTCTAGCCAAGTCGAATCTCGAGGGCGAGATTCATTCTAAGGGGGGTAGGTTTGTAACATCCCAAATTTTCAATTTGGAATGTTATACATAGATCATATTTGCATTGCATGCTTTTGCATTTTTGTTCGTGGCGTTCCTCGAAATTCTAAGCAACTCAAGGACCTACGGAGAGAGTTGGGAATTTTACCGTTTTCGTATTTGAGTTCGCTCGAATACCGGTACGAGGACAGTGTGATTCTAATTATTTTTCTCTCCTAAAAATATTTCTAAAAACAAAATATGAGCGGAGATAATATGACTTCTCAAAAATAACAGAAATATTGGAGGAAAAATGTTAAAATCACTTTTGGTATTTTTCTGGATTTATTTGCGGATTTATTTGCATAGGAAAAATGCGCATTTTTCAAAATTGCATTTAGGTCCGGGAAAAATGTTCACTTTGTCCTAAATATTATTATAGGACGGTGAAAATTTGTTTCGGGAATTTGGAGTCCGTTTGGTATTTCTTTTATTAGTTTTTCTGCGCCGGGACTCTTTTAGGAAAAAAAAGTGAACCGACTTAGGATTCGTATAGGAGTAGGACTATGGGCTTTATAAGCCAGCGCCGCGGCCCGTCTCGCCCCCAGCCCGCCAGCCGCCGCCCCTGCCCTAGCCGTAGCCGCGCCTGATGGCTTCTCGCCCCTCGTTGGTTACCCCAAGTGGAAGGTTTGAGATGCAGTATAGCGGTAGTTTTTGTTGGGGAACGTAGTATTTTAAAATTTTCCTACGATCACGCAAGATCTATCTACCAGATGCATAGCAACGAGAGGGGAGAGTGTGTCTACGTACCCTCGTAGACCGGGAGTGGAAGCGTCAAGTGACGCGGTTGATGTTGTCGAACTTCTTCGCGATCCAACCAATCAAGCACCGAACGTACGGCACCTCCGCGTTCAGTACACGTTCAGCTTGATGACGTCCCACGAGCTCTTGATCCAGTTGAGCTTCACAGGAGAGTTTCGTCAGCACGACGGCGTGGTGACGGATATGATGTGTTCACCGGCGCAGGGCTTCGCCTAAGCTCCGCGACGGTACGACCGAGGTGTGATTCTATGGAGGGGGGCACCGCACACGGCTAAAACAATTCAACTTGTGTGTCTTTGGGTGCCCCCCTGCCCCCGTATATAAAGGAGCAAGGGAGGAGGGGCCGGCCAACCTCTATGGTGCGGCTAGGGAGGGGACTCCTACTAGGAATAGGATTGCAATCCTATTCCTAGTAGGATTCACCGAAAGAAAGAAGGGGGAAAGGATTAGGAGAGGTGGCGCCCCCCCAATCCTAGTCCAACTAGGATTCCTAGGTGGGGGCGCCGGCCAGCCCTATGGGCTGCCTCTCTCTCACCCTTTTGGCCCACTATGGACCATCCCCTCTCGTAGGGGGTTCCGGTAACCCCCTCCGGCAATCCCGATAAATCCGAAACTTTTCCGGTATACTTCCGGTGTCCGAATATAGCCGTCCAATATATCAATCTTTATGTCTCGGACATTCCGAGACTCCTCGTCATGTCCGTGATCTCATCCGGGACTCCGAACTACCTTCGGTACATCAATACTCAAAAACTCATAATACCGATCGTCATCAAACGTTAAGCGTGCGGACCCTACGGGTTCGAGAACTATGTAGACATGACCGAGACTCATCTCTGGTCAATAACCAATAGCGGAACCTGGATGTTCATATTGGCTCCTACATATTCTACGAAGATCTTTTATCGGTCAGAACCGCATAACAACATACGTTGTTCCTTTTGTCAAACGGTATGTTACTTGCCCGAGATTCGATCGTCGGTATCTTTATACCTAGTTCATTCTCGTTTACCGGCAAGTCTCTTTACTCGTTCCGTAACACATCATCTCGTGACTAACTCATTAGTTTTTTGCTTGCAAGGCTTATTGTGATGTGTGTTACCGAGAGGGCCCAGAGATACCTCTCCGACACTCGGAGTGACAAATCCCAATCTTGGTCTATGCCAACACCACGAATACTTTCGGAGACACCTGTAGAGCATCTTTATGATCACCCAGTTAAGTTGTGACGTTTGATAGCACACAAGGTGTTCCTACGGTATTCGGGAGTTGCATAATCTCATAGTCATAGGAACATGTATAAGTCATGAAGAAAGCAATAGCAGTTAAACTAAACGATCATAGTGCTATGCTAACGGATGGGTCTTGTCCATCACATCATTCTCCTAATGATGTGATCCCGTTGATCAAATGACAACTCATGTCTATGGCTAGGAAACATAACCATCTTTGATCAATGGGCTAGTCTAGTAGAGGCATACTAGGGACATACTGTTTTGTCTATGTATCCACACATGTACTAAGTTTCCGGTTAATACAATTCTAGCATGAATAAAAGACATTTATCATGATATAAGGAAATACAAATAACATTTTTATTATTGCCTCTAGGGCATATTTCCTTCAGTCTCCCACTTGAACTAGAGTCAATAATCTAGATTACAAAGTGATGATCCTCACACCCATGGAGTCTTGGTGCTGATCATGTTTTGCCCGTGGAAGAGGCTTAGTCAACGGGTCTGCAACATTCAGATCCGTATGTATTTTGCAAATCTCTATGTCTCCCTCCTTGACTAGATCGCGGATGGAATTGAAGCGTCTTTTGATGTGCTTTGTTCTCTTGTGAAACCTGGATTCCTTCGCCAAGGCTATGGCTCCAGTGTTGTCACAAAAGATTTTCATTAGACCCGATGCACTAGGTACTACACCTAGATCGGATATGAACTCCTTCATCCAGACTCCTTCATTTGCTGCTTCCGAAGCAGCTATGTATTCCGCTTCACACGTAGATCCCGCCACGACGCTCTGCTTGGAACTGCACCAACTGACAGCTCCACCGTTCAATAAAAATACATATCCGGTTTGTGACTTTGAGTCATCCGGATCAGTGTCAAAGCTAGAATCGACGTAACCGTTTACGACGAGCTCTTTGTCACCTCCATATACGAGAAACATATCCTTTGTTCTTTTCAGATACTTTAGGATGTTTTTGACCGATGTCCAGTGATCCACTCCTGGATTACTTTGGTACCTCCCTGCTAGACTTATAGCAAGGCACACATCAGGTCTGGTACACAGCATTGCATACATGATAGATCCTATGGCTGAGGCATAGGGAATGACTTTCATTTTCTCTCTATCTTCTGCAGTGGTCGTGTTGGGGAACGTAGTATTTTAAAATTTTCCTACGATCACGCAAGATCTATCTACCAGATGCATAGCAACGAGAGGGGAGAGTGTGTCTACGTACCCTCGTAGACCGGGAGCGGAAGCGTCAAGTGACGCGGTTGATGTTGTCGAACTTCTTCGCGATCCAACCGATCAAGCACCGAACGTACGGCACCTCCGCGTTCAGCACACGTTCAGCTTGATGACGTCCCACGAGCTCTTGATCCAGTTGAGCTTCACGGGAGAGTTTCGTCAGCACGACGGCGTGGTGACAGATATGATGTGTTCACCGGCGCAGGGCTTCGCCTAAGCTCCGCGACGGTACGACCGAGGTGTGATTCTGTGGAGGGGGGCACCGCACACGGCTAAAACAATTCAACTTGTGTGTCTTTGGGTGCCCCCCTGCCCCCGTATATAAAGGAGCAGGGGAGGGAGGCCGGCCAACCTCTCCTGGTGCGGCTAGGGAGGGAGTCCTACTAGGAATAGGATTGCAATCCTATTCCTAGTAGGATTCACCGAAAGGAAGAAGGGGGAAAGGAATAGGAGAGGTGGCGCCCCCCCAATCCTAGTCCAACTAGGATTCCTAGGTGGGGGCGCCGGCCAGCCCTATGGGCTGTCTCTCTCTCACCCTTTAGGCCCACTATGGACCATCCCCTCTCGTAGGGGGTTCCGGTAACCCCCTCCGGCATTCCCGATAAATCCGAAACTTTTCCGGTATACTTCCGGTGTCCGAATATAGCCGTCCAATATATCAATCTTTATGTCTCGGGCATTCCGAGACTCCTCGTCATGTCCGTGATCTCATCCGGGACTCCGAACTACCTTCGGTACATCAATACTCAAAAACTCATAATACCGATCGTCATCAAACGTTAAGCGTGCGGACCCTACGGGTTCGAGAACTATGTAGACATGACCGAGACTCATCTCTGGTCAATAACCAATAGCGGAACCTGGATGTTCATATTGGCTCCTACATATTCTACGAAGATCTTTTATCGGTCAGAACCGCATAACAACATACGTTGTTCCTTTTGTCAAACGGTATGTTACTTGCCCGAGATTCGATCGTCGGTATCTTTATACCTAGTTCAATCTCGTTGCCGGCAAGTCTCTTTACTCGTTCCGTAACACATCATCTCGTGACTAACTCATTAGTCTTTTGCTTGCAAGGCTTATTGTGATGTGTGTTACCGAGAGGGCCCAGAGATACCTCTCCGACACTCGGAGTGACAAATCCTAATCTTAATCTATGCCAACACCACGAATACTTTCGGAGACACCTGTAGAGCATCTTTATGATCACCCAGTTACGTTGTGACGTTAGATAGCACACAAGGTGTTCCTACGGTATTCGGGAGTTGCATAATCTCATAGTCATAGGAACATGTATAAGTCATGAAAAAGCAATAGCAGTTAAACTAAACGATCATAGTGCTATGCTAACGGATGGGTCTTGTCCATCACATCATTCTCCTAATGATGTGATCCCGTTGATCAAATGACAACTCATGTCTATGGCTAGGAAACATAACCATCTTTGATCAATGAGCTAGTCTAGTAGAGGCATACTAGGGACATACTGTTTTGTCTATGTATCCACACATGTACTAAGTTTCCGGTTAATACAATTCTAGCATGAATAAGAGACATTTATCATGATATAAGGAAATACAAATAACATCTTTATTATTGCCTCTAGGGCATATTTCCTTCAGTCTCCCACTTGAACTAGAGTCAATAATCTAGATTACAAAGTGATGATCCTCACACCCATGGAGTCTTGGTGCTGATCATGTTTTGCCCGTGGAAGAGGCTTAGTCAACGGGTCTGCAACATTCAGATCCGTATGTATTTTGCAAATCTCTATGTCTCCCTCCTTGACTAGATCGCGGATGGAATTGAAGCGTCTTTTGATGTGCTTTGTTCTCTTGTGAAACCTGGATTCCTTCGCCAAGGCTATGGCTCCAGTGTTGTCACAAAAGATTTTCATTGGACCCGATGCACTAGGTACTATACCTAGATCGGATATGAACTCCTTCATCCAGACTCCTTCATTTGCTGCTTCTGAAGCAGCTATGTATTCCGCTTCACACGTAGATCCCGCCACGACGCTCTGCTTGGAACTGCACCAGCTGACAGCTCCACCGTTCAATAAAAATACATATCCGGTTTGTGACTTTGAGTCATCCGGATCAGTGTCAAAGCTAGAATCGACGTAACCGTTTACGATGAGCTCTTTGTCACCTCCATATACGAGAAACATATCCTTTGTTCTTTTCAGATACTTTAGGATGTTTTTTGACCGCTGTCCAGTGATCCACTCCTGGATTACTTTGGTACCTCCCTGCTAGACTTATAGCAAGGCACACATCAGGTCTGGTACACAGCATTGCATACATGATAGATCCTATGGCTGAGGCATAGGGAATGACTTTCATTTTCTCTCTATCTTCTGCAGTGGTCGGGCATTGAGTCTTACTCAACTTCATACCTTTTAAAACAGGCAAGAATCCTTTCTTTGACTGATCCATTTTGAACCTTTTCAAAATCTTATCAAGGTATGTGCTTTGTGAAAGTCCAATTAAGCGTCTTGATCTATCTCTATAGATCTTGATGCCTAATATGTAAGCAGCTTCTCCGAGGTCTTTCATTGAAAAACTTTTATTCAAGTATCCTTTTATGCTATTCAGAAATTCTATATCATTTCCAATTAACAATATGTCATCTACATATAATATTAGAAATGCTACAGAGCTCCCACTCACTTTCTTGTAAATACAGGCTTCTCCAAAAGTCTGTATAAAACCATATGCTTTGATCACCTCATCAAAGCGTATATTCCAACTCCGAGATGCTTGCACCAGTCCATAGATGGATCGCTGGAGTTTGCATACTTTGTTAGCACCTTTTGGATCGACAAAACCTTCTGGTTGCATCATATACAACTCTTCTTTGAGATATCCATTTAGGAATGCAGTTTTGACATCCATTTGCCAGATTTCATAATCATAAAATGCGGCAATTGCTAACATGATTCGGACAGACTTAAGCATCGCTACAGGTGAGAAAGTCTCATCGTAGTCAACTCCTTGAACTTGTCGAAAACCTTTCGCAACAAGTCGAGCTTTGTAAACAGTAATATTACCGTTTGCGTCGGTCTTCCTCTTGAAAATCCATTTATTTTCGATGGCCTGCCGATCATCGGGCAAGTCAACCAAAGTCCATACTTTGTTCTTATACATGGATCCCATCTCAGATTTCATGGCTTCAAGCCATTTTGCGGAATCTGGGCTCATCATCGCTTCCTCATAGTTCGTAGGTTCATCATGGTCTAGTAACATGATTTCCAGAACTGGGTTGCCGTACCACTCTGGTGCGGAACGTACTTTGGTTGATCTACGACGTTCAGTAGAAACTTGATCCGAAGTTTCATGATCATTATCATCAACTTCCTCACTAATTGGTGTAGGAATCACTGGAACAATTTCCTGTGATGTACTACTTTCCAATATGGGAGAAGGTACAATTACCTCATCAAGTTCTACTTTCCTCCCACTCACTTCTTTCGAGAGAAACTCTTTTTCAAGAAAGGATCCGTTCTTAGCAACAAATATTTTGCCTTCGGATCTGTGATAGAAGGTGTACCCAACAGTCTCTTTTGGGTATCCTATGAAGACACATTTTTCCGACTTGGGATCGAGCTTATCAGGTTGAAGTGTTTTCACATAAGCATCGCAGCCCCAAATTTTAAGAAACGACAACTTTGGTTTCTTGCCAAACCATAGTTCATAAGGCGTCGTATCAACGGATTTAGATGGTGCCCTATTTAACGTGAATGCAGCTGTCTCTAAAGCATAACCCCAAAACGATAGTGGTAAATCGGTAAGAGACATCATAGATCGCACCATATCTAATAAAGTACGGTTACGACGTTCGGACACACCATTACGTTGTGGTGTTCCAGGTGGCGTGAGTTGCGAAACTATTCCACATTGTTTCAAATGAAGACCAAACTCGTAACTCAAATATTCTCCTCCACGATCAGATCGTAGGAACTTTATTTTCTTGTTACGATGATTCTCTACTTCACTCTGAAATTCTTTAAACTTTTCAAATGTTTCAGACTTGTGTTTCATTAAGTAGATATACCCATATCTGCTCAAATCATCAGTGAAGGTCAGAAAATAATGATACCCGCCGCGAGCATCAACACTCATTGGTCCACATACATCAGTATGTATGATTTCCAACAAATCTGTTGCTCGCTCCATAGTTCCGGAGAACGGAGTTTTAGTCATCTTGCCCATGAGGCATGGTTCGCAAGCACCAAGTGATTCATAATCAAGTGATTCCAAAAGTCCATCTTTATGGAGTTTCTTCATGAGTTTTACACCAATATGACCTAAACGGCAGTGCCACAAATAAGTTGCACTATCATTATTAACCTTGCATCTTTTGGTTTCAATATTATGAATATGTGTATCACTACAATCAAGATCAAGTAAGAATAGACCACTCTTTAAGGGTGCATGACCATAAAAGATATTATTCATCAAAATGGAACAACCATTATTCTCTGATTTAAATGAATAACCGTCTCGCAATAAACAAGATCCAGATATAATGTTCATGCTCAACGCTGGCACCAAATAACAATTATTTAGGTCTAAAACTAATCCCGAAGGTAGATGTAGAGGTAGCGTGCCGACGGCGATCACATCGACTTTGGAACCGTTTCCCACGCGCATCGTCACCTCGTCCTTAGCTAATCTTCGTTTAATCCGTAGTCCCTGTTTCGAGTTACAAATATTAGCAACCGAACCGGTATCAAATACCCAGGTACTACTATGAGCATTAGTAAGGTACACATCAATAACATGTATATCACATATACCTTTGTTCATCTTGCCATCCTTCTTATCCGCCAAATACTTGGGGCAGTTCCGCTTCCAGTGTCCAGTCCCCTCGCAGTAGAAGCACTTAGTTTCAGGCTTGGTTCCATAATTGAGGCTTTCTGCGAGAACAGCAACAATCTTGCTATTCTCCTTGAAAATCCCTTCCTTGCCCTTTTTCTTGAAACTAGTGGTATTGTTAACCATCAACTTTTGATGCTCCTTTTTGATTTCTACCTCCGCAGCTGTGAGCATAGCGAAGAGCTCGGGAATTGTCTTTTGTATCCCTTGCATATTATAGTTCATCACGAAGCCATTATAGCTTGGTGGTAGTGATTGAAGAATTCTATCAATAACACTATTCTCATCAACTTGGCAACCAAGTTGAGTCATATGATTGTAGTGCCCATACATTGTGAGCAAGTGTTCACTGATAGAACTATTCTCCTCCATCTTGCAGCTGTAGAACTTATTGGAAATCTTATATTTCTCAATCCGGGCATTTGCTTGAAATATTAACTTCAACTCCTGGAACATCTCATATGCTCCATGACGTTCAAAACGTCGTTGAAGTCCCGGTTCTAAGCCGTAAAGCATGGCACACTGAACTATCGTGTAGTCATCAGACCGCGACTGCCAGACGTTCAAAGCGTCTGCATTAGCGGAAGGGGGCTTGTCACCTAGCGGTGTTTCAAGGACATAATTCTTCTGTGCAGCAATGAGGATAATCCTCAGGTTACGGACCCAGTCCGTGTAATTGCTACCATCATCTTTCAACTTAGCTTTCTCTAGGAATGCATTAAAATTCAAAGGAACGGTAGCACGGGCCATTGATCTACAACGACATAGATATGCAAAACTATCAGGACTAAGTTCATGATAAATTAAAGTTCAATTTAATCATATTAATTTAAAGAACTCCCACTTAGATAGACATCCCTCTGGTCATCTAAATGATCACGTGATCCAAATCAACTAAACCATGTCCGATCATCACGTGAGACGGAGTAGTTTTCAATGGTGAACATCTTATGTTGATCATATCTACTATATGATTCACGCTCGACCTTTCGGTCTCCAGTGTTCCGAGGCCATATCTGTATATGCTAGGCTCGTCAAGTTTAACCCGAGTATTCTGCGTGTGCAAAACTGGCTTACACCCGTTGTATTTGAACGTAGAGCTTATCACACCCGATCATCACGTGGTGTCTCGGCACGACGAACTTTCGCAACGGTGCATACTCAGGGAGAACACTTATACCTTGAAATTTAGTAAGGGATCATCTTATAATGCTACCGTCGTTCTAAGCAAAATAAGAAGCATAATAAGATAAACATCACATGCAATCAAAATATGTGACATGATATGGCCATCATCATCTTGTGCTTTTGATCTCCATCTCCAAAGCACCGTCATGATCACCTTCGTCACCGGCTTGACACCTTGATCTTCATTGTAGCATCGTTGTCGTCTCGCCAACTATTGCTTCCACGACTATCGCTACCGCTTAGTGATAAAGTAAAGCAATTACATGGCGATTGCATTTCATACAATAAAGCGACAACCATATGGCTCCTGCCAGTTGCCGATAACTTTACAAAACATGATCATCTCATACAAAATCGTATAACTCATGTCTTGACCATATCACATCACAACATGCCCTGCAAAAACAAGTTAGACGTCCTCTACTTTGTTTGTTGCAAGTTTTACGTGGCTGCTACGGGCTTAGCAAGAACCGTTCTTACCTACGCATACAAAACCACAACGATGTTTCGTCAAGTATGTGATGTTTTAACCTTCACAAGGACCGGGCGTAGCCACACTTGATTCAGCTAAAGTGAGAGAGACATACACCCGCCAGTCACCTTTAAGCAACGAGTGCTCGTAACAGTGAAACCAGTCTCGCGTAAGCGTACGCGTAATGTCGGTCCGGGCCGCTTCATCTCACAATACCGCCGAAGCAAAGTATGACATGCTGGTAAGCAGTATGACTAGTATCGTCCACAATCTCATTGTGTTCTACTCGTGCATATCATCTACGCATAGACCTGGCTCTGATGCCACTTTTGGGGAACGTAGTATTTTAAAATTTTCCTACGATCACGCAAGATCTATCTACCAGATGCATAGCAACGGGAGGGGAGAGTGTGTCTACGTACCCTCGTAGACCGGGAGCGGAAGCGTCAAGTGACGCGGTTGATGTTGTCGAACTTCTTCGCGATCCAACCGATCAAGCACCGAACGTACGGCACCTCCGCGTTCAGTACACGTTCAGCTTGATGACGTCCCACGAGCTCTTGATCCAGTTGAGCTTCACGGGAGAGTTTCGTCAGCACGACGGCGTGGTGACGGATATGATGTGTTCACCGGTGCAGGGCTTCGCCTAAGCTCCGCGACGGTACGACCGAGGTGTGATTCTGTGGAGGGGGGCACCGCACACGGCTAAAACAATTCAACTTGTGTGTCTTTGGGTGCCCCCCTGCCCCCGTATATAAAGGAGCAAGGGAGGAGGGGCCGGCCAACCTCTATGGTGCGGCTAGGGAGGGGACTCCTACTAGGAATAGGATTGCAATCCTATTCCTAGTAGGATTCACCGAAAGAAAGAAGGGGGAAAGGATTAGGAGAGGTGGCGCCCCCCCAATCCTAGTCCAACTAGGATTCCTAGGTGGGGGCGCCGGCCAGCCCTATGGGCTGCCTCTCTCTCACCCTTTTGGCCCACTATGGACCATCCCCTCTCGTAGGGGGTTCCGGTAACCCCCTCCGCATTCCCGATAAATCCGAAACTTTTCCGGTATACTTCCGGTGTCCGAATATAGCCGTCCAATATATCAATCTTTATGTCTCGGACATTCCGAGACTCCTCGTCATGTCCGTGATCTCATCCGGGACTCCGAACTACCTTCGGTACATCAATACTCAAAAACTCATAATACCGATCGTCATCAAACGTTAAGCGTGCGGACCCTACGGGTTCGAGAACTATGTAGACATGACCGAGACTCATCTCTGGTCAATAACCAATAGCGGAACCTGGATGTTCATATTGGCTCCTACATATTCTACGAAGATCTTTTATCGGTCAGAACCGCATAACAACATACGTTGTTCCTTTTGTCAAACGGTATGTTACTTGCCCGAGATTCGATCGTCGGTATCTTTATACCTAGTTCAATCTCGTTTACCGGCAAGTCTGTTTACTCGTTCCGTAACACATCATCTCGTGACTAACTCATTAGTTTTTTGCTTGCAAGGCTTATTGTGATGTGTGTTACCGAAAGGGCCCAGAGATACCTCTCCGACTCGGAGTGACAAATCCCAATCTTGATCTATGCCAACACCACGAATACTTTCGGAGACACCTGTAGAGCATCTTTATGATCACCCAGTTACGTTGTGACGTTTGATAGCACACAAGGTGTTCCTACGGTATTCGGGAGTTGCATAATCTCATAGTCATAGGAACATGTATAAGTCATGAAGAAAGCAATAGCAGTTAAACTAAACGATCATAGTGCTATGCTAACGGATGGGTCTTGTCCATCACATCATTCTCCTAATGATGTGATCCCGTTGATCAAATGACAACTCATGTCTATGGCTAGGAAACATAACCATCTTTGATCAATGGGCTAGTCTAGTAGAGGCATACTAGGGACATACTGTTTTGTCTATGTATCCCCACATGTACTAAGTTTCCGGTTACAATTCTAGCATGAATAAAAGACATTTATCATGATATAAGGAAATACAAATAACATCTTTATTATTGCCTCTAGGGCATATTTCCTTCAGTTTTCCCTTGGCAAAGATACCAAGGATCGAATCCCCTGAGACTCCGAGGGTCAACAAGAAGGTGTCAACTGCTTAGCGGCGCAACTTAGCGATTGACAGGACCTGCACACAAATACAAATAACTTTGCTCCCAACGAGTAAAGAGAGGTTGTCAATCCCTCCGGCCTTGTCGTTTACAAAGGATCAAACGCAAGACATAATAGTGATAGGTATGTCTGCAACTAGTAAGTAAGAACTGGAAGTAAATAGCGGGTGTGATCAGTGATGGTAATATGGACCGGGGTCCCATGATGTTCACTAGTGATGTCTCTCTCCCAAAAGACGATAAAACAGCTAAGCGAGGTAAACGAATTACGGCTCGGCAATTGACAGGATTATGTGCGCAAACCAATGCTAACTATGCTGCAAAGAGAGGTAGAGGCTCAAAGCATGGGCGGTACGCCAAGGCAAATAGACCGAAATCCATCTGCATCTACTACTAATCATCCACCTTGAGATATCTATCCAGAACATCTCGCTGGTATTAAGTTGCGAGTCCCACCCATAGTGTAAAATCAAAGCAATAGACAACTGCATTAAAAGAACTTTGCGTAAAGTAAACAATCCTTGCACCCGCAAGTACAAGCACCGTTGTTTTCCCCCTTGTGGCAACAGCACATCCCCTAGACTCATGTTTCTGTCACTCAAGCTAGTCATCGAGGGGCATGAACCCAGAATCAAGCATAACGTTCCCTCTTGGAGTTACTACCTACTACTTGACCAAAGCAATAAACAACAATGGAGAACATGCAAGAATTACTCAAGAACATAAATATAAAAGAGGCGAATCAAATATATTACTCACACACAATCTGAACATAATCTCATAATCCATCGGATCCCCGCAAACTCATCATAGCAACAGCATAAGGATTACATATGTGCCTCGATCATGTAGGGCAACTCACGAGGTCTAATCGGTGAAGAACAAAGAGGGGAGGAGAACATCACATAGTTACTGGTCATGGACCCATGGTCCAAGGGAGACTACTCACAACTCATCCGGGAGGCGTCCATGGTGGTGGAGAGGCTCCCGGTGGTGATCCTCCCCTCCGGCAGAGTGCCGGGAAGAGTTCTCCTGGTGCTCCCGATCTTGGAAGCGCGGCGGCGGCGGAACAGAGATGAGATCGCGAAAAAGGGTTCCGTCCTCGAGGGTTTCGGGACGCGGTATAAATATATGCCAAAGGGGGGCGTCAGAGGAGGCCAGGGGGGCCCAGGCGCCCTGGCGGCGCGGCCAGGAGGGGGGCCGCGCCCTCTGGCCGCCTGGAGCCCCTGTGGGCCCCCTCTGGCCCTACTTTGGCCGCATGGAAGCTTCCGGAACGCTGATTTTTATATATTTTTCCCGGGATTTTTCTGGCAATTTACGTAATGGGAAAACCTGAAATACAAAAACAGCAGAAAACAGAAACTGGCACTGGGGTGCACTGAGTTAATAGGTTAGTCAAAATATGATCAAAAGTGTATGGAAGTGCATAAATATCTTAGCAATATCACACAAATATGCCCTAGAGGCAATAATAAATTGGTTATTATTATATTTCCTTGTTCACGATAATCGTTTATTATCCATGCTAGAATTGTATTGATAGGAAACTCAGATACATGTATGGATACATAGACAAACACCATGTCCCTAGTGAGCCTCTAGACGACTAGCTCGTTGATCAATAGATGGTTACGGTTTCCTAACCATGGACATTGGATGTCGTTGATAACGGGATCACATCATTAGGAGAATGATGTGATGGACAAGACCCAATCCTAAGCCTAGCACAGATCGTGTAGTTCGTATGCTAAAGCTTTTCTATATGTCAAGTATCTTTTCCTTAGACCATGAGATTGTGCAACTCCCAGATACCGTAGGAATGCTTTGGGTGTACCAAACGTCACAATGTAACTGGGTGGCTATAAAGGTGCACAACAGGTATCTCCGAAAGTGTCTGTTGGGTTGGCACGAATCGAGACTGGGATTTGTCACTCCGTATGACGGAGAGGTATCTCTGGGCCCACTCGGTAGGACATCATCATAATGTGCACAATATGTGATCAAGGAGTTGATCACGGGATGATGTGTTACGGAACGAGTAAAGAGACTTGCCGGTAACGAGATTGAGCAAGGTATCGGTATACCGACGATCGAATCTCGGGCAAGTGCTATACCGATAGACAAAGGGAATCGTATACGGGATTGATTGAATCCTTGACATCGTGGTTCATCCGATGAGATCATCGTGGAACATGTGGGAGCCAACATGGGTATCCAGATCCCGCTGTTGGTTATTGGCCGGAGAGTTGTCTCGGTCATGTCTACATGGTTCCCGAGCCCGTAGGGTCTACACACTTAAGGTTCGATGACGCTAGGGTTATAGGGAAAGTATGTACGCGGTTACCGAATGTTGCTCGGAGTCCCGGATGAGATCCCGGACGTCACGAGGAGTTCCGGAATGGTCCGGAGGTAAAGATTCATATATGGGAAGTCCTGTTTTGGTCACCGGAAAAGTTTCGGGCGATATCGGTAATGTACCGGGACCACCGGGAGGGTCCCGGGGGTCCACCAGGTGGGGCCACCAGCCCCAGGTGGCTGCGTGGGCTAAGTGTGGGAGGGGACCAGCCCCAAGGGGGCTGGTGCGCCCCCCCACCAAGTCCCTAGGCGCATGGAGTGTGGAGGGGGGCAAACCCTAGGTCCAGATGGGCCTTAAGGCCCACCCTAGGGCGCCCCCTCTCTCTCCCCCCCTTGGCCGCACCCTAGATGGGTTCTGGGGGGCTGCCGCCACCCCTAGGGAGGAAACCCTAGATGGGGGCGCAGCCCCTACCTCCCCCCTATATATATGTGAAGTTTAGGGCTGCCCAGAACAAGTTTTGACCTCGGTCGATTGGCGCAGCCCTACCTCTCTCCCTCCTCGTCTCCCGCAGCGCTTGGCGAAGCCCTGCTGGAGTCCCGCGCTCCTCCACCACCACCACGCCGTTGTGCTGCTGTTGGATGGAGTCTTCCCCAACCTCTCCCTCTCTCCTTGCTGGATCAAGGCGTGGGAGACGTCACCGGGCTGCACGTGTGAAGAACGCGGAGGCACCGTCCGTTCGGTGCTAGGATCTTCGGCGATCTGAATCGCGGCGAGTACGACTCCATCAACCGCGTTCTTGAACGCTTCCGCTTAGCGATCTACAAGGGTATGTGGATCCAACTCTCCCCTCGTAGATGCATCTCCTAGATTGATCTTGGTGAACGTAGGAAAATTTTTGTTTCCCATGCGACGTTCCCCAACAGCTGTTGGAAATATGCCCTAGAGGCAATAATAAATTGGTTATTATTATATTTCCTTGTTCACGATAATCGTTTATTATCCATGCTAGAATTGTATTGATAGGAAACTCAGATACATGTATGGATACATAGACAAACACCATGTCCCTAGTGAGCCTCTAGACGACTAGCTCGTTGATCAATAGATGGTTACGGTTTCCTAACCATGGACATTGGATGTCGTTGATAACGGGATCACATCATTAGGAGAATGATGTGATGGACAAGACCCAATCCTAAGCCTAGCACAGATCGTGTAGTTCGTATGCTAAAGCTTTTCTATATGTCAAGTATCTTTTCCTTAGACCATGAGATTGTGCAACTCCCAGATACCGTAGGAATGCTTTGGGTGTACCAAATGTCACAACGTAACTGGGTGGCTATAAAGGTGCACAACAGGTATCTCCGAAAGTGTCTGTTGGGTTGGCACGAATCGAGACTGGGATTTGTCACTCCGTATGACGGAGAGGTATCTCTGGGCCCACTCGGTAGGACATCATCATAATGTGCACAATATGTGATCAAGGAGTTGATCACGGGATGATGTGTTACGGAACGAGTAAAGAGACTTGCCGGTAACGAGATTGAGCAAGGTATCGGTATACCGACGATCGAATCTCGGGCAAGTGCTATACCGATAGACAAAGGGAATCGTATACGGGATTGATTGAATCCTTGACATCGTGGTTCATCCGATGAGATCATCGTGGAACATGTGGTAGCCAACATGGGTATCCAGATCCCGCTGTTGGTTATTGGCCGGAGAGTTGTCTCGGTCATGTCTACATGGTTCCCGAGCCCGTAGGGTCTACACACTTAAGGTTCGATGACGCTAGGGTTATAGGGAAAGTATGTACGCGGTTACCGAATGTTGTTCGGAGTCCCGGATGAGATCCCGGACGTCACGAGGAGTTCCGGAATGGTCCGGAGGTAAAGATTCATATATGGGAAGTCCTGTTTTGGTCACCGGAAAAGTTTCGGGCGATATCGGTAATGTACCGGGACCACCGGGAGGGTCCCGGGGGTCCACCAGGTGGGGCCACCAGCCCCAGAAGGCTACGTGGGCTAAGTGTGGGAGGGGACCAGCCCCAAGGGGGCTGGTGCGCCCCCCCACCAAGTCCCAGGGCGCCTCCAAGAGGGGAGGGGGGCAAACCCTAGGGCAGTTGGGCCCTAGGGCCCAATAGTGGTGCGCCTCCCCCTCTCTCCCCCTTGGTCGCCCCCCTAGATGGGATCTAGGGCTGGCCGCACCCTAGGGGTGGGAAACCCTAAAGGGGGGCGCAGCCCTCCCTTCCCCCTATATATATGTGAGGTTTTAGGGCTGCTTGACACACGAGAACGTCTCCCTCTTGGCGCAGCCCTACCCCTCTCCCTCCTCGTCTCTTGCAGCGCTTGGCGAAGCCCTGCTGGAGTCCCGCGCTCCTCCACCACCACCACGCCGTCGTGCTGCTGTTGGATGGAGTCTTCCCCAACCTCTCCCTCTCTCCTTGCTGGATCAAGGCGTGGGAGACGTCACCGGGCTGCACGTGTGAAGAACGCGGAGGCACCGTCCGTTCGGTGCTAGGATCTTCGGCGATCTGAATCGCGGCGAGTACGACTCCATCAACCGCGTTCTTGAACGCTTCCGCTTAGAGATCTACAAGGGTATGTGGATCCAACTCTCCTCTCGTAGATGTGCATCTCCTAGATTGATCTTGGTGAGCGTAGGAAAATTTTGTTTCCCATGCAACGTTCCCCAACAGTGGCATCATGAGCTAGGTTCTTGCGTAGATGCTTTCACGAGTAGAACACAAAGGGGTTTGTGGGCGTTGATGTTTAAATTGCTTCCCTCCTTGGTCTTTCTTGATTCAGCGGTATTATGGGATGAAGCGGCCCGGACCAACTTTACATGTCCACGTACATGAGACCGGTTCCATCGACAGACATGCGACTTTTGTTGCATAAGATGGCTGGCGGGTGTCTGTCTCTCCTATCTTAGTTGAATCGGAATAGACAAAGGCGGTCCTTGTAGAAGGTTAAATAGCAACTTAAATATCACCGTTGTGGCTTTGCGTAGGTAAGAAGCGTTCTTGCTAGATACCCATAGCAGCCACGTAAAACATGCAACAACAAATTAGAGGACGTCTAACTTGTTTTTGCAGGGTATGTATGTGATATGATATGGCCAATGACATGATGAGATATATTTTGATGTATGAGATGATCATGTTGTAATAGTTAATATCGACTTGCATGTCGATGTATACGGCAACCGGCAGGAGCCATAGGGTTGTCTTTAATTTTTGTATGACCTGTGTGTCAATCATTAAGCGCTATGTAATGCTTTACTTTATCGCTAAACGGTAGCAATAGTAGTAAGAGCATGGTGGGCGCGCGACAACCCCGATGGCGACACGATGATGGAGATCATGATGATGGGGATCATGGTGTTACGCCGGTGACGATGGAGATCATGCCGGTGCTTTGGAGATGGAGATCAAAAGCACGAGTTGATGGCCATATCATGTCACTTATGATTTGCATGTGATGTTAATCCTTTTATGCATCTTATTTTGCTTAGGACGGTGGTAGAATTATAAGATGATCCCTCACTAAAATTTCAAGATGAAATTGTGTTCCCCCCGAGTGTGCGCCGTTGCAAAGGTTCGTCGTTTCGAAGCACCACGTGATGATCGGGTGTGATAGACTCTACGTTCGCATACAACGGGTGCAAGCCAGTTTTGCACATGCAGAACACTCGGGTTAGACTTGACGAGCCTAGCATGTACAGACATGGCCTCGGAACACGGAAGACCGAAAGGTCGAGCATGAGTCATATAGTAGATATGATCAACATGAAGATGTTCACCATTGACACCACCTCATCTCACGTGATGATCGGACTTGGGTTGGTGGATTTGGATCATGTCACGCTCGGATGACCAGAGGGATGTCAATTTGAGTGGGAGTTATAAGTAATTTGATTAGTTAAACTCACTTATCATGAACAATAGTCTAAGTTGACTTTGCAAATTATGTTGTAGACCAATAACTGCGTTGTAGCTCCCTGTTTAATACGATCCTAGAGAAAGACTAAGTTGAAAGATAATGTAAGCAAGGATGCGGACTGGGTTCGTAGTCCGAGGAGTGTCCTCACTGCTGCACAGAAAGCTTACGTCTTTGATGCACCGCTCGATGTGCAAACCCCTACAACGTTGTCTGTGGATGTTGTGAACACCTGACAGAGACGTCCTGATGACTACTTGATAGTTTAGTGCACCATACTTCACGGCTTAGAATCGGGATTCCAATGACGTTTTGAACGCCATAGAACATATGAGATGTTCTAAGAGCTGAAATTGGGATTTCAGGCTCATGCCCGTGCTGAGAGGTGTGAGACCTCTGACAAGTTCTTTTGCCAAAAAGATGGAGGAGAATGGCTCAACTAGTGAGCATGTGCTCAGAATGTCTGGGTGCTGAAATCACTTGAACCAAGTGGGAGTTAATCTTCCAGGTGAGATAGTGGTTGACAGAATTCTCTAGACACTATCACCAAGCTACTAGAACTTCGTGATGAACTATGACATGCAAAGGATGGAGATGATCCCGGTGCTGTTAGCGGTTCTTAGTACCACAAAAGTAGAAATCAAGAAGGAGCATCAAGTGTTGATGGTTTAGCAAGACCACTGGTTTCAAAAGGGGCAAGGGCTAGAAGGGAAACTTCATGAATGGCAAACCAGTTGTCGCTCTAATGAGGGAACCTAAGGTTGCACCCAAACCTCGAGACTAAGTGCTTCGATTGTAAGGGTAACGGTCACATGGTAGCGGAACCACCCCAAATACATGGTAGATATGATAGCTGGCAACTTCAACAAAGTATATTTGATATACGTGTTATTGATGTGTACCTTAGTAGTACTCCTTGTAGCACCTGGGTATTGGATACCGGTTCAGTTGCTATTATTAGTGACTTGAAGCAAAAGCTACGGACTGAACGGAGACTAGCTAAGGACGAGGTGACGATGTGTGTTGGAAGTGTTTCCAAGGTTGATGAGATCACCATCGCACACTTCCTCTATTTTCGAGATTAGTGTTGAACCTAGATAAATGTTATCAGGTGTCTACGTTGAGCATGAAAATGATTAGATCATGTTCATCGCAATACGGTTATTCATTTGAGTTAGAGAATAATGGTTATTCTGTTTACATGAATAATACCTTTATGGTCATGCACCCAATGGTTCGTTGAATCTCGATCATGGTAATACACATAATGATAATATTAATGCCAAAAGATGTAGAGTTAATAATGATAGTACCACTTTCTTGTGGCACTGCCGCTTAGGTCATTTTGGCATAAAATGCATGAAGAAACTCCATGCTGATGGACGTTTGGAGTCACTTGATTTTGAATCGCTTGACACATGCGAGCCATGCCTCATGGGCAGGATGACTGAGATCTCGTTTTCAGGTACAATGAAACGGGCAAGTGACTTATTGGAAATCATACATGCTGATGTATGTGATCCAATGAGAATTAAGGCGTGTGGTGGATATCGTTATTTTCTCATCTTCACTGACGATTTGAGTAGATATGGTATATTTACTTAATGAAGCAAAAGTCTGAAACGTTTGAAAGGTTCAAAAATTTCAGAGTGAAGATTAAGAATCATGATAACAAGAAGGTCATGTTCCTACGATCTGATCAAGGGGATATTATCTGAATTATGAGTTTGGCAATCACTTAAGACATTGTGGAATTGTTTCGCAGTTGAAGTCCCCTGGAACACCACAGCGTAATGGTGTGTCCGGACATCGTAATCGAACCTTATGAGATATGGTGCGATCTATGGTGTGTCTTACCGATCTACCGCTATTATTTTGAGGTTATGCATTAGAGACAGCTGCATTCACTTTATATAGGGCACCATCTAAGTCCGTTGAGACGACGTCGTATGGTTTGGCAAGAAACCAAAGTTGTCGTTTTCTTAAATGTTTGGGGCTGCGATGCTTATGGCTTCAGCCGGGAAAAGCTCGAACCCAAAGCGGACAAATACATCTTCATAGGATACCCAAAGGTAACAGTTGGGTATACCTCCTATCTCAGATCCAAGGGCAAAAATGTTTGTCCCTAAGAATGGGTCCTTTCTCGAGAAGGAGTTTCTCTCGAAAGAATTGAGTGGGAGGAAGATAGAACTTGATGAGATTGTCGAACCCTCACTTCAACCGGATAGTAGTGCAACACAGAAAGATGTTTCTGTGGAACCTACGACAGTTGAAGAGGAAACTAATGATAGTGATCATGAAGCTCCAGATCAAGTTGCTATCGATCCTCGTAGGTCGACAAGGATATGTACTACTCCTGAGTGGTACGGTGATCCTGTCTTAGAGGTAATATTGTTGGACAACGATGAACCTACGAACTATGGAGAAACGATGGTGGGCCCATATTCCGACAAATGGTTAGAAGCCGATAAATCCGAGATAGGATCCATGTATCAAAACAAAGTATGGACTTTGGTGGACTTGCCCTATGATCGGCAAGCCATTGAGACAAATGGATCTTTAAGACTAAGACGGACGTGGACCGTAATGTCACCGTCTATGAAGCTCGACTTGTGGCGAAGAGTTTTCCACAAGTTCAAGGAGTTGACTACGATGAGATTTTCTCACCTGTAGCGATGCTTAAGTCCGTCGGAATCATGTTAGCATTAGCTGCATTTATGAAATCTGGCAGATGGATGACAAAACAAGTTTCCTTACCAGCTTTCGTAAGGAAAGGTTGTATGTGATACAATCAGAAAGGTTTTGTCGATCCTAAGGATGCTAAAAGATATGCTAGCTCCAACGATCCTTCCATGGACTAGAGCAAGCATCTCGGAGTCGGAATATACACTTTGATGGAGTGATCAAAGTTTTTGGGTATACAAAGTTTGGTGGAAACTTGTATTTGCAATAAAGTGAGTGGGAGCACTACAACATTTCTGATAAGTATATGTGAATGACATATTGTTGATCCGAAATGATGTAGAATTTCTGGAAAGCATAAAGGGTTGTTTGAAATGAGTTTTTCAAAGGAAGACCTGGATAAAGCTGCTTACATATTGGGCATCAAGATCTATACAGATAGATCAAGACGCCTGATGATACTTTCAAAAGATCACACACCTTGGCATGATTTTGAAGAAGTTCAAAATAGATCAGTCAAAGAAGGAGTTCTTACCTGAGTTGTAAGGTGTGAAGTTGAGTAAGACTCAAAGCTTGACAACGGCAGAAGAAAGAGGAAGGACGAAGGTCGTCCCCTATGGTTTTGTCATAGGCTCTATACGATATGCCATGCTAAGTACCGCACCTGATGTGTGCCTTGCCACATGTCTGGCAAGAGGGTACAAAGGTGATCCAGGAGTGGATTACTAGATAGTGGTCAAAATTATCCTTAGAGGAATAAGGAAATGTTTCTCGGTTATGGAGGTGATAAAGAGTTCGACGTAAAGAGTTACGTCGATGCAAGCTTAACACCTATCCGGATAACTCTAAGTGGAGATACCGGATACGTATAATGGAGCAACAGTTTGGAATAGCTCCAAGTGGAACGTGGTAGCAGCATCTACGATATGACATAAAGTTTTGCAAAGTACATAGGGATCTGAATGTTGCAGACCCGTTGACTACAACCTCTCTCACAAGCATAACATGATCAAACACAGAACTCATTGAGTGTTAATCACATATTGATGTGAACTAGATTACTGACTCTAGTGAAATCTTTGGATGTTGGTCACATGGCGATGTGACCTGTGAGTGTTAATCACATGGCGATGTGAACTAGATTATTGACTCTAGTGCAAGTGGGAGACTGTTGGAAATATGCCCTAGAGGCAATAATAAATTGGTTATTATTATATTTCCTTGTTCACGATAATCGTTTATTATCCATGCTAGAATTGTATTGATAGGAAACTCAGATACATGTATGGATACATAGACAAACACCATGTCCCTAGTGAGCCTCTAGACGACTAGCTCGTTGATCAATAGATGGTTACGGTTTCCTAACCATGGACATTGGATGTCGTTGATAACGGGATCACATCATTAGGAGAATGATGTGATGGACAAGACCCAATCCTAAGCCTAGCACAGATCGTGTAGTTCGTATGCTAAAGCTTTTCTATATGTCAAGTATCTTTTCCTTAGACCATGAGATTGTGCAACTCCCAGATACCGTAGGAATGCTTTGGGTGTACCAAACGTCACAACGTAACTGGGTGGCTATAAAGGTGCACAACAGGTATCTCCGAAAGTGTCTGTTGGGTTGGCACGAATCGAGACTGGGTTTTGTCACTCCGTATGACGGAGAGGTATCTCTGGGCCCACTCGGTAGGACATCATCATAATGTGCACAATATGTGATCAAGGAGTTGATCACGGGATGATGTGTTACGGAACGAGTAAAGAGACTTGCCGCTAACGAGATTGAGCAAGGTATCGGTATACCGACGATCGAATCTCGGGCAAGTGCTATACCGATAGACAAAGGGAATCGTATACGGGATTGATTGAATCCTTGACATCGTGGTTCATCCGATGAGATCATCGTGGAACATGTGGGAGCCAACATGGGTATCCAGATCCCGCTGTTGGTTATTGGCCGGAGAGTTGTCTCGGTCATGTCTACATGGTTCCCGAGCCCGTAGGGTCTACACACTTAAGGTTCGATGACGCTAGGGTTATAGGGAAAGTATGTACGCGGTTACCGAATGTTGTTCGGAGTCCCGGATGAGATCCCGGACGTCACGAGGAGTTCCGGAATGGTCCGGAGGTAAAGATTCATATATGGGAAGTCCTGTTTTGGTCACCGGAAAAGTTTCGGGCGATATCGGTAATGTACCGGGACCACCGGGAGGGTCCCGGGGGTCCACCAGGTGGGGCCACCAGCCCCAGAAGTCTACGTGGGCTAAGTGTGGGAGGGGACCAGCCCCAAGGGGGCTGGTGCGCCCCCCCACCAAGTCCCAGGGCGCCTCCAAGAGGGGAGGGGGGCAAACCCTAGGGCAGTTGGGCCCTAGGGCCCAATAGTGGTGCGCCTCCCCCTCTCTCCCCCTTGGCCGCCCCCCTAGATGGGATCTAGGGCTGGCCGCACCCTAGGGGTGGGAAACCCTAAAGGGGGGCGCAGCCCTCCCTTCCCCCTATATATATGTGAGGTTTTAGGGCTGCTTGACACACGAGAACGTCTCCCTCTTGGCGCAGCCCTACCCCTCTCCCTCCTCGTCTCTTGCAGCGCTTGGCGAAGCCCTGCTGGAGTCCCGCGCTCCTCCACCACCACCACGCCGTCGTGCTGCTGTTGGATGGAGTCTTCCCCAACCTCTCCCTCTCTCCTTGCTGGATCAAGGCGTGGGAGACGTCACCGGGCTGCACGTGTGAAGAACGCAGAGGCACCGTCCGTTCGGTGCTAGGATCTTCGGCGATCTGAATCGCGGCGAGTACGACTCCATCAACCGCGTTCTTGAACGCTTCCGCTTAGAGATCTACAAGGGTATGTGGATCCAACTCTCCTCTCGTAGATGTGCATCTCCTAGATTGATCTTGGTGAGCGTAGGAAAATTTTGTTTCCCATGCAACGTTCCCCAACAGCCAGGGGGGCCCAGGCGCCCTGGCGGCGCGGCCAGGAGGGGGGCCGCGCCCTCTGGCCGCCTGGAGCCCCTGTGGGCCCCCTCTGGCCCTACTTTGGCCGCATGGAAGCTTCCGGAACGCTGATTTTTATATATTTTTCCCGGGATTTTTCTGGCAATTTACGTAATGGGAAAACCTGAAATACAAAAACAGCAGAAAACAGAAACTGGCACTGGGGTGCACTGAGTTAATAGGTTAGTCAAAATATGATCAAAAGTGTATGGAAGTGCATAAATATCATAGCAATATCACACAAAAGAGGCATGGAGCAAGCAGAAATTATAGATATGTTTTGGACGTATCAACATCCCCAAGCTTAATTCCTGCTCGTCCTCGAGTAGGTAAATGATAACAAGCATAATTTCTGTGGTGACATGCTATCCACCATATAAGAACTTTTCACAGTCACATGACAAATGCTTACTGAGACAATGAATCTGAAGTAATTAAGTTGCCTCATGAGAATATCACAAAGAACTGAAAGTTTTACAATATGATACTGAAACACTCAATAGATTTGTAGTGAGCATGGTGTGTAAAACATGACAAAGTGGTATCTCGCTTGCCCCCTTTAGTGAAGCAAAACATAAATGCAGGGGCACCTCCGAAGTTTAAATGACGACTAGATACAATGATTTCAGAATAAACGATATCATAATCATGCGGAAGACAATGGTACTTTGGGACAATGCACATTACACTCAGAATGTCAATCTTGCTCTCAATAGTTGGTGCTTTAAAGAAAGAAGGTGGAGACTCTCGAACCGTGGCTTTTGATGGCAAGGTTGAAAACCCGTGGTCGGAAACAAAAACTAAACATGTACCAGAGCTCTTGGTTTTAAAAACAGAGGTAATAATTATTTTTTAGAGATGCATATTTCGTCAACGAATGCTAGCAGATAACTCAATTACTTCTCGGGCTGGACAAGTTTCGAGGAACGGCTCCCACACGAGGACGGTCACATCCTCTTAATCTCCTTTGTTTATCACTGCCAAAGTTTTCTGATTTCTCATGAACAAAGCGTGAAGGAGGGTTTGTTTGTTGTATGTTTTTTAATGAGCCGGGCGCACTCTTTGCCAGTTCCTTCTCGTATTAGGGGTTTGCACATTAGACATGCAATCCCGGGGTGAAGCTTGTCCAACTTAAAAAGATCATGAATTAACTACTACTTCCTCATGAGCTAAAACAGAGGCATAAAAGAGAAATGCTTTTTTGAATAATTTCGAGATGGTACATGAAAGTCTTCGTTAGGAATGGCAGGTAAATACCATGTATAGGAAGGTATGGTGGACTCATATGGCATAACTGGTTTAAAGGATTTTGGATGCACAAGCAGTCAGTCTGCTTAGTACAGGCAAAGGTTAGCAAAAGACTGGGAGCGACCAACTAAGAGAGCAATGACGGTCATAATCATGCAGAGCGACAAAGCAACATTGAATCGGGCATGGAAGTTATATCGCTACTCAGAAATTAAAGATCATCAAGGCTTGATAGACTTTCTTTACAGTCTTAAATATGCGTGAGCATATGCCAGGTCAATAAAAATAAATTCTTGGAGGAAGATATCACTAAACCATACCACATCATAGGCAAACAAATCATGTTGGTACTTCAATAACACATTAAGAACCCCCCAGCTATTTGAGACTAACCATAAGAAAACATGAACTACTAAGCACCATTATGCACATAGCATTTTCATCATAGACATATCAACCAGTGCAACAGAAGCCAACTCTCTTAACAAGATAAGCATGATAACTCAAGAGAGTTCTAGCAACCAACTAAACAAAAGCTCTTTAAAAAGTAAAGCATGAAAACTAAGAGCTAAACATGACAGTAGCTATTGAAAGACAAAGAACACACACAGCAAAGATAGACATGAAAATTCTATGTTGTGTTCTAGGTTGAAGTGGAGCATGTTTCTCTACCACACAAAGAAAGATGGGTTCCAACTCGTTATGAACAGCAAGCAAAGCTAAAGAAAAACTAAAAAGGAAACTAAAAGCAAGACGCTCCAAGCATAGCACATAACACATGAAGTGATAAAAATATAGTGGAACGAAAGACGAACTGGTAATTGTTGATGGAGAAGGGGATGCACGGGGGCATCCCCAAGCTTAGACGCTTGAGTCTTCCTGAATATTTCTTGGGGGTGCACGGGGGCATCCCCAAGCTTGAGCGTTTGACACTCCTGAATCTTTTTATCATCTTCCCTCGCACACTTGAAAACTCCCTTCATACATAACTCATCATAATCTGATTAGCGAGGTTAGTACCCATAATAAATAAAAAATTCCTTGCTGGAAATAAGGATAATCTTGAAGGTCTACTGTTTCTCAAGATTGCCAAAAGGTTTTTGCAAAGAAAAAGCAAGCTCAAGGTTTGCAAAACGAAGGAAAGGCAAAACAGGACAGAATCTGTGAAAAACAGACCAGCAGGTAGTAAATACTTTTTTCGGGGCACTTCTGCAACTCAAATCAAAAACTCAGAACAGACGCCCGAAAGCCAATTGTATAGAGCACGCAGTCGAAAGAAATTCAGACCAAAAAGATGATCTGTTGATTTTATACGAATTTTTCTGTCCAAGGACAGAATCTGTTTCCTGGACAGCACGTCACAACTTTTGAACTTTCTTGCAATCAGAGGCTAAACTTGGCACAAAGCTGAAAAGTAAAGATACAATGATGATGCTACTGTAGTAACAAACATCAAGACACAACAAAAGCAAAATAAAATTTTATTCATTGTGGGTTGCCTCCCAAAAGCGCTTTCTTTTATGCCTTTAAGCTAGGCATAATGCAAAGAGGAATCAATAATCATCATAATAATCGGAGTTATAAATTGCTTCAAATGGTTCCTCAACAAGTTCACTCTTGTTCCTTCTAGGAAAGGGGTACATACCTTTTGCCTTCCCGCGTAAGCGGATTTGTCCCTTACCTATATCGATGAAGCCTTTTACGGCTCGGAGGAAGTCCCTTCCAAGCACTATATTTCCTTGGTTTGGCTTCATGATGAAGAAATCAACCATTGCAACCCCTTTAAGAAATGTAACTGGCACGTCTTTTATTCTTCCCTGGATCTCAGAAATATCTCTATTAGTGTGTTCATGATAAGATGATAATCTATCCATGTTAAATTTTAAAGAATCATGAACAATTTTTGGCATAGTAGAAACCATAGATCCAATATCACAATAAGCAAGGAAGTCTTGATTAGAGATGCTAATCCTAACAAAAGGCTCCCAATCATTGTCTATTTCCAAAATATCTCTCTTATTGGGTTTGGGTTTCTCTACCTTCATCAAGTCTAGAGCATCCATTCTCTTCTCAATAGTAGCAAGTCTATCTATGACAGTATCAAAATTATGATCATAAACAAAGTAACTAGATAGACCATGTATAATTTCAAGAGCTCTAGCTTCATCACACTCTAGGAAATCTCCTTCAGCTATAATATCAAGAGAGTGTTTACACCATTTAAAAAGACCATGGTAAAAATTTCTAAGCACAATTTTTATAGGTATCCAAGGCATAATTCTCATATGTGCATCAGAAATTCTGTCCCATGCCTTCTTCATATTTTCTCCATACCTTTGATGGAAATCTAGAACTTCTGATTCCCTCAAAGCACCAAATCCTAACATGCTTGACTAAACAGAAATGACTACTAACAGAAAAGCAAATAAATTTTTTTTGTTGTGATTTTTGATAAAGGATACCAAAGCAAAAACTGAAAGGTAAACTAACAAGACTAAAAAGCAAAGGTAAAAGATAGCGTGCAACTCCCCTATCTTGAAGAGTGGAGTCCCCGGCAACGGCGCCAAAAAACTTTGCTTGATGGCTTCTCGCCCCTCGTTGGTTACCCCAAGTGGAAGGTTTGAGATGTAGTGTAGCGGTAGTTTTCCCTTGGCAAAGACACCAAGGATCGAATCCCCTGAGACTCCGAGGGTCAACAAGAAGGTATCAACTGCTTAGCGGCGCAACTTAGCGATTGACAGGACCTGCACACAAATACAAATAACTTTGCTCCCAACGAGTACAGAGAGGTTGTCAATCCCTCCGGCCTTGTCGTTTACAAAGGACCAAACGCAAGAGATAATAGTGATAGGTATGACTGCAACTAGTAAGTAAGAACTGGAAGTAAATAGCGGGTGTGATCAGTGATGGTAATATGGACCGGGGTCCCATGATGTTCACTAGTGATGTCTCTCTCCCAAAAGACGATAAAACAATTAAGCGAGGTAAACGAATTACAGCTGGGCAATTGACATGATTATGTGCGCAAACCAATGCTAACTATGCTGCAAAGAAAGGTAGAGGCTCAAAAGCATGGGCGGTACGCCAAGGAAAGTAGACCGAAATCCATCTACATCTACTACTAATCATCCACCTTGAGATATCTATCCAGAACATCTCGCTGGTATTAAGTTGCGAGTCCCACCCATAGTGTAAACTCAAAGCAACAGACAACTGCATTAAAAGAACTTTGCGTAAAGTAAACAATCCTTGCACCCGCAAGTACAAGCACTGTTGTTTTCCCCCTTGTGGCAACAACACATCCCCTAGACTCATGTTTCTGTCACTCAAGCTAGTCATCGAGGGGCATGAACCCACAATCAAGCATAACGTTCCCTCTTGGAGTTACTACCTACTACTTGGCCAAAGCAATAAACAGCAACGGAGAACATGCAAGAATTACTCAAGAACATAAATATAAAAGAGGTGAATCAAATATATTACTCACACACAATCTGAACATAATCTCATAATCCATCGGATCCCAGCAAACTCATCATAGCAAGAGCATAAGGATTACATATGTGCCTCGATCATGTAGGGCAGCTCACGAGGTCTAATCGGTGAAGAACAAAGAGGGGAGGAGAACATCACATAGCTACTGGTCATGGACCCATGGTCCAAGGGAGACTACCCACAACTCATCCGAGAGGCGTCCATGGTGGTGGAGAGGCTCCCGGTGGTGATCCCCCCCTCCGGCAGGGTGCTGGGAAGAGTTCTCCTGGTGCTCCCGATCTTGGAAGCGCGGCGGCGGCGGAACATAGATGAGATCGCGAAAAAGGGTACCGTCCTCGAGGGTTTCGGGACGCGGTGTAAATATATGCCAAAGAGGGGCGTCAGAGGAGGCCAGGGGGGCCCAGGCGCCCTGGCGGCACGGCCAGGAGGGGGGCCGCGCCCTCTGGCCGCCTGGAGCCCCTGTGGGCCCCCTCTGGCCCTACTTTGGCCGCATGGAAGCTTCCGGAACGCTGATTTTTTATATATTTTTCCCGGGATTTTTCTGGCAATTTACGTAATGGGAAAACCTGAAATACAAAAACAGCAAAAAACAGAAACTGACACTGGGGTGCACTGAGTTAATAGGTTAGTCCAAATATGATCAAAAGTGTATGGAAGTGCATAAATATCATAGCAATATCACACAAAAGAGGCATAGAGCAAGCAGAAATTATAGATACGTTTTGGACGTATCAGCGCCGCACCGCCGCCACCAGCGCTGCCGCCGCCGACGCCTGCCGCCGCTGCTAGCGCGCCGCACCCCGCCGCCCGTGCCGCACGCAGCCCCGCCGCCTCCCGCCGCTGCCACCGCCGCGCCGCCCGCCGCCCGCGCCGTGCCACCGCCACCCCGCCACCGGAGTCGTCGGACCCCGCAGCGCCACGCCGCCGGAGTCGCCGGACCTCGCCGCCGACGCCGAGGTAGACATCGCCGCCGCCATCAATTTTTTTTAAAAAGACCGATCGTTTTTTAGGAAAACCCTAGATCTATTTTTTTAGAATAGATCGGTTTGGTTTTTCGTCGGTTTAGTTATTTAGCGGACGTTCGTCCGTACGTTCGTTTTAACGAACGGTTTTCGTTAGTTCGCCGCAGACAGCGAACGTTCGTTCGTTAGCCTGTTCGTCCGTTTTTCTTTTTCGGAGTATTTATCCGCGGTTATTCCGATCGCGATTTCTGCCCTGATCTTGTTTTTCGTTTTTCTTTCCGCTCGACAGCCGGAATCAGGTGATTCAAAATCCCAGATCTTCGTCTCGAAGCCCTCTTTACGTTAAATCAACTTGAACAAAGTTGTGGCTACTGTAAAATTTGACTTTAGGCCAACTAGTAAACCAGAGCTCCTTTCTTTTGCAGTTTGAGTTTCGTTGCTTCTTTCGAGTTGATTCTTTTTGCAAACCAGAGTTCTTAAGTTGAACTTTCTGGTTAGATTTCTTATTTGAGTTTTACCCGTGCATTAGTTAAGTACTTATTGTGTGCTTGTTTGATTGCGATAGAGTACCCGGAGTGCGCCACTTGCTACTTTGAGTCTCTAGGTTTTGCGGATCATCAGCAAGGCAAGTAACACTTTGATCATACTTTCCAACTACCCAGTTTTCATTGCATTAGTCAAACCCTCACACATTGCATGAGTAGGATCATTTAACTTGTGGGACTGGGAAGTAGATTGAGGTAGTACCTATTACCTGCATTACATTCAAACATTTGGGAGTTACTTCTACGTTGCTGTTAGGACATGCTATGCTCGTAGACATGGATTGGGTGAGTGAAATCCATGACAGATGTGAGTTTGTTAATTACTGGTTCAACATAAGGTGGCAACATTAATACACAAATGGGTGGATTGAGGCATCTGGGTATTCTAGTGATTGCCTGTTTTACTTTTGGACCGCCACCCAGGCTCAAAGGGATCATGAGATTATTCATCCTAGAAACTTCCGTGTGCAGCCACAATGCTATTATGGGCTCTAGCATAGTATGAGTAAGTCGTGCGAACTCTTACAGTGGTGGACTAGCAGACATAGGGGATGTAGGTTGCTACGGTCCGCCCGATCGTAAGGTGCTAGCGCTTCTGAAAGACTATGTCTCGGTCATCCGTTTCTCAAACACCATGCAGTGCGAGAAACCAAACGGAGGCGATCGAGTCTTGTGGGAAAAGTGCACAAACCTCTACAGAGTGTACAAACTGATCATGATTAGCCGTGTCCCCGGTTATGGACGTCTTGAGTATCTAGTACTTGGATTTTCATGTGCATCTCATCATGTTACTCTAATTTAATATTGTTGGGTTTAATGATTATTTTAATTGGGGTTGAGAGGATGTCTATCTTCTCAACGATGTTTCAACTACCATGATAGTTAATTAAAATCTATTCCTTCGGAGTAGGGAAAAATTGGCTTTACGCAAAAACTTAACCGTAGAGCTTTCCACCAGCCAAATATTGCATATAGTATGGCTTTACTTTCATTGCATTCTCTTGTGTTACCTTGCCAGCATATTCCATGTGCTGACCCATTTTCCGGCTGCAACGTTTCATGTTGCAGACTTTTCAGACGATGAGTAAGATGCCCTTTTAGGTCGTGGTTTTATACTCAGTGATGCCGCTGGAGTTGATGGACTCACTTATCTTCCAAGCCTTCCGTTGTTATCGTGTTAGATGGCCTTCAGCCATTTTATTTGTAATAAATTCATCGTTGGACTATCGATGTAATAAGTGTGTGATTGCTACTCTGTTATAAATCCTTCAAGTACTGTGCGTGTCAGCATTACCGATCCAGGGATGACACTGATGCACAGAGATCAGACTGTTTGAGGTCTGGTCGCTACAATTAACGAGCTAGTCTAGTAGAGGCATACTAGGGACACTCTGTTTTGTCTATGTATTCACACATGTACTAAGTTTCCAGTTAATACAATTCTAGCATGAATAATAAACATTTATCATGATATAAGGAAATATAAATAACAACTTTATTATTGCCTCTAGGGCATATTTTCTTCAGCTCAAGTCACCATCGGTGATGAGCTCGTGCAGCTGATGCGCTCCGGGTGCGGCGCGAGCTTGGAGGCGCATAGCTATCGTCACTCGTCTCCAGAGACTCGTTAGCCTCGGGAGAGTCGCTGGATTCCCAAGGGCAATCACTGCTGCTGGGAGAGCCGACGGCGGGACCAAGGGCAAACATGGCGCCGGTCGCTATGCCTCCTTGATGGCTCCCAATGGGGCAGTACTCCTGGCGGCGTCCTTCCTCGTTGAAGACTTTGAAGAACAACGTGGAGGCGCCATCGAACTCAAAGTGGACGACGGAGACTCCATCAGGGCGTACACACGGGCGACTTCGCCCCACCCTCGAGTCATGAAGACACCTGTCGGGGGGACGACTTCAACCTCCGCCTCCATAGCTTGGGTGTGGCACCGAGCGTGCTGCAACCACAGCTTGGCAGGCCCCCTCGCCGGCATCGGCTCGACAATGAACCTCGGGAACCAGATCCAAGAGGGCGGCGGCATTGCTATCCACACCAAGAACTCACGCAAGGAGCCCTCCGCATGGGTTCGGGGACCGGCCGCCCTAGCAGGACGACCTCGACAACAACGCGAGCGGCACAAAGCCCGACCCCATTGCCCCTGGGTGTACAAGAGCAGCGGGTAGCCGGGAGGAGGTCGCTCGCACCAAGGCCTTGCCACCTTCCACCTCTTGTCGGCATCGCGGGGGCGGTTGAACCTCTTCTTCGGCGGGAGCGCTTCCTGCTCCTCACAGGGAGTCTTTCCTTTCTCAATAGCAGAGAATGTTCCTATCGGCGCCATGTAGGTTGCAACAAGAGGGCGAATGAAGGAGGAAGAAGAAGGAGCAGGTTACAAGAAGAAGGAGATGGGCAACTGGGCTTCACCCTTCCCATTTATAGGCTCGAGGAGGCCAACCGTCGGCCCCCATCATCTCACGTAATGATGTCTCTTCTGTGCATGTAGTAGGGTCTCGTCAAGTCGGGCAATTGTGGAGGTAGTGTGGGGATGTGGGACACCCATGTCCAATCAAGTCGCCACGCGTCGATCGAGGCCACCGACATTTGGGGCCCGTGGTGCTTCGCCCTTTGTCCCTTTGGCTTTGCCTCGAAGCCAAGTCCATGTGCACCTTGGGCCCGGTGGCTATTGTCGGCGTCCTGGGAACGGGGGTACCCAGACTTGCCTGCTTGCGGCCCGTGACGTGGCTCCATCAGCGGCCTGGTGCGGCCCAACTTTAGCAACTTCAACTCAAGACCCCCACGAGGCATGTGGCAGCAAGACCTCCCTGGGGGTAGTCTCTCTAGGCTCGCTCCCTAGGAGCGGAGATATCTATGCAAGGAGCACCTCATGAGGTTCACGTGACGTGAGCCATGACGACCAAGGTCAGGCAGGCGCCAGTGGATGCAGTGTGCCAGTTTCCTCTTTGGTGCTAAGAGGGCAAGCGCAGCCGCGGAGTCCCAAGGGATCATGCAAAGGTTTCAATATCGGCGCAACGAGACCAAAGACCGTCAAGGCTGCAGAATGGAGGTCATCATGGAGCCCGGTGCGGTGTCACCACCAGAGCCTTTTCCAGGCAAAGACTACTTTTGTCAGGATAACTTGTACTAGCTGTTCCCCTTCAAATTTGGCCGTGTGGGATCCCTTCCCGACGATATTTGGGAAGAGGACCAAGGCCAATATACATAGGACCTAGCCACCACCATAGAGGGGGAGAGGATCCACTCCACCCTACTCACACCACAAGCTCATCCGAGCCCAAGAACACCTCTCATCCGGAGGCTGTTCATCCCTTGTACTAGTTCATCCTCAGCTATACAAAGGCAATCCACCATACACATTAGAGTAGGGTATTACACCACAAGGTGGCCCGAACAAGTATAATTCTCTATGTCCCCTCTTCTTTGAGCACGACGAGCTAGGCCGCAGAATCATAGGGTGAGCGTGCTGGGAGGGAGTGTTCTTCGTGCGCACCCTAGAGTTCAAACCTTTCAAGGGTTTGTGGAGCCCGAAATTCGACAACTCCTCTGACCAGACCAGGTGCTTCAAGTTTCTTAATCTCCTCGGCAATGAACTATTGCCATTCCATAGCTTGCTTCCGGACCTTTTTCTTGATGGGTCGGGCATGTGGGCAGACAGCAAGGTGGTGCTCGATTACCTCCTTGGGAACATCGGGGATGTGAGATGGTTTCCAGGCAATCACACCGACATTCGCCCGTAGGAAGGCAACGAGCGCGCTTTCCTACTTGTCATCGAGAGTGGCACTGATGGTGAAGGTACCATCAACACCATCCAGCCCTACCGAGACCTTTTTTACAGCAGGTGCATCAACCTTGGACCTCTTACTGTTGGAACTCTCCGGAAAATCATCCATAGGTAGAACATATCCCGGAAAGGTTGGCTTCCCGGTCCTTTACCGGGGCTCTAAATAGTTTCCTTCTTTCTCTTGTTCTCCTTGGCGGGACCAGTGATCTCTATGGTCTTTGCCGCAACTGCATCCTTGTACATCTTGTCTACGCAAATGATTGCACCCTTCTCATCTGATGGAACGGATAGGACTCCCATGGACCCTGTCATCTTCAAGATGTTATAAGCATAGTGGGATGCTACCATGAACTTTGCCAGAGCTGGTCATCCAAGGATTCCATTGTACGGTAGGGGGAGATCCACCACAGCAAACACAACCTTCTCTGTCCTGTAATTTAATTCTCCTCCAAACGTTACCAGCAACGTAATCTTTCCCTTGGGACGGCTCCTGCCGAGATTAACTCCTTGAAACATGTCGGTAACCTCAAGCTCTTCCTCTGATATCTGGAGTTTGCTGATAACCTTTGGGGAGATTAGATTCAACCCGACCCCGCCATCAACCAACATCTTTGTCGCTTTGAGGTTGCGAATTGTTGGTGAGACCAACAAGGGCAAGCACCCTACCGTGGTAGTGCGGCCAGGGTGATCTTCCTCGTCATAGATGATGGGCATGCGGGACCACTTGAGTGGCTTCCGAAACTCTGCCGCCAGCTCCATGGCATTGACTTCACGTGCCCACTACTTGAGTTGGGAGTGAGTGGAATGCAGAGATGCACCCCCGCCAACACATAGAGTGTCAGTAGCCTTTTGGAATTCCTGCTCACTGGTTTCCTCTCCATCCCCTTAATTACTTTCCTCATTGCAATCCTCCTTCTCGCGGCCCCTGGAGGGTTTCCCTTTATTCGTAAAACCTTTCCCCGGACGGTTTGCTTCACCGTTCCGGCCCTTTAGGCTAGTGCCATTCTGACCTTTCTCCTTATCTCTTTTCTCATATTCAGCTCTCCGCCTCTTGACAAGCTGTTCAACTTGATGGCATTCTTGGAGATCATGGCCCTTGGTCCGGTGGATTTTGCAGTAAGGGCCATCATTCTTCCCGGCCTTGTCAGCAGCTGTGGCCTCCTGAAAATCATTGAATGAAGCAACCTCCTTGCTGGGGACCTCAACTTTTGCCTTCTTACCAGTACTGGGTGTGCTTGATCCTTCAACTATTATTACTGCCTTATCTTTGTGCTTCTTACCGCGCTTCTTGTTCTGCTTCTTCTGACTGGTGGTTTCGTCGTCATCCTCTAAATCAATGCCGACACCATCCTCTTCTCTAGGGAGTTTTTTTCCCATCCTCCACCCGGGCACACTTGTCCACCAAGGTTTAAAGCTCCTTCACAGTCTTGGGCAGCCGGACGTTCATCTTCTAACGTATCCGGCGATTGCGCATGTTGGACTGGAAAGCTGCTATCATTGCTGCCGGGTGGATGTCTGGTATGTTTGTGTGGACTCTACTAAACCTCTGCATGTACTTCCGCAGAGTCTCTCCTTCCTTGTGCGACAACAACTGCAAATCATTGGGCCGCCCTGGTTCTTGGTGGCCGCCGGTGAAGGCTTTGGCAGATGCATCAACCAAGATCTCACATTAGGCTTAAGTGCTAATGGAAAATAGTTGGCAAATACCTTCTCATCTCTTCCTCCGGCAACTTGAACAACGATAGTGTAGATGCTCAAGAACTCTGCCGGGTTCAGTTTCCCATCGTACTTCTCTGGGATCTTGGACTTGAACGCGCGGGCGGACGGCCAACGGACTTACTGCAGCTCATGGGTGAGTGCAGGGCACCCCGCCTCGAAAGGCAAGTACCCGCCCCCGCCAAGCACGGGCTCGTCGACGTTCGAGCCGCCGTGCCCGTTGGGCTGGCAGTGGTCGCCCCGGCGCTGGTCGATGGTGATGCACGCGCTCCCTCTGCCTACCCTCCGGAGCTCGATGTTGGCCTTGATGCACTAGTGGATCCGATGAAGCCGTCGAAACACCGTCGGGCTCTCGGGCACGTATCCCCCGCGCTGGCGGTCGCAGCGGAGACTGTACCGTGGGAGTGGCGCCTCCGACGTGGCCATCAGCGTGGGCCGTCGTCGTCGCATGGGGAGCGTGTGGCGGGCCAGCCTACCGTGATCTCTCTGCGTCAGCAAAACCAATCAGACTTTGGATGGTGGCTCGCCACTCGTCCATCTGATCGGTCGCTGGTGGGAATTTCAGCAGCACATGAGCCTGCGCCATAGCCTCCGACACAGTGCTTGGGAATGATGATGATGCGGACCGTCAGGTCGCTTGGCTCCTGGCTGTGCGAGCCAGCCGCTTGGACGGCGTGGTGACGAGGTGGAGGCGCTCGAGGGCTGGCGGTACAATTAGGCGGAGCGGTCGGGTTTGCTCGTCCTGGAGGTGGTGCAAGCTCCAAGGCTGCACCCGCAATAGGGGCGCCCGGGGAGTTGCGGTTCGCCCCAGAGCGAGCAGCATTGTCGATGCTGTGCCCGTTGGTTGGACGAGGATACCCCGACGGGAGGGCTTCTCCACCTGTACCTCGCGGGACGTCGTCACCAGGGCATAGCAGATGTTGTTCTTCTATAGCATTTCCGGCTTCAACTTCGGCCACGGGAGAGGCAGTGACAATGCTGCCTACGCCGACCGCGTCTCCCGGTGCATCCGTGTTTCCGTGTCCATCCTCACACCCCGCAGCGTCAGCAGACGCGGGCGGTGGGACCCTTGAGGAGGACGGACGGGCCGCAACACCGGACTTCTTCTTGGGCACCATGATTGATGGAACCGAAGAAGATGAAGCTTGTGATGAAGATGCGCGTTGTTGATACTCTCAGGTTCGCGCAAGTGATCCTCCTACCTGGCGCGCCAAAGATGTCGGGGTATAGCCACGGCCACCTATGGGACAGATGTCCCTTTTGGTTCAGCAAGGGGACGGGCTCGTTGAACAAAGAGCAGAGTAGCGCCGAGTAGCGCGTCGGGGAGCACACGAGCAGTTTTTACCCAGGTTCGTGACACCATGAGGCGTAAAACCCTACTCCTGCTTTGGTGGATTGATGGTGGAAATGTGGAAAATGGACACGCCACTCTTGCCCGGCAAGGCCGCCTCAGGGAGAGAGTGGTCGCGCGTATGAGTGTGTGCGGGTTCGAATGGCCGAATCCTTTCTACGGTTGCCATGGGCCTCCTTTTATAGGTTAAGGGGTCACCAATGTGGCAAATCGGTGTTTCCAGGCTGATTAGATAGCAAACAATGCTATCATACCTAACTCTGCAGCTGACAGAGTGCGTTAAATGCACCGCTTAGTGTCACATCATAGCTTGTCCAGCAAGCCTTGCCGGCTTGTTCTGCCAGCTGCGCTCTTGTTCTCTTGACACATCTCTTGACATATGTCATTTGGTGGTTCTTGTTGCAGGAGATGGTTGCCACCTATCCAGGGGTGGCCACTAAGCCATCTTGAGGCTTGACACCGCACTGATTGGTGATGGGCGTTGCTGCGAGGTGGAGTTTTACCTCCGCATGCCCCGGGAAGCCTGCCGGGGTGATCCTGGTGACTTCTTGCCTGGCGAATCCGGCTCCCCACCAGGCTCGCCTGCCCAGCAAGGATGGTTTCCTTCTGGTGGCGTATCACACCTTGGTTGTCTTGATCTCCTTGACTAGTCCTCTAATTCCTCAAGAAGCTGATCTCTTCGTGTCTTGATCTGGTACTTGATGTTGTGAACTTGCCCTTGAGCCTGTGCACAGTTTGGTGCAACGGGCCCAGGGTCTGTTGCACCGACAGTGGGATCTTACCGGAATTCTTAGGGCGGGGGGATTGCTTGCCTGACACGTCTGAAGATAGCAAAACTCTTCATCGGTGTCATCAAACTCATCGTCGGAACTACATCCACTGAGACGGGACAAATACCAGCAAACAGAGAAGGAACACAATCAATGCAATGCAACAATATGATGCATGAATGTGACATGGCAACATGCTGCGATTTGAGATAATGCAGCTAGCAACAATTTAAATGAAGTTGATTTGAGCCCAAGGTTCAAATTCAAACTCCACATATGATATTTAAAATGCCATTTATTCAAATTTTCATATACAGTGGCTGTAAGTTGCTCAAACATGCATGGAAACGGTACAAATGGATAGATTGTATTTTTCTGATAATTTTTCATATGTAAATTATTTTATTTGGAGTTACAGTTGAATTTCTATGAATTTTTGAAGTTTAAATCATTTTCTGGATTTTTTGGTCATTCTAATTTTAAAAAATCCAAAAAATGACTTATTATGTCAGCATGACATCACTGTGATGTCATCGGTCAACAGAGGCGGTCCAGGTCAAACCTGAGAAGTGGGGCCCGCTTGTTAGTGGCTCAACTAGCTAACAATTGTTGTTAGTGCTAAACATTTTATTACCTAATTAACACAACGAGTGGCCCCACATGTCAGTGACTCGGAGGGGGTCAAATCCTGGTCAATCGGGGTCAAACTCGTCGGAGTTAACCCACCGCTCATCGCCGACGAGGCCAGAGATGGCGGAGGGGCTCGAGATTTGCCCCACGGCGACCAAGTCGGCGGCGGAGGGGCTCTACGCGGAGCTGGAGCTCGCCCGCATCCGTTGCAGCAAGCGGAAACGAGCTCGGAGCGACGGCCGGCATTCGGGTGCGCGCGGCAACGGGGCTGCGGTGGCCGTGGCCGCGCAGGCGTGGCTCCTACAACACCTACGAGCTGCGGGGAGTACATTAGGCTCTACAGCTGGACCAAAAGGTGGCTGAGGGCACGTCGGTGGCGAGGACAGGCGGCAACGCGTGCGGTTGCTAGTGGCACAGTGGCTACGGTGAGCGAGAGGGAGAACAGGGAGGAGGACGATGATCAGGGGGTCATGACGGTTGCAGCAGCCGTCAAAGCGGGCTCGGGGAAGGGCTGGAGCTGTCGGGGTGGCCAGGGGGATCTCCGATGATCCGAGGTTGAAGAAGATGGCCGAACGGGGATGGAGAGCTCCCAGTGAAGCGTAGCTCGACGGGGAGGAAGAGGGCATCGTGGTAGAGCTTCTTGGCATTTTGGCGAGGCGTGGGGTGGCTAGTGGCCGCGGTGGTGGTCGTCGGCGCACTGCGAGGCACTCGGCCATGGCGTTGAGGAGGCGAGGGAGAGCAAAGGGGAAGAGTGAGAGAGGTCGGGCGGATCAGAACGACACCGGGGCGTTCATCCATGCATCCAGGGGCTCGGCGGCAAGCAGGAGGTGGCGTGTAGTGACCAGAACTCAAACAGTCTGACCTCTGTGCATCAGTGTCATCCCTGGATCAGAATGCTGACACGTATAGTACTTGAAGGATTTATAACAAAGTAGCAATCACACACTTATTACATCGATAGTTCCAACGATGAACTTATTACAAAAAAAATTGGCTTAAGGCCATCTAACACGATTACAGCGGAAGGCTTGGAAGATAAGTGAGTCCATCAACTCCAACGGCATCACTGAGTATAGAACCACGACCTATAAGGCACCTTACTCGTCGTCTGAAAAGTCTGCAACATGAACGTTGCAGCCTGAAAACGGGTCAGCACATGGAATATGCTGGCAAGATAACACAAGTATTTGCAAGTAACAGAATAAATGCTATACTACATGCATATTTGGCTGGTGGAAATCTCTACGGTTAATTTTTTGCGTAAAGCCAATTTTCCCTACTTCAAAGGAATAGATTTTAATTAACTATCATGCTAGTTGACACATCGTTGAGAAGATAGACATCCTCTCAGCCCCAATTAAAAATCATCCTTAAACCCAACAATATTAATTAAAGTAACATGATGAGATTCACATGATAATCCAAGTACTAGATACTCAAGACGTCCGTAACCGGGGACACGGCTAATCATGATCAGTTTGTACACTCTGCAGAGGTTTGCGCACTTTTCCCCACAAGACTCGATCGCCTCCGTTTGGTTTCTCGCACTGCATGGTGTTTGAGAAACAGATGACCGAGACACAGTCTTTCCGAAGAGGTCCCCTTAACCAGATAGATAGGCCGGTACACCTACAAACCCTCTACATCTTCTAGCCCATCATGGAAAGGTTTCCTACAACTTACTCAACTATGCCAGAGCCCATATTGGCATGTGGCTGCACACGGAAGTTTCTAGTATGAAAAATCTCATGATCCCTTTGAGCCTGGGTGGCGGTTCAAAAGAAAAACATGCAATCACTGGAATACCCAGGTGCCTCAGTCCACCCAGATGTGTGCTAAAGTTGCCACCTTAAGTTGAGCCATTAATTAACAATCTCACATGTGTCATGGAATACACTCACCCAATCCACGTCTACGAGCGTAGCATGTCCTAACAGCAAACATAGAAGTAACTCCCAAAGGTTTGAATGTAATGCAGGTAATAGGTACTACCTCAATCTACTTCCTAGTCCCACAAGTTAATTGATCCTACTCATGCAATGTGTGAGGGTTTGACTAATGCAATGAAAACTGGGTAATTGGAAAGTATGATCAAAGTGTTACTTGCCTTGCTGATGATCCACAAAACCTAGAGATTCAAAGTAGCAAGCGGCGCACTCCGGGTACTCTATCGCAAACAAAGAAGCACACAATAAGTACTTAACTAATGCACGAGTAAAACTCAAATAAGAGATCTAACCAGAAAGTTCAACTTAAGAACTCCGGTTTGCAAAAAGAATCAACTCGAAAGAAGCAACGAAACTCAAACTACGAAAGAAACGAGCTTCGGTTTGCTAATTGGCCTAAAGTCAAATTTTACAGTAGCCAAAACCTTGTTCAAGTTGGTTAAACGTAAAGAGGGCATCGAGGCGAAGATCTGGGATTTTGAATCACCTGATTCCGACTCTCAAGCGAAAAGAAAAACGAAAAACAAGATCAGGGCAGAAATCGCGATCGGAATAATCGCGGATAAATACCCCAAAAAAGAAAACGGATGAACAGGCTAACGAACGAACGTTCGCTGTCTGCGGCTAATGGACGAAAACTGTTCGTTAAAACGAACGTACGGACGAACGCCCGCTAAATAACTAAACCGACGAAAAACCGAACCGATCTAACCTATTAAAAAAACAGATCTATGGTTTACGAAAACCGGTCGGTTCTAAAAAAAACCGATGACTACGTCAATGACGAACTCCGGTGATCCGGTGCTTCGGCAGCGGCGGCGGTCCGGCGGGCGAGGCGGGCGGCGGCGCGGCGGCGTGCTGCGGGGCGGCGGCGGCGGCGGCGCTGTCCGGCGGGCGAGGCGGGCGGCGGCGCGGCGGCGAAGGGCGGCGGCGGCGGCGCTGGGCAGGCGGCGGCGCGATCTAGGGCAGGGGGCGGCGGGGCTGGGCTATCGGGCCGGGGCGGTTGACTTATAAAGCCCAGAGTCCTGGGCCAGTACGACTCTAAGTCGGTTGCGCGTTTTTTTATAGAGTCCCGGCGCAGAAAAACTAACGAAAGAAATACTAAACGGACTCCAAAAATCCCGAAATAAATTTTCGCCGTCCTCTACTAATATTTAGGACAAAGTGAACATTTTTCCCTGACCTAAATGCAATTTTGAAAAACGCGCATTTTTCCTATGCAAATAAAATCGCAAATAAATCCAGAAAAAATACCAAAAGTGATTTTAACATTTTTCCTCCAATATTTATGTTATTTTGGAGAAGTCATATTATCTCCGTTCATATTTAGTATTTAGAAATATTTTTAGGAGAGAGAAAAATAATTAGAATCACACTATCCTCGTACCGGTATTCGAGCGAACTCAAATACAAAAACGGTAAAATTCCCAACTCTCTCTGTAGGTCCTTGAGTTGCTTAGAATTTCGAGGAACGCCACAAACAAAAATGCGAAAGAACATGCAATGCAATATGATCTATGTATAACATTCCAAATTGAAAATTTGGGATGTTACAAACCTACCCCCCTTAGAATGAATCTCGCCCTCGAGATTCGACTTGGCTAGAGAACATGTGTGGGTGGTCCTTGCGTAGATCATCTTCTCGTTCCCAGGTGGCTTCTTCCTCGGTGTGGTGACTCCACTGAACTTTGCAAAACTTGATAACCTTACTGCGGGTGACTCTGCTCGAAAATTCGAGAATCTTAACAGGCTTCTCCTCGTAAGTCAGATCACTGTCCAACTGAATTGCTTCCAGGGGTACTCTGTCTCTAAGCGGTATATCGGCCATCTCCGCATGGCACTTCTTAAGCTGTGAAACGTGAAACACGTCGTGCCCTCCTGACAATCCTTCGGGCAATTCCAACTTATAGGCAACCTCTCCCATGCGTTCCAAAACACGGTAAGGTCCCACAAATCTCGGGGCTAGCTTCCCTTTAACTCCGAAACGTTTAACTCCTCGCAAAGGCGATACTCTCAAGTATGCTCTATCTCCGATCTCATAGGCTATCTCCTTGCGCTTCGAGTCTGTATAACTCTTCTGCCTGGACTGAGCTACCTTCAATCTATCTCGAATCAACTTCACCTTCTCCTCAGACTCTTTGATTAAGTCTGGTCCAAACAACTGTCGGTCTCCAACTTCATCCCACATTAACGGTGTTCGACATCTCCTTCCATACAGTGCCTCGAACGGTGCCATCTTCAAACTGGGTTGGTAACTATTGTTGTATGAGAACTCCGCGTAGGGCAAATTGTCATCCCAACTAGATCCGTAGTCTAACGCACAGTCTCTCGGCATATCCTCCAAAATCTGATTGACTCTCTGAGTCTGTCCATCTGTCTGCGGGTGAAAAGTTGTGCTAAACTCTAGTCTGGTACCCAAAGTTTCATGTAACTGATTCCAGAACTTTGAGGTAAACTGGGTTCCTCTATCTGATACGATGCTCCTCGAAACTCCAAGCAGACATACAATTCGGGTCATGTATATCTTTGCCAACTTTGCACTGGTATATGTGGTTTTCACAGGGATAAAGTGGGCTACCTTCGTCAATCGGTCCACTACTACCCATATTGAATCATATCCTGCTTTGGTCCTGGGCAATCCGGTGATAAAATCCATGCCAAGCTTCTCCCACTTCCATTCGGGTATCAGCATAGGTTGTAATAATCCTGCTGGTTTCTGATGTTCTGCCTTTACTCTCTGACATACATCACAAACCGCTACATATTCCGCGATATCTTTCTTCATACCGGTCCACCAGAAAATGTCCTTCAAATCCAAGCACATCTTAGTATTTCCTGGGTGAATCGAGTATGGTGAATCATGGGCCTCCTGTAGAATCAACTTCCTGATCTCCGGGTTATTAGGCAGATAAACGCGGTCCTCAAACCATAAGGTGTCGTGTTCATTCTCACGAAAACCTTTAGCTCTTCCTTCGCTCATCCTGTCCTTTATAGAGGCAACCTCCTCGTCAGTTTTCTGAGCTTCTCTAATTTTATCCATCAGGGTAGACTGGATCTCCAGGGTTGCTATGTAGCCTCTCGGAACTATCTCCATACGTTGTTCTCGTAAGTCCTCGGCTAACTCCTTTGGAAATTCCTCCATCATTAGGGTATTGGCATGGCTCTTAAGGCTTAGCGCATCGGCTACTACGTTAGCCTTTCCGGGATGATAATGCAATCTCATGTCGTAATCCTTAATGAGTTCCAGCCATCTCCTTTGCTTGAGATTCAGCTCCTTCTGAGTGAATATATACTTCAAACTCTTGTGATCCGTATATACTTCACAATGGTTTCCAATAAGAAAATGTCTCCACGTCTTCAATACATGCACTACGGCTGCTAACTCCAAATCGTGGGTGGCATAGTTCAGCTCATGAGGTTTTAGCTATCGTGAAGCATACGAAACAACTCTTCCTTCCTGCATAAGGACTGCTCCAAGTCCTCGACATGAAGCATCGCAGTACACCTCATAATCCTTATGTTGATCTGACAGAATCAACACAGGGGATGAGACCAACCTTTTCTTTAATTCCTGGAAACTGGCCTCACATTCTTCTGTCCAACTGAACTTGGTGTCCTTCTTTAACAACTCCGTCATAGGCTTTGCAATCCTCGAGAAATTCTCAATAAATCTCCGGTAGTATCCTGCAAGTCCAAGAAAACTCCGGATCTCTCCAACTGTTGTTGGTGCTTCCCAATGGGTCACAGTGTCCACCTTAGCGGGATCTACTGCTATTCCTTCTCCAGATATAACATGTCCGAGAAATCCGACTTCCTTCAACCAAAACTCACATTTGCTAAACTTGGCATATAACTGATGTTCTCGGAGCTTCTCCAATACCAAACGCAAATGCTCTGCATGCTCCTCTTCATCCTTTGAGAAGACCAATATATCATCTATGAACACTACGACGAACTTATCCAAATACTCCATAAACACTTTGTTCATCCGGTTCATAAAGTTAAAGTATTCTGGTGCATTAGTCAGACCAAAAGACATAACGGTATACTCGTAAAACCCGTACCTGGTGGTAAAGGCCGTCTTAGGTATATCCTGCTCTCGGATCTTCAATTGGTGGTACCCTGATCGCAGATCGATCTTGGAAAATATCTTAGCTCCTTGCAATCTATCGAACAGATCATTGATCATTGGCAGTGGGTACTTGTTCTTGATCGTTACTTCGTTCAACCCTCGATAATCAACCACCATTCTTAACGATCCAGCCTTCTTCTCCACTAGAAGTACTGGCGAACCCCAAGGCGAAGAACTTGGGCGTATGAATCCTTTATCCAATAACTCCTTAATCTATTTATTTATCTCCTCCAAATCCTTCGCGGGCATCCTATATGGTCTCTTAGAAATTGGCCCGGTGCCTGACAAAAGTTCAATCAAAAACTCTATATCTCTATCCGGTGGCATGCTAGGTAACTCCTCTGGAAACACATCCGGATAATCCTTCACTACTGGCACTTCCTCCTGAACAACTCCCGTGAGAGAATGTACTTGAGTCCTTATAGGCGAATGCCTAGATACATACTTAATCCTTTTTCCCTCCGGGGTGGTGAGCAAAATTGACTTACTAGCACAGTCAATGTTACCTCTATACTTCGATAGCCAATCCATACCTAATATCACATGCAATCCTTGTGATTCCAGGACTATTAGGTCTGAGGGGAAAGTGTGGCGTCCTATGATCAATGGCGTCTGAAAACATCCTTGGTGTGCCATATAATCTGCTCCAGGGGAACTTACTAACATGGGGGTCTTAAGAACTCGGGTGGACATCCTATGTCTTTTTACGAATCCCCTTGAAATATATGAATGCGATGCACCAGTATCGAAAAGAACTATTGCGGTAAATGTCTTAACCAAAAACTTACAGACAACAGCATCTGGTTGCTCCTTTACCTCTTCCATAGCCACGTGGTTCACTTGTCCTTTGTTGAACGGGTTGGGCTTCTTCGCGGCGCTTCCATTGCCGTTTCCATTCTTAACTTCTAGGCATTCATTGGCATAATGTCCATTCTTCCCGCACTTGTAACAGGTGACATGACTGAAATCCTTCTTGGTGGGTGTGGACGGTGTAGGGCGGCTCTGGTTACCATTTGCTCCATTTCCATTTCCATTCTTGGTGCCATTGTGATTGTGCGAGCTACCTCCTCCATGGGTATGTTGAAACTGTCCTACCATTTTAGGGGTAAAACGAGGCTTCTGCTGAGCTCCAGAGTTATACTTTCCTTGTCCATACTTCCTTTTGCGACTTCCAATCTGTTGGTGCTTCCTTTCAATCATTAGGGCGTGGTCAACCAGCTCCTGGTAGTTATTGAAGTTGCCACCATCAACTGTACACTCATCTGATCATTCAGCCCTTCCATGAATCTCTCCTGCTTAGTGGCATCTGTGGCCACATCATCTGGGGCATAACGAGATAGGGTACTAAACTCATCCACGTACTGGGCCACAGTACGGTTGCCTTGGCGCAAATTGCGAAAATCCTGCTTCTTCATACTCATAGCTCCAGTTGAGACATGGGCGGTACGAAAAGCTTGCTGAAACTGATCCCAAGTCACATTGGCTATGGGAAAAGTGGCTGTGTAATTCTCCCACCATGCTGCGGCTGGTCCAGACAACTAGTGTGCGGTAAATCGCACCTTCTCAGCATCCGAGTAATTGGCGGTGGTCAAATCCCTTCCAATCTTGCATAGCCAGTCATCAGCCACTATTGGTTCGATGCTGCTAGCAAACACGGGTGGTTGCAACCTTAAGAAACGTGTCAGGTTGTCCACGGGTGGTGGTGGTGGAGGGTTATTGTTGTTGTTCTGGTTGTTCTGAGTGTTCTGGACAAGAAGTTGCATCAGGGTGTTCTGCTGCTGGATCAACTGGGTGAGCTTAGGGGGAAACTCAAATCCGGGCTCATGTCTTGGAGGCATCTGATGGGTGTAGAGGGAAGAGATTAGAATAGAAAAGAGGTCTAAGGGAAAATCACTACCCATATGCACATGAGGCAAACAAACAATCATATCACACCAATCAATTTCAAGCAAGATCTTACAAATCTAACTATCGTTACAAAAGTGCTCTAAAACTAATATATGGGGTTAAACTACTAGTCACATGGTGGTCTTCTAGAAAATTTGATCGACAGAGGATTCCATGATATCTGCTCCAGCTTCATCTTCATAGTCTTCGTCTTTGCTATCATCAGGTTCCGAATCCGTGTCGTCAATGATGATATAGTCTTCCGGTGGAATCTCCTTGGGTTCTTCTTCCTCGTCTTCTTCTCCCATGAGTATCCCTAACGTCCGTGTCAAGTCATCATTCTTCTCCACAAGTATTAGCATCTCCTCCTCGTATCCGTCACGTGTAGACTTGAGTTCCTCTTCTAACTCCAAATTCCTGTTTAGTGCCTTCTTCAAGTCTATCATTCCTGCACACATCTGGTGCTCCTGGCGACGAATGTGATGGTTCAACTCCTGGATGAAGGCTGCAATGGATCTATCCTTCCGAGTGCTGATCATATCCCAATTCTCATCTCGGCGTCCACAGATTTGGTAGAATGTGTCCTTTAGCTCCTGCTTGTAGACTTCTCCAATCCTTCCCATTACGATGTGGGCTGCCATGCTCCTGCCTAGGTTCCATGTAGGTGCATTAAAAGAAAATGCTATGAGTGCGGTGACGGGCTTGAACGTCCTTCCTGGAACTTGGTCTTGAATCAACCAACGCTCCTCCTCAGGTAGAGTGGCATTGTAGGTTCCGGTGAAAATTGGTAGTCCAATGTTTATATATCTGGTGACTTCCTTCAGGTGTCGTCCAAATGGTGTATCATCATCCGGTTGCGTGAACTTGTTCTTCGCATCCACCATCCTAAAAGAGTAGAAAAGATGAGTCAGAAAAGAGAAGAGTGAATAGTGCTTTAGGGCTTTAGCTTAGTGGTCGTGTCCTATAGTAAGCGTGTGCTCTGATACCATCTAGTAGCGACCAGACCTCAAACAGTCTGATCTTTGTGCATCATTGTCATCCCTGGATCAGTAATGCTGACACCCACAGTACTTGAAGGATTTATAACAAAGTAGCAATCACACACTTATTACATCGATAGTTCCAATGATGAACTTATTACAATAAAAATGGCTTAAGGCCATCCAACTCGATAACAGCGGAAGGCTTGGAAGATAAGTGAGTCCATCAACTCCAACGGCATCACTGAGTATAGAACCACGACCTATAAGACACCTTACTCGTCGTCTGAAAAGTCTGCAACATGAACATTGCAGCCCGAAAACGGGTCAGCACATGGAATATGCTGGCAAGATAACACAAGTATTTGCAAGTAACAGAATAAATGCTATACTACATGCATATTTGGCTGGTGGAAAGCTCTATGGTTAAGTTTTTGCGTAAAGCCAATTTTTCCCTACTTCAAAGGAATATATTTTAATTAACTATCATGGTAGTTGAAACATCGTTGAGAAGATAGACATCCTCTCTACCCCAATTAAAAATCATCCTTAAACCCAACAATATTAATTAAAGTAACATGATGAGATTCACATGATAATCCAAGTACTAGATACTCAAGACGTCCGTAACCGGGGACACGGCTAATCATGATCAGTTTGTACACTTTGCAGAGGTTTGTGCACTTTTCCCCACAAGACCCGATTGCCTCTGTTTGGTTTCTCGCACTGCATGGTGTTTGAGAAACGGATGACCAAGACACAGTCTTTCCGAAGAGGTCCTCTTAACCAGATAGATAGGCCGGTACACCTACAAACCCTCTACATCTGCTAGCCCATCATGGAAAGGTTTCCCACAACTTACTCAACTATGCCAGAGCCCATATTGGCATGTGGCTGCACACGGAAGTTTCTAGTATGAAAAATCTCATGATCCCTTTGAGCCTGGGTGGCGGTCCAAAAGAAAAACAGGCAATCACTGGAATACCCAGGTGCCTCAATCCACCGAGATGTGTGTTAAAGTTGCCACCTTAAGTTGAGCCATTAATTAACAGTCTCACATGTGTCATGGAATACACTCACCCAATCCACGTCTACGAGCGTAGCATGTCCTAACAGCAAATGCAGAAGTAACTCCCAAAGGTTTGAATGTAATGCAGGTAATAGGTACTACCTCAATCTACTTCCCAGTCCCACAAGTTAATTGATCCTACTCATGCAATGTGTGAGGGTTTGACTAATGCAATGAAAACTGGGTAATTGGAAAGTATGATCAAAGTGTTACTTGCCTTGCTGATGATCCGCAAAACCTAGAGATTCAAAGTAGCAAGCGGCGCACTCCGGGTACTCTATCGCAAACAAACAAGCACACAATAAGTACTTAACTAATGCACGGGTAAAACTCAAATAAGAGATCTAACCAGAAAGTTCAACTTAAGAACTCCGGTTTGCAAAAAGAATCAACTCGAAAGAAGCAACGAAACTCAAAATGCGAAAGAAACGAGCTCCGGTTTGCTAATTGGCCTAAAGTCAAATTTTACAGCAGCCAAAACCTTGTTCAAGTTGGTTAAACGTAAAGAGGGCATCGAGACGAAGATCTGGGATTTTGAATCACCTGATTCCGACTCTCGAGCGAAAAAAAACGAAAAACAAGATCAGGGCAGAAATCGCGATCGGAATAATCGCGGATAAATACCCCGAAAAAGAAAACGGACGAACAAGCTAATGAACGAACGTTCGCTGTGTGCGGCTAACGGATGAAAACTGTTCGTTAAAACGAACGTATGGACGAACGTCCGCTAAATAACTAAACCGACGAAAAACCGAACCGATCTAACCTATTAAAAAAACAGATCTACGATTTACGAAAACCGATTGGTTCTAAAAAAACCGATGACTACCTGAACGACGAACTCTGGCGATCCGGCGGCGGCGACGGTCCGGCGGGCGAGGCGGGCGGCGGCGTCGTGCGGTGGCGAAGGGCGGCGACGACGCAATCTAGGGCAGGGGGCGGCGGGGCTGGGCTGTCGGGCCGGGGCGGTTGACTTATAAAGCCCAGAGTCCTGGGCCAGTACGACTCTAAGTCGGTTGCACGTTTTTTCTTTTTCTTTTTTTATAAAGTCCCGGCGCAGAAAAACTAACGAAAGAAATACTAAACAGACTCCAAAAATCCCGAAATAAATTTTCACCGTCCTCTAATAATATTTAGGAGAAAGTGAACATTTTTCCCGGACCTAAATGCACTTTTGAAAAACACGCATTTTTCCTATGCAAATAAAATCGCAAATAAATCCAGAAAAAATACCAAAAGTGATTTTAACATTTTTCCTCCAATATTTCTGTTATTTTGGAGAAGTCATATTATCTCTGCTCATATTTTGTATTTAGAAATATTTTTAGGAGAGAAAAATAATTAGAATTACATTGTCCTCGTACCGGTATTCGAGCAAACTCAAATACGAAAACGGTAAAATTCCCAACTCTCTCCGTAGGTCCTTGAGTTGCTTAGAATTTCGAGGAATGCCACAAACAAAAATGCAAAAGAACATGCAATGCAATATGATCTATGTATAACATTCCAATTTGAAAATTTGGGATGTTACATGGCGAGGCGCGTGCTCGCGCGCGGCGGCCACGCGTGCGCTGTCCTCCTGGCGGGAGCTTGGTGGTGACTGGGCCTTTGCTGGGCCGCCAGGTAAGTGGTGCCAGGTTTGCTCTCTCTCTCTCTCTCTCTCTCTCTCTCTCTCTATTTCTGTTTCTATTTTTCTGCAACTGTTTTGGATTTAGTAAAAATACTAAACCATCTCCAAAAATCCTGAAACAAATTGTGGGCACATTTTGAATTATTTCCAACAACCCTAAAACATTTCCAGAATTATTTGGACATTTAAAAATATTTATAGAATTTAAATGTCCAAATTCAAATACATATGATTTAATTCAACAATCCAGAATTGACCTAGAAAAATGTGCATCATTTTTGGCAGAGGGTTTCAACCAATTAAAAAATAATGAACTTATCTCAAGAGAATTTGGGTTCATTGAAAAGATTTGTAATGAACCTAGTTAAATTCATTTGGTGTGAGGGTTCGAACATCCCCAACACAAATTCAAAGATTTCAAAACTAACATAATGCATGGAGGCTTTAAAGCAACTGGTTACGAGAAAATCTAGGGCTATGACAACTCACCCCCACTAAATAAGAATCTCATCCCGAGATTCAAGATGTGAGGTAAGAAGACACATGGGACATGAAGCTAACACAATCTTGTCGATCCAATTTACCTTCTCGAAGATGTTGATTCCTTCCAACATCTTGTTCTTGACGTCTTTGATTTTGCGATCTTCATCCAACATGACGACAAAAGGAACGAGGAACCCTACAAGTATTGATCTTCTCAAAGGTCGAGCAACTAACAAAGAACTCACGAAATATGACGTTGAATCATCACTTGGGTTGAGACACAACACACATCCAGAGGGATGGAGAGAACAGATGGGTAGGCAACACTACCACGCTTAAGTAGGATGGTGCATGGTTCCAAGATAGCGAGGATAGAATTTCCTTGATTCCATAATGGGGCACCATAGGGAAGGTGACTCGTAGAAGTATTCCCTTAAGTGTCAAAAATAATTACTTTTGATACATAGATCATTGGAACTCTTTATACTAGCGTAAGGTAAACCCCAATCGATCGTTTGAAGGAGTTCGAAAGAATGACATACTTGGGATAGAATAGGTGATGTGGACTACCTTGTTGAAGACAATGCAATGAGTGATTTTTTCTTATCACCGGAAATGGATGGGACCCATGCTAGGACCACTTTTGAAGATGATCCTGAATAACAATTACTGAGAGGGGCAGCCCATGGAAAATTGGCACAATGGTGGTGGAAGCTGGGAACAAAATGCAAGTGTTGGGAATTTTTCAACCATCACATCCGCCCGAGATTCAGATCTGGTTGGTAACATGATATTTCAGACGTCATGTCTGGAAAAGAAAGTTTGCAACACAAATGGACGAGATGACATTGCGAGATTCTCCGGAAATGAACTATGATAGCAAGCTGCAAAACATGAGATGGTTCTGCTACATACCTGTGAACACGATGTCCAAGATAAGCATGACCACATAGTAGTCTTACAACAAAATACTACCGAGTTCAGATGGGAACCATCATCAAGGATATCGAAGTCCTTGCATAAGTCTAGCTCTTAAGAAGGAACTTTTCCTTGAACAAATAAATCAGTAGCTTAGTGGCTACAAAATTCATGTGGAACGAAGATGATCAGTCTAGCAGACCACAACATACTTTGCACATGCATGGCTGACTTGGGATGATTCCACAGGAAGAAAAACAAGCTTTCTCGGATTCACGATGGCAACTTACATCAAATACACATGAACTAGAGGAAGTCTCTTCTTTCATCAAAACATATACCTCATGAGCGGAACATGAAGGCAATGCTTTCGAAAGTTTTCAACACTAACTTAGATGTTCAACATGAATCATGGACAAGATGAAAATGTTGCCGATGGGGTCAACAACAAATCATCGAGATTTCCACAGAATGGAATTCCACAACTATGTGAACAAGGTGATAGCATTGGTCAGACCAAAAGATATAGTGGTGTATGCTCGAGGAAACAACCACGAGTAAGGCAGCATCACAAATATCCGATAGCCAACACATAATCTTGGAGAATGAGTGGTTTAGAGGAAAACCAACACGATCACGAACTCAACATAGCATTCAGGGAACAAGCTGGTGATACTTCCGAGAAGATATTGGGAAAATCACGAACCACCGATATGTTACTAAGCTCGAGAGCAATGTTACTTTTCAAGGCAAGACGCTATGATCAACTAAGCAAGGGATTGACACAATCCTAACTCATTGATCGAGGAGTGCATGAGTAAAAATGGACTAGGTAGCACGATCAATCCTAGAATGCTGATTCAGTAACAACCATGCTAAGAATGAAATTCATCGTCCATTAACTACCGAGCAACAAGGTTGCTAGGAGTATTGATTTCACACATCATGATTCACGTGTTGGTATTATGGTTACAACCAACACGGAGACCGAGGAATGAATAATGATGGCGAGAAGTATCACTATATCAAGAGTTCATAAGAGGTTGTGGAATTCCCATGTCATTCTTGACATAAAGATGGTAATAATCCAAGGTAGAACAAAACAAAAGCTGGATTGACATTTTGATTTGCGGAATACAACTTATTTGACCCAATCTTAGATATGGATAAGGTAATGGAGTTTGTTTGTCGTAGTCATTATGAATAGGATACTTGATGGACCATAGGAGTAAAAGGCATCAATGAACACGAATGCACAACTACTCTTGACTATCAATTGATAGACTAGTGTCGGAATATAACTGCAAAAGGAACAACTCAAAGGGACACATGATCTTCTGAGTTGTGGATGCATGGCTTAGCATGTCGAACAAGTTCAACATATTTCTTCCGGATAACCCATGCAGAAAGGTAGGTCTGGCAGAGTCACAATTATGGAATGGAGCACTCATCATGAGCACTCTTGTTGTGATATTTTGGTTCGAACGTACTTCTACCAAGGATGGTTCATGGTATTTGGAAGAAGGATATACCACAGACCTCGAAGACTATCACAAGGTTACTAGTATCCTAATGGAACATCCAAATATATACTATCAACACGAGGTAAGTAGAGTGATCTTCGGTTCAAGAACCCAGAAATAGAATACCTACTAACTAAATAACATCACGGGATGCTTTCGAGAATGATGGCCAGATTCATCACGCTGAGAACACAACACAAGGTTGGGTTACTGGGTGGCTATATACGATATCCTATTTTCATGATAACTTCAAAAAACATGTCGAGGCAACGGAGTAGCTCAACACACCGATTAGTGTGGTTAATCTAGCCTAAAAGGACATCGGGAATGGAAAGAAAGGATTTGCAAATGCATTTGATTATTTAGAGACCTTGGGTACCTCGGACAACATAACAGCTGTAAATGCTCAAAAAGGATTTTGGGACTCATGCAAAAGGGTAGCATAACCACTCAACGTCATAATGTCAAGGTTGTGAGACCGATTGTTTAAGACACAAAAGTACTTGAAACGGAATTGAGAGTTGAGTCAATCATTAATGTGATCCTAATAGATTGATGACAAGCCTAGTTCTTAATCCCTGTGGAAAATAAGAGGGTGACCTAGATCATAAGGACATAAGGTAAAGGAGTAAAAAGAGCCTAACATTCCTTTCCACAATCAATTTCCTTATATAACTAAAGAATTTCTAGACACGAGTTCGACAAGTTTGGCTTGGCAATCCTACAGGTAGTCAGGCTCTGATACCAAAACTGTCAGGATCCCGATCCTAAGTCACACCGATCTAGCATGTAACACATCATATCACTTTGCGGCCTCACGCACGGTATCCCCACAGGTGCCACCTTACCTGGCCCAGGACTGTTTGCGCCGTTTGGCTCACATATATGATAGTGTCGCTAGCATCCATATGACAGAGAACCTGGGCCGACATGACTAGTCATAAACCCAAAGCGGCGCTAAATTACATGGGCATGCATACATGCACGTGTTAGTCACCAGCGTTTGTTGCCAGGCTGTAGCAAGCTAACAGGACTCCGGTATACAACACGTGACATTTCACATGAAGGGACAGACACAGGAGCAAGGATGGACACATGTCGGTCAATCCATGTGTTCCGGAGTAGTAGCAAGCTACCAAGGCTCAGTGGAAGCACTAGGAGGCATGTCTCGATAAGATAGGCTACCAAGGATAAACAACTAGGTGTCGAATCGCACACATACCAATACATGTTACACGTACGCATAACATGCAAGTATGAGTTGTACAACATGGCATCACAACATAACTCAACAACTCATATAGATAAAGGCCCAGAAGAGCCATCATAGCATTTATTACAAGAAGTGGGTCTCATGACCCAACATAGAGAGCAAACAGGCAACTGAAGCATAAACATGTTTGGGTACAGACATCTGAAAAGGAAGAAGGCTATCAAGCCCGACTATCTACAAGACCCTCCCAAGGGTACAAGATCGTAGATGAGGTTACAAGCTAAACGCCGAAGTCCACGCGGAACTACTAGTGAGACCGAGGTCTCTCTGCAAAACATAAATTAAGCAAACGTGAGTACAATTGTACCCAGCAAGACTTACATCAGAACTAGCTACTTATGCATCGTTATCAATAAAGGGGTAGTGGAGTTTAACTACATCAAGACAGCTTTGACTCAGTGGCTATCGTGTACTACGACTGCTGGTAACTCTTTTGAGGTGGCGAGCATGAGTCCACATATTCACCAAAATAATACACCACTATGGATCCACTCCCGTCTCCCTACGAGAAGGCCATCCATAACACTCACGCTTATCTTGCGCATTTTAGAGTATCCACTTCCACTTGTCTATGAACAATGCAAGCGTTCCAAGTAGTCCATATCCGCAGAGGCGGCTATTTGAATAGATCACTAACCCTGTAGGGGTGTACTTATTCACACACACTCTCACCACTTATCACCGTTTACACGACATGTACTCGGCAACCTTCAAGCGGAAGCCCAACGAGGGCGTCGGCCACGACCTGACTAACCACACAAGTCTCTAGTCTAGTTTATCGCCTATTTGAGTTCCATCCGCAAGGAAGTACGGCCGAGGTTTCGACTACGGCCCCAAACGATGTGTGTAGAGTTCCCGAGGCACCAAACGGGCGTCTCGGTACACCGGGCCATGATGTATCTACCACATCATAGCCCACCCCTAGGGTAAGCGCTACGCACGACCTCCAACACATATCCTACAAACACTAGAAACTAGTTGCAACTCCTGGATAGAGATCAAGGCGATTAATAAGTCGAGAGAGCTTGGAGTGCCCGGAGCCTAATGTGTGGTAGTAACTGTCTTGTATCGCGAACACATAACTCAGTTCTTGAGGACGGTCCCAATGAGACAACCCACGATGTACTCCTACATGGCCTCTCATCTCTACCTTTACCAAATTGTGTTCACACACTTAGCTCTCAACAGTAGGACATTTTCACCTCCATTCCAATCCATCCCATATGAATTAGACCTGACACAACTCTAAGCATAGCAGGAATAGCAAGCAGGCATGAATGAGTAGGCACAACATGGCTCAAACAACTCCTACTCATGCTAGTGGGTTTCAACTATTTACTGTGGCAATGACAGGTCATGCAGAGGAAAGGGGTTCAGCTACCGCGGAAAATAGTAGGTGAATCGTTGTTGTCCTAATGCAGTAAAAGAGAGCAAGAGCGAGAGAGTGGGATCTTATCAGAATGCTCAAGGGGATTTTGCTTGCTTGACACTTCTGAAGATAGCAAAACTCTTCATTGGTGTCATCAAACTCATCGTCGGAACTACGTCCACTGAGAGGGGACAAATACCAGCAAACAGAGGAGGAAGACAATCAATGCAATGCAACAATATGATGCATGATTGTGACATGGCAACATGCTGTGATTTGAGATAATGTAGCTAGCAACAATTTAAATGAAGTTGATTTGAGCCCAAGGTTCAAATTCAAACTCCACATAAGACATTTAAAAATGTCATTTATTTAAATTGTCATATAAAGTGGATGTAAGTTGTTCAAACATGCATGGAAATGGTACAGATGGATAGATTGCATTTTTCTGATAATATTTCATATATAAATTATTTCATTTGGAGTTACGGTTGAATTTCTATGAATTTTCGAAGTTTAAATCATTTTCTTGATTTTCTGGTTATTCTAATTTAAACTAAATCCAGAAAATGACTTACTGTGTCAGCATGATGTCACTGTGATGTCAGTGGCCAACAGAGGCGGTCCAGGTCAAACTTGACTGAAGGAAATATGTCCTAGAGGCAATAATAAAGTTGTTATTTTATATTTCCTAATATCATGATAAATGTTTATTATTCATGCTAGAATTGTATTAACCAGAAACTTGATACATGTGTGGATACATAGATAAAACACCGTGTCCCTAGTAAGCCTCTATTAGACTTGCTCGTTAATCAAAGATGGTTAAGTTTCCTAACCATAGACATGTCACTAGTACAACGAGGTGCTATAGAAACGGTTTTTAACCCCTTTCCGTATTTGGAACGTTCGCCTAGTGAGTGTGGGAGATAGGGGGTCCTTCCCACACGACCCAAAAACCGTTCGGGATATGCCCTCCTGGCATAGACGCTCGGCAAAATGAGGTTGTTTGTGACCGGCGAGCGACCAAACACGGTTATACGTATAGTAGTGCTAAAAAAATACAATTATACAGGCAAAATCATTTCCGATCATCAGTACATCCCACACGGTCAGTCCCCGCTAAACGTTTCCATTCGTATATACATCCCACACAGTCACTCCAAGGAAAACATTTCTGTTCGCAGGTACATCACACACAATTTTCCCCGTTAAATCGTTTGTGATAGCGTTTCCATTGCACACGGTATTAACAATTTTATCGTTTGCGTTATTGAATGCATCACACATGGTGCATAGAAGAAACTGTGTGGCAAAGGCAATTGTCCGATTTCGGGTTCTCCAAACCCTTGAGAGGTTGAAACTCTAGGGTGCGCACGAAGAACACTCTCTCCCTAGCGCGCTCTCCCTACAATTCGACAGCCTAGCTCGACGAACTCAAAGAACAAGGGACACAGGGGATTATACTAGTTCGGGCCACCTTGCGGTGTAATACCCTACTCAGTGTGTGCGGTGGATTGCCTCGTGAGGCTGAGGAAGAACTAGTACAAGGGATGAACAACCTCCAGAGGAGAGGTGTTCTTGGGCTCGAATGCGCTTGTGGTGTGTGCAGGATGGAATCGATCTCTCCCTCTCTCACTCTTCCTCTCCTCCTCTTTTAGACCAGCCCCCCGTCCATGGTGGTGGCTAGGTCCTACTTATAGTGGCCTTGGTCCTCTTCCCAAATATCGGTAGGAAGGGACCCCACAACGGCCAAATTTGAAGGGGAACAACTAGTATAAGTTATCCTAACAAAAGTGGTCTTCGCCTGCCAAAGGCTCTGGTGGTGACGCCCCGCAGGGCTCCATAATGACCTCCATTCTGCCTTTCTGACAGTCCTTGGTCTTGTTGCACCGATATGGAAACCTTTGCTTGTTTCCTCGGGACTCCACGCCTGCGCTTGCCCCCTCGGCACCAAAGGGGAAACAAGTACACTGCGCCCGCTGGTGCTAGCCTGGCCTTGGTCGTGAGGTGCGCCTTGCATAGATATCTTCGCTCCTCGGGAGCCAGCATAGAGAGGTTGCCCCCAGGGAGGTCTTGCTGTCGTCCGCCTCATGAGGCTTGGCCACTCGCGAGGGTCTTGAGCTGCGGTTGCTGAAGCTGGGCCATACCAGGCCGTCGATGGAGCCACGTCACAGGCCGCAGGCAGGCAAGTCTGGGTACCCCCGTTCCCAGAACACCGACAGTAGCCCCAGGCCCAAGGTGCGCTCGAACTTGGCTTTGAGGCGAAGGCAAGGGGCAAGGGTGAAGAGCTGCGGGCCCCAATCGCCTGCGGACTTGGTTGACGCATGGTGACTTGATTGGACGTGGGCGTCTCCTCTTCCCCACGGTGCCTCGGCAACTACCCGACTTGACTAGACCCTGCTGCATGCATAGAAAAACCATCATTACGTGCGATCATGGAGGCCGGCGGTTGGCCTCCTCCTGGCTATAAATGAGGTGGGGGCAGAGCCCCCATTGCTTATCTCTTTCTCCTTGCCACCTGCCCCTTGCTTCTTCCTCCCTTCTTCGCCCTTTGGTTGTAGCCTCCATGGCGCCAACGAAGAGGTTCTACGCCACGGAGAAAAGGAAAGGTCGCCAGGAGGGATTTGACTTGCCGCCGCTCAAGAGGGGGAGGGGCCGCCCCTGCAAGCATGTCGCTGCCCCTGCAGCGGTGCTTCAGGGTCACGGGCGTACTCCTTCTAGGGTCGACGCTGCCTTGGGCGGCCGTGGCGGCACCTCTTCCCGCGGTAGAGGCCGCTCTCGTCACGCCAGACCCCCTGCCGCAGGAAGGCATGCCATGTTTGCCCGGCCTCCCCGGCTAGGCTTCCATTCGTCGGAGGTGCTCCCGGAGTTCGTTGTGTGGTCGGAGAGTCCGACCAGCACCTGGCTCCAATTGCCGCGCTTCTTTGCCCACGAGCTGTCGGCCGGGGGTCTTGACGGCCTCTGGTTGCAGGCCGATGGCTACTGCAGCAAGGCCTCGTGGGTTGAAGTGGAGGTCTCTGCTGTGGGCAACGTGGCCCTGTCCCACGGTTGGCAGACGTTCACCCACGCACACGGCTTGGGCAGGCGATGCAACCTCCACTTCAAGTATGATGGCGCCGCGACCCTCTTCGTGAGAGTGTTCGGCGCGAACGGTCACCACGCAGGGTGCTGCCCCGAAGACAGCAGCAGGGACGACGGGCTCGGCCTTGGCGACGGTCATGACGAGGGTGCAGGTGGACTTGCCCTTTGCGACGGCCGTGGCTCATCCAGCAGCGACGGCTCCTCTTCCAGCGAAAGAACCAGCAGTGGTGGTTACGACCAACCACCTCGCCACCGGGCTCGCTTTGAGGATGGCGACGGGTCATCCCGCCGCCATGCGGTGGTGAAGCGCGAGGAGGGCTCAGACTGAGCTGAGTCCCGGGGGCTCTTGGGGCCGGATCCCGCGAGCTGCTGCGGCTGTGTGGCTCGCTTTTGCTTAGCCTTTCCTTTCTTCCTGCATTTTGAAAAAAGGTAGATAGCCCCTCTAGGGCATGTAATGGACTGTGATGCCTATGCTGATATGCTATATTTTATGCTCTTGTGCTATGTTATGATATTCATGCTCCTCGCGAGTGTAGAGGGGGAACTTAGCTTGATACGCTCGAGGGTGGCCTCTTGCCTCGTGAGGATGCGCTTTCCGCTATCTGGGGAGACTTCCTTGCTGCCGACACGGGAGCTCCTGGCCTTGGGGGGGATCTACAAAATTTGTTAGGGAATCCGTCGGGTAACTTGTTTCTCCTTGCGCGAGCCCTCAGGCGTGGGCTACTCATGGCTTAATGCACCACTTCGCGGTACCCGGGGGCCACGAACTTGAGGGGGTGCGCCAATCACGAGCTCATACGAGGGCGTCTCGCGAAGATTAGGGAAGCCGAAGCTCTAGGGCGATAGGGTTTCGGCAAGGTCTGCTCGCGACGTGGGCTGGCCAGCGTGCAGACACAGACACACCTGCGTAGCCCCCGCGCGAGGCGCGCGAGGGAGAACATCAAGCAACTTCCGTCCTCCCCAAGGCAAGAAAAAAGGGGCGAGCAAAGCAGAAAGGGGGAAAACTCAACTAAGCAATCGAGAAACACCAGAACTCCAAATTCATTTAAAGATCACAACCAAATACATAAAGCAAATGAACAGCCGCGTCTGGCACCTAGTCTAGTCTTCTCACCAGCGCGGAGCTAAGTGCTGCTACTCGGACGTGGGAGGGAGCCCCCGAGGCCCGAGGGTGGCACTCCAGAGACTCCGGGGCATGTACAACCCCACTCATTATTACGTGAGAGTGTCACGGGTGGAGACCTTCACATGCACTGGGCCTTGCTTCACAAGCACCGGGCCTTTCTTCACAGGCACCGGGCCTTTCTTCACAGGTACCGGGCCTTCCTTCACAGGCACTGGGCCTTTCTTCATGGGTAGAACTTCTGGAGGTGCTGGATGTTCGAGGCGTTCTGTATGGGGATGCCATCCCCTATCTCCAGGTGCACGGCGCCAGGCCTGGAGACGTGGGCAATCCTAAACGAGCCCTCCCACATGGGTGAGAGCTTGTGCATCCCTTCCCTGGAGAGCACCCGCCTCGGGACCAGATCACCCACCTCGAGCGTCCTGGAGCGGATGCTCCGGCAGTGGTACCGTCACAGCGCCTGCTGGTACCTTGCTTCCCCGAGCGAGGCTTGACAGCGGCATTCCTCCCCCAGCACGAGATTCATCCCCCGCATGGCATCCTAGCGTGCCTCGTCAAACACCAAGACCCGTGCGGAGCGTTGTTTGACATCATGAGGGAGAACCGCTTCGGCTCCGTAGACAACGAAGAACAAGGTCTCGCCTGTTGGCTTGGTGGCGGTGGTGCGGAAGGACCACAACACAGACTGGAGCTCGTCGTGCCAGCCCCTGCCGCATGCCTCGACCTTCTTCTTGAAGGTCCTCGCCTTGATGCCTCTCAGGACCTTCGCGTTGGTGCGCTCTGCTTGACCGTCACTCCTGGGGTGTTCGACTGAGGCATAACATATCTGCGTTCCAAGGTTAGCATAATATGTTTTGAAGAGATTGCTAGTGAACTGCGAGCCGTTGTCGGTGATGATGTGATTAGGGACCCCGAAACGGCTCACAAGGCCCATGATGAACTTGACCGCCGAGTCGGCGGCGATGGTGCGCACTGGCTCCACCTCCGCCCACTTGGTGAACTTGTCAATTGCGACGTAGAGGTAGCGATAGCCCCCGGGCGCCCGAGGGAACGGTCCCAAAATGTCCAGCCCCCAGATCGCGAACGACCACGAGAGCGGGATAGTCCGAAGGCCCTAAGCAGGCTGGTGGATCCGCTTGGCATGGAACTGGCAAGCTTCATAGGATCTCACCAGCTCTACCGCGTCGCTGAGCGCTGTTGGCCAGTAATATCCACTACGGAACGCCTTGCCTGCTAGGGTGCGCGATGATGAGTGATGCCCGCAGTTCCCGCCATGTATGCCAGTTAGCAGCTCGCACCCCTGCTCCCTAGAGATGCACCGCAAGGAAACGTCATTAGGTCATTTTTCGTATAACTCACCATCCTGAAGGTTGTAAGCCATGCCCTGCCGGGCCACGCGCTCTGTGTCGTCCTCCTTCTCCGGCAGGGTTCCCTGTAGTAGGTAGGCCTTGAACTCTTGAGTCCAGCACCCCTCCCGAGGCTCGAATGCAAGGTGCAAGCGCGCTCCTGAGGTCAGGCCACAGGCGAGAGCTCCCGAGGTCGGCGGAGGGGGAAGCTCCTCCTGAGGCAGTGTCATCTCCGCAGCCGGAGGGGCTGCTGAGGGCTTGAAGAGGCGCTCCTCGAAGACGCCGGACTCCTGTGACTAGCGCTTGGACGCCCTCTTGGCGATGTCGTTGGCCTCCTTGTTTGTGCCGCACGGCACGTGCTGTAGCTCCAGGCCCAAGAATTGCTTCTCCATTTTGCGTACCTCCGCTAGGTACGCCTCCATGTGCTCATCCCTTGGCTCGTACACCTTGTTGGAGAAGTTGACGAGGAGGTGGGAGTCACCCTTGATGGTGAGGCGCTTCTCACCTAGGGCGGCCGTAGCCTTCAGGCCGGCGATTAGGCCTTCGTATTTCGCGATGTTGTTGGAGACCTTCTCACCGTGCTAGAAGCAGAGCTGCATGGCATAGTAGAGCTTGTCCTTGGTGGGCGAGATGAGCACGGTGCCAGCCCTCGCGCCCTGATGTGCGAAGGCGCCGTCAAAGTACATGACCTAGCCATCTGGTGCTTCACTCCCTCACGAGAGGGACCGATCCTCACCTGATCCGGGCTCTGGGGTGTCGGTCCATTCTGCCACGAAGTCGGCGAGCATGGCGCCCTTGACGACCCTAGTGGTGCTGAACTCCAGCTGAAACGTTTGTAGCTCGAGGTTCCATTCGGCGACCCTTCCCGCGACATTGGGGCTCCACAACACCCTCTCCAGCGGATAAGCTGACACGACCTTGATGGGGCGGCCTTGGAAGTAGTGGTGCAGCTTGCGTGAAGCGACGAGGAGAGAGCAGACGTTTCTGCGGCATGGGGTAGCGCGCCCGAGCTTCGTGAAGTACTATGCTGACGAAGTACACATGGTGCTCAACGAGGGTGGGAGTGTCGGCAGAGTCCGAGCACTTCTGGGGATGTGGCGCCTCCTGAGGCAGGTGGGCCTCAGGAGCTAGACCGCCAGGCATGGTAACTACTGCTCCTAGGATGCCGTCTCATGGAGACTGGTCGAAAGTTGATCGTGCTGGAGCCTCAGGAGTATTGTCCTAGGGCTATGTTGTCTTGACCTGGCGCTCTTCCCGAACCGCTACAAGAGCCACGCTGGCGGCGTGCGGTGTAGTGGCTAGGTAAAGCACCAAGGGCTCTTGAGGTTTGGGTGCCACCATTACTGGTGGGCTGGTGAGGTATCTCTTGAGGTCTTCAAAAGCTGCGTCAGCCTCTGGGGTCCATTTGAACGGGCATTTCCTTTTCATCAGCTTGAAGAAGGGGATGGCATGCTCCCCTTGCTTGGAGATGAAACTCCCCAACGACATCACGCAACCGGCTAGCTTTTGCTTCTCCTTGAGGGTCTTCGGCGGACTCATCTTCTCTATGGCCTTGACCTTCTCGGGATTAGCTTCAATTCCTCTATGCAACACCAGGAAACCCAGCAGTTAACCTGATGGGACGCCGAACACACACTTCTCTGGGTTGAGCCGCAGTTCTACCTTGCGCAGGCTGGAGAAGGTCCCTTCCAAGTCATCAATGAGGATCTTGGCCTCCCGATATTTTACCACAATGTCATCTACGTAGGCCTCAGCGTTCCTCCCTAGCTATTTTCCCAAGGTGATATGCATCAATCGCTGGAAGGTTGCTCCTGCATTGCGCAACCCGTACGGCATACATGTGTAGTAGTAGACCCCGCACGGGGTCAGGAAGGCCGTCTTCTCAACATCTTGCACCGCCATTTTGATTTGATGATAACCCGAAAAGGCATCCAAGAAACACAGTAGGTCGCACTTGGCGGCGGAGTCGACAATCTGGTCAACGCGCGGCAGCGGGAACGGGTCTTGTGGGCAGGCCTTGTTGAGGTTGGTGAAGTTGACACACATGAGCTCTTTCCCACCTTTCTTTGGCACAACTACTGGGTTCGCTAACCATTCCGGATACCGCACCTCGTGGATCACACCGGCTTCTTGCAACTTACGAGTCTCTTGTACGATGAAGGACTGCTTCTCAGTGGACTGCCGCCGAGCCTTCTGCTTTACTGGGCGTACATTGGGGCATACGTTTAGGTGATGCTCAATCACCCCCCTTGGGACTGCTGCCAGGTCCTTGGGTTCCCACGCGAACACCTCCTTGTTCGCACGCAAGAAACCGACCATCCCCTTTTCTTGATCTGGGGGAAGGTCCGACGCCCCGTTCTCATCAACCAGCACTTGCTTCGTCTTAGCTCTGTATTGAGAGAAAAGCTGCTTCTTTTTTGCTGGCGCAGCCCCCACAGCCTCCGGAGCTGCTTTGTCGGCCGGACGTGCTACCACCGCGGCCCTGAAGGCGAGCTTGAGGGCCGCCAGGGCCTCCTTGGTATCCCCGGCCACAGTGAGGACGCCATTGCTCCCCGGCATCTTCATGAGGTCGTAGGCTAGGTGAGTGGCCGCCATGAACTTGGCCAGGGCTAGGTACCAGAGAATGGCATTGTACGGGAGGCTGATATGGGCGATGTCGAAGTCGATAAGCTCGGTTTAGTAGTTGTTGCGGGTGCTGAAGGTGACGGGGAGCCAGATCTGCCCCATGGAGCTGGTGGAGCCGTTGACGACCCCGGAGAATGGCCTGGTGGGAAGCAGTCGTTTGGGTGACACATGAAGCATGCTGAACGCTTACACAGAGAGCACGTTGAGCCCAGCCTCGCCGTCGATGAGGGTCTTGGTTACCGCCAAGTTGCAGATGGTGGGGGTGCAGAGCATCGGGAGGTCTCATGCACCTGCGGTGATCGCCGGGTTGTCTTTGGAGTTGAAGGAGAGGTCAGCCTCTGGTGCCGCCCATCCTGGAGGGACTCCCTACAAGGCTCGGGTGGTGCCCACTTGGTGGAAGAACTGCTTGACGTGGCGATATGAGGGTGATACCCGAGAGCCGCCGAGGAGGGCCGTGACGGCGTGGGGCACCGGCGCCCTAAATCGTGCGGTGAATTGACCATGCAGCTCCTCCCAGGAGGCCATAGATGACTCTGGCAGGCTGATAAACCAGGCGCGCGGTACGCTGGTGAGGGCCATGGGGAGCTAGTTAGCCATGACCTTGCTATCGCCGCCGGCCGCTGCTACCTCTTGAGCTTGCGTTGTATTCCCTCGAATAGGAAAGGGAGATGAAACACAGTAGCGTAAGTATTTCCCTTATTTTTTATGAGAACCAAGGTATCAATCCAGTAGGAGACCACGCGCGAGTCCCTCACACCTGCACAAACAAATAAGAACTTCACAGCCAACGCGATAAGGGGTTGTCAATCCCTTTACGGTCACTTACGAAAGTGAGATCCGATAGAGATGATAGTTTATATTTTTGGTATTTTTAGTTTATGAAAACAACAAATAAAAGCGATAAAAGTAAAGTAGATGTAGACTGATATGTTGAGAATAGACCCGGGGGCCATAGTTTTCTCTAGTTGCTTCTCTCATGATAGCGATATTCTACAGCGGGTAAACAAATTACTGTCGAGCAATTGATAGAAAAGCGAATAATTATGAGACTATCTAGGCATGATCATTGTATATAGGCATCACGTCCGAGACAAGTAGACCGACTCCGGTCTGCATCTACTACTATTACTCCACACATCGACCGCTATCCAGCATGCATCTAGTGTATTGGGTTCATAAGAACAGAGTAACGCCTTAAGCAAGATGACATGATGTAGAGGGATAAACTCAAGCAATATTATATAAACCCCATCTTTTTTCCTCGATGGCAATAATACAATACGAGCCTTGCTGCCCCTACTGTCACTGGGAAAGGACACCGCAAGATTGAACCCAAAGCCAAGCACTTCTCCCATTGCAAGAACTATAGATCTAGTAGGCCAAACCAAACCAATAATTTGAAGAGACTTGCAAGGATATTATGAGCACACATAAAAAGTTCAGAGAAGAACCAAATATCTTTCATAGATAACCTTGATCATAAACTCACAATTCATAGGATCTCGACAAACACACCGCAAAAAGAGATTACATGGAATTGATCTCCTCGAAGACCGAGGAGAACTTTGTATTGAGATCCAGAGAGAGAGAAGAAGTCATCTAGATACTAGCTATGGACCCGAAGGTCTGTGGTAAACTACTCACAACGTATGGTGAGGGCGATGATGATGATCATGATGAAGGCCTCCGTGATGGATCCACCTCCGGTGGAGCTCCGAAACAGGCTCCAAGATGGGATCTCCACGGGAACAGAAGGTATGGTCGTGGAATTACGGTTTTCTCTCTGTTCACGGAGTTTCTGGGGTACGTAGACTTATACAGGAAGAAGGAGGGCACCGGGGGAGTCACGGGGGCTCCACGAGGCAGGGGGCGCGCCCTTGGGTGGGGGGCGCTCGTGGGCCCCTCGTGGCTCTTCGGACGTGGTTCTAAAGTTCTTCGTGTGTGATTTCCTACAAAAATATCTCTCGCGAAGGTTTCATTCCGTTTGGACTCCGTTTGATATTCTTTTTCCGCAAAACCCTGAAACAGGCAAAAAAACAGCAATCTAGACTGGGCCTTCGGGTTAGTAGGTTAGCCCCAAAAATGATATAATAGTGAATGATAAAGCCCATTAAACATCCAAGACTTCATAAATAATAGCATGGAACAATCAAAAATTATAGATACGTTGGAGATGTATTAGCTGCCGAAACGGCCTCCTCGTAGGCTTGGAGGAAAACAGCCGGATCTGTCGCTCCGTCGTAGGGAGGCAGCATTTCCCGCCTTAACCTGGGTGGACACTACACCTATCGCAAGGTGGGGGTGAAGGCTCGGTGCTACTTCTCGAGCTTGCGTTGTATTCCCTCGAAGAGGAAAGGGTGATGCAGCATAGTAGCGTAAGTATTTCCCTCAGTTTTTGAGAACCAATGTATCAATCCAGTAGGAGACCACGCGTGAATTCCTCGCACCTGCACAAACAAATAAGAAATTCGCAGCCAACGCGATAAGGGGTTGTCAATCCCTTTACGATCACTTATGAAAGTGAGATCTGATAGATATGATAGTTTGATATTTTTGGTATTTTTGGATATAAGAACAGTAAGTAAAAACAACGAAGTAAAGTAGATTGTAGAGAATAGACCCAGGGGCCATAGGTTTATATAGTGGCTTCTCTCATGAGAGCAGAATTCTACGGTGGGTAAACGAATTACTGTCGAGCAATTGATAGAAAAGCGAATAATTATGAGAATATCTTGGCATGATCATTATATATAGGCATCACGTCCGAAACAAGTAGACCGAAACGATTCTGCATCTACTACTATTACTCCACACATCGACCACTATCTAGCATGCATCTAGAGTATTAAGTTCATAAGAACAGAGTAATGCCTTAAGCAAGTTGACATGATGTAGAGGGATAAACTGAAGCAATATGATATAAACCCCATCTTTTTATCCTCGATGGCAACAATACAATACGTGCCTTGCTGCCCCTACTGTCACTGGGAAAGGACACCGCAAGATTGAACCCAAAGCCAAGCACTTCTCCCATTTCAAGAACTATAGATCTAGTAGGCCAAACCAAACCAATAATTCGAAGAGACTTGCAAGGATATTATAATCATACATAAAAGAGTTCATAAAAGAACCAAATATTTCTCATAGATAATCTTGATCATAAACCCACAATTCATCGGATCTGGACAAACACACCACAAAAAGAGATTACATCGAATGGATCTCCTCGAAGACCGAGGAGAACTTGGTATTGAGATCCAAAGAGAGAGAAGAAGCCATCTAGGTACTAACTATGTACCCGAAGGTCTATGGTAAACTACTCACAACTCATGGTGAGGCGATGATGATGATGTAGAAGCACCCTTTGGTAGATCCCTCCTCCGATGGAGCTCGGGAACAGGCCCCAAGATGGGATCTCAGGGGAACAGAAGGTTGCGGTGGTGGAACTAGGATTTTCTCTTTGTCTCTGATGGTTTCGGGGTACATAGGTATATATAGGAGGAAGGAGGGCACCGGGGGCCAGACGTGGTGCCCTTGAGGCAGGGGGTGCACCCTGTAGGGGGGGGGCGCACCCCCACCCTCGTGGACGCCACGTCAGCCCTATTCCGTGGTTCTCAAGTCTCCCATGCATATTTTGCTCCAAAAATATCTCTCCTGTAGTTTCATTCTGTTTGGACTCCGTTTGATATTCCTTTTCTGTCAAACCCTGAAATAGGCAAAAAATAGCAATCTGGACTGGGCCTTTGGGTTAACTAGATGATACCCTGCGTTGCAGCAGGACTTCTTGCCTGGCCTCTATAAGATGGCATGAAGGAAAGTGTGACCGAATGAAATATTGAAATTTATGTTGAACGGATACAATTTGGAATAAACTTACAGAGCTTGGCACTATCATGACATGTCTGTCCTCAATATCGTGGTTAGCATTGTAAAATGATTGAAATAATTCTGGTAGTATACTAAGTTGGCTTGTAGTAGTGAATAAAAAAGGGGCATTTATTCACAGTACGGAAAATGTTTAAAATTTGTTTAGCCAAGTCGTCACTGAAAAATGAAATATGGGGATATGCCCATTTGATAGTAGAGGTAACCCATACCAAGTAAGAACTGATCCTAGAGTCTCTGGTGAGTTAAATAAAGTTTAACCATCCATGTTCCCAAGCAATTTGTGCTTTACTGTTCTGATATAGGAAATCCGATAGAACGGTTTGACAATAGTCCAAAATACCAACAAATAAACATGCATTATGAGATTGCAAATAATACGAACATTCACTATCTATGAACATAATTGAAAAATGGCAGTAGATAGTCAACAGTCGTATATGATAACCTCACAGTGAAGCAAGATGGTATAGGAATTTTGAATGGAGCCATGGAGAAATGAGGAACGTAGTGCCAGCACAAGGGCGTGATGTACGTACGTAGCAGAAGGCAAGGGATTCCTCATTTTCCTGCCCAGCATCACCTGTAGGAACACAGTCAGACCATGCGGGGTGTGAGACCAACAACGTGGCAAGGTTAATTAGGAGATTTATTCATGGATTAAGGGGTTATCTACCTGACCACGGGTCGGACAAATCCCCCAGCACTGTCAATGTATCGCGGACTTGTTCACGATGCAGTGGGAGCGGAAACGTCACAGGCGGTACACAACATCGGTCGTAGAGCACATCTGACTTGGAGGTCACACTGTCATGAGGTCATGAGGTCCAGCCTACACCCCTACATGATTTACAGCGCCATGACAATTGACATGATTATGCAGTTAAACACAAAAGCAACATCGTCAATGATGTCCTATTCAATCTAGCACTACGAACCTAAGCATGGGAGGCTGTAGGTAGCATCATCACCTAGGAGAGCCAGATCTTGGGGAGCCTTTTAGGAGCTGATTCATTCCAGCCCCCCCCCCCCCGGGGTCATGTTGCAGGCATACATCGCGTCTGCCGCTTGGCCTTCAGTAATCAACTCTGTTGTGCGCTCGGTGACACAAAATTCAAAAGCGAAATTGTATCAAAACTACCTCAAGCACAATCAAACATACAAAGAAGGCCACGACTGCAAGGCCTGGGGAATCAGGACCTGGATGAGGTGTTGGCGGCAGTGAGGGGAACACAGTCTGAGAAGAGACCTTGGAGAGGCGGAGAAAAGATCCTTGGGGAGGCGGGTGGGGCGATGGCGATGATGATGCTCGGGGAGGTTTATGTTGACGCATACTTCAAATTCTATGCACGTTGGTTGTAAATCGAGGGGTACCAGCCCTTCAAGCAATCGATTCCAAGGCAAAACCTAATAGATCTTGTAAAGGAATGTGGACGCCAAGCTTTGGTGTGGGTGACTTAATAGGGAGGCCCATCAGGGAGAAGATGAACAAATAAACAAAGATCCGTCGGTTGGAAAATGGAGGGGATGAAAAGGAAGGACGTTTGGAATGCCTCTTGGAGAGGAAGAATTAATAAAAAAGATATGAATGTGACACCCGAAACTTAAATGTTTTCAACGGGCAGAGCGAGAGAGGGCGTTGCTGGCCTTCGACTCTTGGGGAAAAGATGACGTTTTTTTCCTCACGAAGAGAGACCCATGGGCTTTTTTCTTCGTGGCTATTTGGAAATTAACTACTGGCTGGAAGAGGGCTGCTGACATGCCACATGGTGGTGTGGTGGGATGCTTGCATGTTAAGAGAAATGAAGTAGAGGACCTACTTGATGATGTGGATAGCTTGCATGTCAAGAGAAATATGTTAGTGGGGATGAACTATTTAGGTATTATAGATAGGTTAGTCCCAAAATAATGTAAAAGTGTATAACAAAGCCCATTAAACATCCAAAACATCTTAAATAATAGCATGGAACAATAAAAAATTATAGATACGTTGGAGACGTATCACTCGATGACCCGCAACACCGTCGCGCGCGCCCACCGAGCCGGAGGATGGAGAGCGAGGTGAACGGAGAGGCGGAACTTTGGCGCACCCCTACCTGGCATGCTAAATGTCGGATTTCGGGTTCCGCAAACCCTTGAGAGGTTTGAACTCTGGGGTGCGCACGAAGAACACTCTCTCCCCAATGCGCTCGCTCTACGATTCCACAGCCTAGCTCGACGAACTCAAAGAACAAGGGACAAAAAGGATTATACTTTTTCGGGCCACCTTGTGGTGTAATACCCTACTCCAGTGTGTGCGGTGGATTGCCTCGTGGGGCTGAGGATGAACTAGTACAACGGATGAACAGCCTCCGGAGGAGAGGTGTTCTTGGGCTCGAATGAGCTTGTGGTGTGTGTAGGATGGAATGGATCTCTCCCTCTCTCACTCTTCCTCTCTTCCTCTTCTAGACCAGCCCCCCATCCATGGTGGTGGCTAGATCCTATTTATAGTGGCCTTGGTCCTCATCCCAAATATCGGCAGGAAGGGATCCCACAACGGCCAAATTTGAAGGGGAACGGCAAGCACAAATTATCCTGACAAAAGTGGTCTTTGCCTGCCAAAGGCTCTGGTGGTGACGCCGCACTGCGCTCCATGATGACCTCCATTCTTCCACCCTCATAGTCATTGGTCTTGTTGCACCAATATGGAAACCTTTGCTTGATTCCTCGGGACTCCGCGCCTGCGCTTGCCCCCTTGGCACCAAAGGGGAAACTGGTACACTGCGTCCGCTGGTGGCCGCCTGGCCTTGGCCGTCATGGCTCACGTCACGTGACCCTCGCAAGGTGTGCCTTGCATAGATATCTCCGCCCCTCGGGAGCCAGCCTAGAGAGGCTGCCCCCAGGGAGGTCTTGCTGTCGTCCGCCTCGCGAGGCTTGGCCCCTCGCGAGGGTCTTGAGCTGCGGTTGCTGAAGCTGGGCCGTACCAGGCCGTCGATGGAGCCCCGTCACGGGCCACAGGCTGGCAAGTCCGGGTACCCCTGTCCCCAGAACACCGACAACTGTCCATCACACACATTTTTTATGTGGTGAACGTTTGCGCCAGGTGGCCTAACCCAAACAGTTTTCAAGAGGATGTCGTGTCTGATTGTTCATTAATCTAACATGGGTCATTCCTAGAAACTGTGTGCGTTATTGAATGCATCACATACGGTGTTTTCTCAATAACCGTTTGCAATAGAAAACCCCAATTAGCAGGCTAATTATCCTATTATTAATAATCCATTTATTAATCTAATTGACATTTCATATTAAGCACACAATATATTTCATTTTCATAATTGAAATACATCAGAGTACTACATCATATAGCTTCAACACTCAGCTACCCCATTACACAACTGCACCAACACCAAGTTTCACATGCAACATCTATAACCTTTTGAAATTAGCAACATAGACGGTACATAGACAGATGAATCTCATCTGGAAAACTGCTGAAGCAGAAGGCGAATATTGAATCTTCATTGATGTTGAAGGTCTTTGCATCTTTAGGCCAATACCTGTGGATGATTGACCTTCCATCCTTCTTCCTTTTCAGGAACACTTCAATGTTGAACCGTGGGTGTTGTATGAATACCTTCCTCGCATCCTGACCATACAGGTGGTTTGAGAGGTAATCATCAATGAACTGCTTTGGAAAGGCCTGAAAACAAGGATGTGCATAAATATCTTCTCTATATTGGAAATGGGACAAAGGAATAAAAAAGGCAAGGTATAATAGTTAGTACCATCCTGTAGTGCACCGGTGCCTTCTTCATTGTGCAGACAAATATCTTGTTGTTTTTTGTCGCTAATTTCTTCATCCTAACAATCTTTCTTAGTTTCTTGACTTGACTGGTATTCATGGACAACTCATTTCCCCATATGCAAAAAGGGTCGAACAGTGGGTCAAAACCTCTGACAGCAGGACCTACATGTGCAAGACCAAATTGTTAAAAACCTAAATATTAGAATGGTTCTTGTAATTGCACAATAATGTGCTATTATACAAATGACCATGCACTTCCTAACCTCGATTGTAAACGTCAGTGCTTCCCATTGTTTCCCTGCAACACATATAAGGTAGTGAGTCATCGGGTTAAGTAAGGGTTCGCATGCTATCAGTAAAATATGTTGATGAAAAATAAGCACACTGCAGATTCATCAGATTAATTCAAGCCACATGGAAAACCGATTTATCCAAACCAAGCATGATTAAGAACAAGGAAATATGGCGCTTGTATATGTTCCTCATGTATTAAGTGCAGCCAAATTCGATTTATTCCTCACATGCACAACAATACAAAATTCTACCCAAGACAATTGGACATCATCTTGCAGAATTGAACCAAGAAGTTAACTAAACACCACAACAAATGAACCAAACATTAACTAAGCACCACATTGCACAATATAACATACTCCTAACAGAAAATCAGACAGTTAACCAAACCAAGTAAGCTTAGCAACTTGGAATTATAGCAATTATATTTGTTTCTCATGTATTTACTATAGGCACATTCAATTTATTCCTCACATGGTATACAATAACATAATGCACCCACAACTGTTGAACATCGCATTGCAGAATTGAACTAAATAGTTAACTAAACACCACAACAAATGAACCTAACGTTAACTGAGCACCACATTGCACAATATAACATACTCCTAGTAGAAGATCAGACAGTTATCCAAACCAACTATGCTTAACAACTTGGAAATATAGCAATTGTATTTGTTTCTCATGTATTTAGTACAGTCAAATTTGATTTACTTCTCACATGGTATACAATAATAGAATGCACCCACAACTATTGAACATCGCATTGCAGAATTGAACCAAACAGTTAACTAAACACCACAGCACAAATGAACCAAATGTTAACTGAGCACCACATTGCATAATGCATAACCAAACCAAGCATGCTTGACAACTTGGAAATATAGCAATTGTATTCGTTTCTCGTGTATTTTGTAAAGATAAGTTCGATTTATTTCTCACATGGAAGACAATACAAAGTTGCAGCCTAAAGAACTGAATATCACATTTGCAGAATTGAACCAAATAGTTAACTGAAGATAACAACTAATTAACTAAAGATTTAATAAGTGAGCAACACACTACACGACATATAGAACATATACACTATAGCAACAGATTGCATGGTAAAATTAGATAGCACAATTCACTAGAATTTGTTAAGGAAAGGCAGGACCACCACACGCAATGGGTAAACCGAGCATGCTTAACCAGCGTAGCTAGCAAATGGCAAGGTGCTCCTCCAAGATCTAGGGGTCGGCACGAATGGCAGCCATCGCGACCTCATCCGCGCGTGCGGCCGTGATTTGCTTCTCGGCTGCCGAATACTCCTTGAGATCCTGGCTATACTGCGTGGACCATGGCTTACGGCGGCACGTATTTGGTGGAGGGGTTGGTGATTTGGGTGGAAGGTGTCGTGCCGGCGGTCGGGGCATGTGGGATGTGGAAGGAAGAGGAGGATGGGGGTCGAGTGTGGATTACCTGCTTGGATAGACGAGGCTGAGCAGCGTGAAGGAGGGTCGCTGGCGAGGAGGCAGCGCTGCAAGCAAGGAGTGGAGGTTTCAACTTGGAAAGGAAGGCGGAAATAGGGGAAATGTGGCTTTTGGTAAGGGGGAGGGGCGAGGAGGTACATATTTCCGCGAAAGCCAAAAATTTGGAATAGCTTCAGCGAAAAAACTGAAGCGCAAAGTGTCATCAGACACGGTCCCTTATTCAGAACTGTGTATGATATGTGAACATCACAAATGATTCAGATAGCTTAACCCGTGTGTGATGAGTTTGAACGTCAAATTTTTTGGTCCACGTCCCCATCTTTCACCGGTGATGACTGAACAGTGAAATGATATTTTGAGGAGCAGGCTAGTGTGCTTGATACTCTGAAGGTGCTCCAAGATATTTTGTACTGCATCTCACACAGTTGGTGATAATAAACTTTGTGTGATCTACTTGATTTTTCGTCTTGATTTGAATTACATAATGGGGTCACAGCTCCGAAGGATGGTGTTTGAATTGCTAGAACTTTTATCTATATTGAACATGCAACTATAGGTGCGTCGTCAGAAAAATTAGAATTATTCAGGGTTCATTTGGACGTTTTTATGCATTAACTTGGTTCTGTAGGCATTTCAGATGCATAATTCAAATTTGAACTACATGCACATGCTCCAGTGCATATAAACGGGTTGAAAAATCAAATATGTGTCCTTAAGTGCATGCTTACGTCCCATGCAAGAAATGTGAATGAATTTCAAACACCCTGCTACCGTCACTCGGCCGGAAACATTGAGATACCTGGTTTTTAAATTCTAGTAAATCCACAACTTGTCTGAAATTCATGAAACTTGGCATGCTATCATGGAGCGGCATCAACATGCCGTGGTAAATGTTTTGTCCCATTTGGGGCAGGTTTGGATATAAGCTTCTCACAACAAGCGTGATGGTTTCGGTAGGGAATGTGCCACCTTTGGGGATGAAACGAAACCGTTGCCTCTTATTGCTTTCAAGAAAAATTAGTGTCAACATAGAATAACATGAGTGTTGTGTCTAATCTAGGATTTTTCGGGGTTCGTTTGGACATTTTTATACATTAACTGGGTTTTCTAGGCATTTTATGTGCATAATTCAAATTTGAACTACATGCACATGCTATAGTGCATATAAATTGGTTGAAAATCAAATATGTGTCCTTCGGTGCTTGCTTAGGTCCCATGCAACAAATGGGAATGAATTTCAAACACCAAGGCACTGTTGATTGCCGGTAAAACATTGAGATACTTTTTTGAATTCTAGTAAATCCGAAACTCGTCTGAAATTCATGAAACTTGGCGTGCTATCATGGAATGGCACCCGACATGCCGTGGTAAAATTTTTGTCCCATTTGGGTCAGGTTTGGGTATAAGCTTCTCACAAACCAGAACTTCTCACAATAAGGGTGATGGTTTTGGTAGGGAACGTGCCACCTTTGGGAGCAAAACAAAATATGTTGCCTCTTATTGCTTTCAAAAATTTTCTTGAGTCAACATAGAACGACAGGAGTGTTGTGTTTAATTTTGGATTTTTTTCAGGGTTCGTTTGGACATTTTTTTACATTACCTGTGTTTTATATGCATTTTATGAGCATAATTCAAATTTGAACTACATGCACGTGACGCCACGCCTCACTCTTTTAATGGCTAGGAGGTGCCGCGCGTGCAGACATGTGCTTTAGTGCTTGACTAAATGGGAGGCGTGCGACTGTAATCCAATGCAGGATTTGTGCAGCTCTTGATCGCAACATTTTAGTTAGAACACCCGTATGCAAACCGACAGCTTCCCCAGGAAGCCAAGAGAAAATGTGCCGAGCAGGATTTCTACAACTCTTGATCGCAAACATTTTTGGTAGAACACCCGTATGCAAAGTGAGAGCTATGGTCTTCCCCCTTAAGTCGAGGGAAAATTCGCAGTGCAGGATTTATGCATCCCTTCAATGCAAACGGTTGTTTTGGATGACACGTGCGCAACCACGTACAAACAATTTGGTAAGATTTTCATCTGTCATATTGGGTATGTTGCCATTTGTCAAATTGGAAAGATTGACATTTGTTGATCTAGTAACATTGCCATTTGTCAATCCTTGTAACACTGCGATTTGTCAAAATATGCAACTAAAAATCACTAGCACTATCTAATTTTTGCAACTAAAATTTAGTAATTAAGCATATATTTCATTCATACATTAAGCAGTCGTTCTTAATTTATACAAATAGTTCAACTCGACAGCTGAACGGACCAAACTTTTCCCCAATTGTTACCAACCACGTACTAAAATAGCTAGTTCAACTATATATACTAGCTAATTTTAAGTATGATATACATTTCCACCACATTATAGTCAGATGAACTGAAAAAATAGCCCCTAAATACTACTACTACTACGGAGGGGCTTTGTGCTACTTCCGGCAGCCTCTCCTCTGCCGAGCAAGCTCACTAAGAGGCAGAGGAGTATTGTGTTTAATTTTGGAAATATTTGGGGTTCGTTTGGACATTTTCATACATCAAGTGGGTTTTCTAGGCATTTTATGTGCATAATTCAAATTTTAACTACATGCACATGCTCCCATGCATATAAACGGGTTGAAAAATCAAATATGTGTCCTTCGGTTCATAATTAGGTCCCATTCAAGAAATGGGAATGAATTTCAAACACCCTGCCACCGTCACTCGGCCGGAAACATTGAGATACCTGGTTTTTAAATCCTAGTAAATCCAAAATTCATCTGAAATTCATGAAACTTGGCGTGCTATCATGGAGCGGCATCAACATGCCGTGGTAAATTTTTTGTCCCATTTGGGGCAGGTTTGGGTATAAGCTTCTCCCAAACCACAACTTCTCACAACAAGCGTGATGGTTTCGGTAGGGAACGTGCCACCTTTGGGGACGAAATGATATCCGTTGCCTCTTATTGCTTTCAAAAAATTTCTAGTGTCAACGTAGAACAACAGGAGTGTTGTGTTTAATTTTGGATTTTTTTGGGGGTTCGTTTGGACATTTTTGTACATTAACTGAGTTTTCTAGGTATTTTATGTGCATAATTCAAATTTGAACTACATGCACATGCTCCAGTGCATATAAACGGGTTGAAAATTCAAATCTGTGTCCTTCGTTGCTTGCTTAGGTCCCATGCAAGAAATGGGAATGAATTTCAAACACCCTGCCACCGTCACTTGGCCGAAAACATTGAGATACCTGGTTTTTAAATTCTAGTAAATCCACAACTTGTCCGAAATTCATGAAACTTGGCATGCTATCTTGGAGCGGCATCGAGATGCCCTGGTAAATTTTTTATTCCATTTCGGGCAGGTTTGGGTATAAGCTTCTCACAAACCAGAGCTTAGGTCCCATGCAAGAAATGGGAATGAATTTGAAACACCCTGCCATCGTCACTCGGCCGGACTGCTCGTAGATCTCCTGATTCCTCACCTCTGCGTCGACATGTGCTACGACCATGGTTGTGGTAAGGCTCTTTGCGTGCTTAACGAGGCGTTCCTCCTCCCTCAGGAACTTGATGTAGCGCGCAAGGTCGCTGGCGCCCGTGCAGGCCTCCACCTACGCCTCCCTCCTTCGGGCGGCGATGGCGGAGCGGGTGACGATCCCGACAGTCGACGGTGGGCTGGCGGCCACGGCGGCCGACGATGGGGTGGTGGCCACAACAGCCACCTCCGACCTTCGGGCCGCGGTGGCGGAGCAGGTGATGGCCGATAGTGGGGTGGCGGCCACTACGGCCACCTCCCGCCTTCGGGTCGTGGTGGCGGAGCGGCCGATGGCCCCAGCTTTCGACAGAGGTGTGGCAGCAATGGCAGTCGGCAACAGCTGCCGACAGGCAGTCGGCAACAGCTGCCGACAGGCAGCGGCGGCGGAGCGTGTGGTGGGTGTTCCGCGCACACCCAACAGGGACGCCATGCGCACTACACTACGCCGGGGACTACGCCGCTGCTGTGGTGTAGCCTCCGAGCTGGAGCTGTCCTCTGATGACGGCGGAGTGGCTGAGCGATGACGATGGACCGGTGCCATTAGCGATTGTGGGAGAAGCAAACGAGATAAGCTATAGGGAGGGAGGAAAAAATGCGACGCATGACTTGCCGGCCGTGAGGGTTTATATAGCAGGCCGGTAAGCATTGGGATTTTGGGGGATTTTACCAAGCCGGGCGGGAAGCTTTCACGAGAAACTGAGAGGTTGCGCAGGAACGGGCTCACCAACGATTCATTGGCGCCACCGTTTGGCCAAAAGAATGACCCCCCCCCACCCCCGCGCTGCGCAAGCTTGCGCTGTAAGCCGTCTGCGGTAGTGGGGTGACAAGACGTGCGAGAGGAGGACAAAAGGACACATACACATACAGTTAATACAAAAAACCGTTTGCGATTTAATTACCTACTATACCCCCGCCCTAGTTTATAAGTAGGATTTAACTAATAAAATACAAATGCACATCGGTAGCACAATTCATCTTATTTTCCACGTATCACTGTGCCGGCCTCTGCTCGCGTCCCTCGGCAAGCTATGCTCGCCGTTAGGCGCCGCGGCGCGCTCTGCTCGCATCCGTTGGCGCACTCTGCTCGCGTTCGTCGGCGCGCTCAGCTTGTGCAAAGCTTTTACTTGCATGTTCAACTGCTATATATATATATATATATGGTTGCTCGCTGTTGAGGAGAGCGCGGAGCGCTTTGCTCGCATCCCTCCGTGCGTGCTCTGCCAGCGGTTGGGCGTGCACACGATCACGTCGGGGGCCTCACATGCATGCGGTTGCACCGTGCGTGATGCAATTACGTGCGGCACGATGGAGTTACGCGCTGCAAATTAGAACTGCCATCAGGGCCTACCGATATTCCTGGCCGTCCGGCTTCCCCTTTAATTCCCGTGGCAATTATAACCTTAGTCTCTTCAACCTTTCGATCGCGCCCCACAACACAACAAGCACACCCACGACGACACATAGAGAGGGGATATCTAGCGACGCTCCAATGGAGTTTGGCGAGCATAAAGTGGAGACCCTTGCGAGGTAGACAGATCTGTCGGTGGTGTACACCATCGACCCGACCATGGTGGACGACTACATCAATAGCGTTGAGCAGTAGCTTGCTTGAGACAAGTACAAGGTACTCGGCATCGACCTCCAGTACACCGCCGGTTGTCCCGACATAGATCAGAAGGTTGCCGTCGCCCAGTTGTGTGTGCGCCATCATGTCCTCATCTACCACTACTGCATGGCCATAGAGCCTTGCGACCATTTCAACAGGTTTGTCAACAACACCAACTACAAGTTTGACACGGTGGAAACCACTGACGATGTAAAAGCGCTCAGGGTTACGGGCTTTGCCTGCCAGAACCTTGTCCAAATCCGGGAGCACTACAGGGTCTGGAGCAGCACGAAGAAGGACTCCCTGGTTGAACTTGCCACGGCCATCATTGACCCCTACTATGAAAAGATGAAGCAAGATGCCCAGAGGACAAGTCCCATATCCTAGCACATGGCCTGGATGCGGCAATTGGATGAACCTCACCTCAGGTTCATGGCCGAGAGCGTGTACACATGCTACGAGATGCACAAGCGGATCGTTGACATGAGGAAGTGCCTCGTTACCCAAATCGACGAGCCCGGACTGAGCCACAAGCAGAGCAAGCGTCACAAGAAGTAGATGATGATCAGATGATCGTTTATGCTAGTTAATCATACATGTAATATATGGTGTAGTTTATTGGTGTGTGGGAATGTCATGTGTGTAGTAGCCACCTATGTAATTATGCATGTAATAGTTTACTTTGGTGTGTGAAAATGCCATGGTTGTAATAGCCACCTATGTAAGTGGATATTTAATTTGGTTATGCAACCATGTCCTTATAAGTGTGTATATATATATGTTGTTCTGTATGCTAATCGCACAACACACACGTCTTATTAATAGCAACCGTCTGTGTTATTATCGGTTTTCGCACACATATCTGATTATAGACCTGTTTGCCGCGTATCACACACATCTTCTTATATTGAACCATTTATGTTCTCTTGTCTCAACACAAACAGTTCATCCTAGTGAACCGCATGCCGTATATCGCACACACCTTGATCTGGCAGACCGTTTCTTTTGTGTTGCCTAATCACAAACAGTTCATCCGAGTGAATCGTATGTTATACATCGCACATGCCTTCATCTGGCATCCATTTCTTTTGTTCCACCTCATCGCAAAAAGTTAATTGAACTGAACCTATGTCCATCATCGCACACGCAACCAAAATCTGAACCATGTTTGATGCATCCGTCATCGCAAACGTTTTGCACCTTTTTTGACGGTTTTTTACACCACGGTTTGCGATTATTGCATCGCACATAGTTTCATCGAAGGGTCTCTGATCATAATGTCGCGTTAGCAGCATCCTGTAGTAGTGTGTGTTGCCAATTGATGAATGGTATCACATCATTAGGAGAATGATGTGATGGACAAGTCCTGTCCGTTAGCTTAGCATAATGATTGCTTCAGTTTTTTTTTTGACAGAAAGACTGTAAGGGAACCCCCTACAGTATAATTTGTGCAACAAACCTAAATTGCAAGTACCATGCCTTGAACCTCGGTGGGTGGGAAGGCATCAGCCCCTTCCCACCACTAGGCTATGCCTTAGTCTGCATGATTGCTTCAGTTTTACTGATATTGCTTTCTTCATGTCAAATACATATTCCTCCGACTATGAGATTATGCAACTCCTGGATACTGGAGGAATGCCTTGTGTGATATCAAATGTCACAACATAACTGGGTGATTATAAAGATGCTCTACATGTATCTCCGAAGGTGTTTGTTGAGTTGGCATAGATCGAGATTAGGATTTGTCACTCCGAGTATCAGAGAGGTATCTCTGGGCCCTCTCGGTAGTAACACACATAAGAAGCCTTGCAAGCAAAGTGACTGATGAGTTAGTTGGAGGATGATGTATTATGGAACGAGTAAAGAGACTTGCCAGTAACGAGATTGAACTAGGTATGAAGATACCAACGATCGAATCTCGGGCAAGTAACATACCGATGACAAAGTGAATAACGTATGTTGTCATTACGGTTCGACCAATAAAGATCTTCGTAGAATATGTAGGAACCAATTTGAGCATCCAGGTTCCTCTATTGGTTATTGACCGGAGAGGTGTCTCGGTCATGTCTACATAGTTCTCGAACCCGTAGGGTCCACACGCTTAACGTTCAATGACGATTTAGTATTATATGAGTTATGTGATTTGGTGATCGAATGTTGTTCGGAGTACCGGATGAGATCACGGACATGCCGAGGAGTCTCGAAATGGTCGATAGGTAAATATTTATATATAAGACGATGGTATTCGGACACCGGAAGTGTTCCGGAGGGTACCGGGTACATATCGGGTCACCGGAAGGAGTTCTGGGCACCCCTCGGCAAAGATATGGGCTTAATGGGCCAAGTGAGGGATGATACGTCCATTTTGCATCATGTTTTCTTACTTTTATTTATGATGTTTTTATGTACAATAATGCTTTTTGGAGTAATTCTAATGCCTTTTCTCCCATAATTTGCAAGGTATGCATCAAGAGGGAGAATTCCAATAGCTGGAAATCTGGACCTGAAAAAGTTACGTCAGGCCACCTACTCTGCACAACTCCAAACAAGCTGAAACTTCACAAAGATTTTTTTATGAAATATTTGAAGAATATTGGAGCAAAGAAGTACCAGAGGGGGCTCACCAGGTGGGCACAACCCACCTGGGCGCGCCAGGGAGCCCAGGCGCGCCCTAGTGGGTTGTGCTCACCCAGGCCCACCTCCGGTGCCCATCTTCTGCTATATAAGCCATTTTGACCTAGAAAAATAATGAGAATACTTCCGGGACGGAGCGTCACTGTCTCGAGGAAAAACTTGTGCAGGAGCACTTTTGCCCTTCGGTGGAGCGATTCTGCCGAGGGAAGTTCCCTCCGGGGGGGGGGGAATCATCGTCATCATCAACACCAACAAATCTCCCATCTTGGGGAGGGATATCTCCACCAACATCTTCAATATCACCATCTCATCTCAAACCCTAGTTCATCTCTTCAGTTCAATGTTGTTACCGAAACTATAGATTCGTGCTTGTGGGTGACTAGTAGTGTTGATTACATCTTGTAGTTGATTACTATATGGTTTATTTGGTGGAAGACATATGTTCAGATCCAATATGCTATTTAATACCCCTCTGATCTTGAGCATGCTTATCATTTGTGAGTAGTTACCTTTGTTCTTGAGGTCACAGGAGAAATCATGTTGCAAGTAATCATGAATTTGATATGTGTTCGATATTTTGATAGTATGTATGTTGTGATACCCTTAGTGGTGTCATGTAAACGTCGACTACATGGCACTTCACCATATTTGGGCCTAAGGAAATGCATTGTGGAGTAGTAATTAGATGATGGGTTGCAAGAGTGACAGAAGCTTAAACCCCAGTTTATGCGCTATTCCGTAAGGGACCGATTGGATCCAAAAGTTTAATGCTATGGTTAGAATTTATTCTTAATACTTTTCCCATTGTTACGGATGCTTGCGGGAGGGTTAATAATAAGTCAGAGGTTTGTTCATGTAATAACAGCACCTAAGTACTGAACCACCCACATACCAAATTATCAAAGTAGCCAACACAAATCGAACCAACATGTTGAAAGTGACTAGATGAAATTCCGGTGTACCCTCAAGAACGTTTTGCTTATTATAAGAGACCGTCTTGGCCTGTCCTTTGCCTCAAAAGGATTGGTCTACCTTGCTTCACTTTTGCTACTGCTATCGCTACTTGCTCGTTACAAAATTATCTTGCTATCAAACAACTCTGTTACTTACAATTTCAGCACTTGCAGAATTACCTTGTTAAAAACCACCTGCCATTTCCTTCTGCTCCTCGTTGGGTTCGACACTCTTACTTGTTGAAAAGAGCTACAATTGATCCCCTATATTTGTGGGTCATCAAGGCAATTTTCTGGTGCCGTTGCCGGGGAGTGAAGCGCTTTTGGTAAGTGGAATATTGGTAAGGAAACATCCATATAGTGTGCTGAAATTTATTGTCACTTGTTACTATGGAGAACAATCCTTTGAGGGGTTTGTTCAGGGTATCTTCACCTCGAACAGAACCACAATTAGCTACCCCTCAAGCCGCTGCACCTACTGGTAATATTGAATATTAAATTCCTTCGGGTATGATAGAACAACTGCTAGCTAATCCTTATGCTGGAGACGGAACCAAACATCCTGATATGCACTTGATATATGTGGAACAAATTTGTGGACTGTTTAAACTTGCAGGTTTACCTGGAGATTAAGTTATGAAGAAGGTTTTTCCTTTACTTTGAAGGGAAAAGCATTAGCATGGTATAGACTATGCGATGATATTGGATCTTGGAACTGGAACTGATTGAAATTGGAGTTTCACCAAATTTTTTATCCTATCCATCTAGTTCATTGTGATCGGAATTACATATATAATTTTTGGCCTCGTGAAGGAGAAAGTATCGCTCTAGCTTGGGGGAGGCTTAAGTCAACGTTATATTCATGCCCCAATCATGAGCTCTCAAGAGAAATTATCATTCAGAATTTTTATGCTCGGCTTTCTCGTAATGATCAATCCATGCTCAATACTTCTTGCGCTGGTTCTTTTATGAAGAAAACTATTGAATTCCGGTGGGATCTTTTGTAAATAATTAAACACAACTCTGAAGATTGGGAACTTGACGAAGGTAAAGAGTCATGTATTAAGCTTAAGTATGATTGTGTTAAATCTTTTATGGATATCGATGCTTTTCAAAAGTTTAGCACTAAATATGGACTTGACTCGAAGATAGTAGCCTCATTTTGTGAATCATTTGCTACCCATGTTGATCTCCCTAAAGAGAAGTGGTTTAAATATCACCCACCTATTAAAGAAGAAATTAAAGAACCGGTACTAGCTAAGGAAGAAACTATACTTTATAATGTTGATCCAGTTGTTCCTACTGCTTATATTGAGAAACCACCTTTTCCTGTTAGGATAAAGGAACATGCTAAAGTTTCAACTGTGGTTAACAACAGTTATATTACAACACCTAAACCAGATGAACAAATTAAAGTAGAACCTAATATTGCTATGGTTAAAGATCTCTTGGAAGAAAATGTAGACGTGCATGTTATTTACTTATGTGCAGAAGTTGCTAGAATTGCCAAACCCGATAAAGAGGATAAACATAGACCTATTGTTGGCATGCCTGTTGTCTCAGTTAAAATAGGAGATCAATGTTATCATGGTTTATGTGACATAGGTGCTAGTGTGAGTGCTATTCCTTACACTTTATATCAAGAAATTATGAATGACATAGCACCCGCAGAGATGGAAGACATAGATGCTACTATTAAACTTGCTAAAGAGATACTATATCACCAATTGGGATAGTTAGAGATGTTGAAGTCTTGTGTGGGAAAATAAAATACCCTACTGATTTTCTTGTTCTTGGTTCCCCACAAGATGACTTATGTCCCATTATATTTGGTAGACCTTTCTTGAACATCGTTAATGCTAAAATAGATTGTGAGCAAATAATTGTCGGTGTTAGTTTTGGTGATGAGCCTCATGAATTTAATTTCTCCAAGTTTAATAGAAAGATTCATGAAAAAGAATTGCCTAGTAAGGATCAAATAATTGGTCTTGCTTCTATTGATGTGCCTCCCACTAATCCTCTAGAACAATATTTGCTAGACCATGAAAATGATTTACATATGCATGAAAGAAATGAAATAGATGATATTTTCTTTGAACAACGTCCTATGATTAAACACAATCTACATATTGAAACTCTAGGAGGTCCTCCTCCACCTAAAGGTGATTCTGTTTTTGAATTAAAACAATTGCCAGACACTTTGAAATATGCTTATATTGATGAAAAGAAGATATATCATGTTATTATTAGTGCTAACATTTCAGAGCATGAAGAAGAAAGATTATTGAAAGTTCTAAGGAAGCACCGAGCTGCAGTTGGATATACTCTTGATGAATTAAAGGGCATTAGTACCACTCTATGTCAGCATAAGATCAATATGGAACCTGATGCTAAACCCGTTGTTGATCATCAACGCCGGTTAAATCCGAAGATGAAAGAAGTGGTAAGAATGGAAATATTAAAACTTCTGGAAGCAGGTATTATCTATCCTATAGCTGATAGTAGATGGGTAAGTCATGTTCATTGTGTTCCTAAGAAAGGAGGTATTACTGTTGTTCCTAATAATAAGAACGAACTTATTCCACAAAGAATTGATACAGGCTATAGAATGGTAATTGATTTTAGAAAAATAAATAAAGCAACTACAAAAGATCATTACCCTCTGCCTTTTATTGATATAATGCTAGAAAGATTATCTAAGCACACACACATTTGCCTCCTTGATGGATACTCTGGTTTTTCACAAATACCTATTTCTGAACCTAATCAAGAAAAGACCACCATTACCTGTCCCTTTGGAACTTATGCTTATAGACGTATGCCTTTCGGTTTATGCAATGCACCTGCTACCTTTCAAAGATGTATGACTGCTATATTATCTGACTTTTGTGAAAAGATTGTAGAGGTTTTCATGGATGACTTCTTTGTCTATGGGAAGTCTTTTGATGATTGTTTAAGCAATCTTGATCAAGTTTTGCGGAGATGTGAACAAACAAATCTTGTCTTGAATTGAGAGAAGTGCCACTTTATGGTTAATGAAGGTATTGTCTTGGACATAAGATTTCTGAAAAGGGTATTTAATTGGACAAAGCTAAGGTTGATGAAGTTGAGAAAATGCCATGTCCTAAGGACATCAAAAGTATTCATAGTTTAATAGGTCCTGCTGGCTTTTATAGGAGATTTATTAAAGACTTTTCTAAAATTTCTAGGCCTCTTACAAATCTTTTGCAAAAGGATGTTCCTTTTGTTTCTAGTGATGATTGCTTTGAAGCCTTTGAAACACTCAAGAAAGCCTTAATTTCTGCACCTATTGTTCAACCCCCTGATTGGAACTTGCCTTTTGAAATTATGTGTGATGCTAGTGATTATGTTGTTGGTGATGTTCTAGGACAAAGAGTTGATAAGAAACTAAATGTTATTCATTATGCTAGTAAGACTCTAGACAATGCTCAAAAGAATTATGCTACTACTGAAAAGGAATTCTAAGCAGTGATGTTTGCTTGTGACAAATTTAGATCTTACATTATTGATTCAAAAGTAATTGTTCACGCTGACCATGCTGCTATTAAATATCTTATGGAAAAGAAATATGCTAAACCTAGACTTATTCGGTGGGTTCTTTTGCTACAAGAACTTGATTTCCATATCACTGACAGAAAAGGAGTTGAGAACCTCGTAGCTGATAACTTGTCTAGGCTAGAAAATGTGCTTGATGACCCACTACCTATTGATGATAGTTTTCCTGATGAGTAGTTAGCTGCAATAAATGTTGCTAATAATACTCCTTGGTATGCTGACTATGCTAATTACATTGTTGCTAAATATTTACCACCTAGATTTACTTACCAACAAAAAAAATTCTTTTATGATTTAAGACACTACTTTTGGGATGACCCACATCTTTATAAAGAAGGAGTAGATGGTATTATTAGACGTTGTGTACCTGAGCATGAACATGGACAAATCCTTCGGAAATGTCACTCCGAAGCATATGGAGGGCATCATGCTGGAGATAGAACTGCTCACAAGGTATTGCAATCTAGATTTTACTGGCCTACTCTCTTCAAGGATGCCCGTAAGTTTGTCTTATCTTGTGATGAATGTCAAAGAATAGGTAATATCGGTAAGCCTCAAGAAATGCCTATGAATTATTCACTTGTTGTAGAACCATTTGATGTTTGGGGATTTTATTACATGGGACCTTTTCCTTCCTCTAATGGGTATACACATATTTTGGTTGTAGTTGATTATGTTACTAAATGGGTAGAAGCTGTTCCAACCATAGTGTTGATCACAACACCTCTACTAAAATGCTTAAGGAAGTTATTTTCCCAAGGTTTGGAGTCCTTATATATTTAATGACTGATGGTGGTTCACACTTTATTCATGGTGCTTTTCGTAAAATGCTTGTCAAGTATGATTTTAACCATAGAATTGCATCACCTTATCATCCTCTGTCTAGTGGTCAAGTTGAGCTTAGTAATAGAGAAATAAAATTAATTTTGCAAAATACTGTCAGTAGGTCCAGGAAGAATTGTTCTAAGAAATTAGATGATGCACTTTGGGCTTATAGAACAGCTTATAAAAATGCTATGGGTATGTCTCCTTATAAAATGGTTTATGGAAAAGCTTGTCATTTGCCTATTGAGTTAGAACATAAGCATTTTGGGCAATCAAAGAACTCAACTATGATTTCAAACTTGCCGTGAAAAGAGGTTATTTGATATTAGCTCATTAGATGAATGGAGAACCCAAGCTTATGAAAATACCAAGTTATTTAAAGAAAAAGTTAAAAGATGGCATGATAAAAGAATCCAAAAGCGTGAGTTCAAAGTTGGAGAATATGTTATTTTGTACAACTCTCATTTCAGGTTCTTTGCAGGAAAACTCCTCTCTAAATGGGAAGGCCCCTATGTCATTGAGGAGGTTTATCGGTCTGGAGCTATCACAATAAATAATGCCGAAGTGTCAGGCCCAAGATGCGATTCTATCCCGATCACGTCACACTTACGTGATTGGGGCACAACCGCATTTCGGGCGCTTAGCAAGATGGATATCATTACATCATACCATTACATACATACATGGGGGATACAACAATACATACAAGTCACATGAATACAACAACATCAATACAAAGTATCCGACTACGGATACAAACATGAAAACAACAACGACATCCATCTGCTATCCCAGGCTGCCGACCCGGAACCCAACCCAAGACTGAAGAAAAGAACTCCAACAAAGAACAACGCTCTCACGTCAAGACATCGGAAACCTGCACCTGTAACTGTTGTTGTAGTATCTGTGAGCCACGATGACTCAGCAATCCCATAACCATGGGTAACAAGACTATCAAAGCTTAATGGGTAGGAAGAGGTAAAGTGGTGAGGTTGCAGCACCGGCTAAGCAATATATGGTGGCTAACTTACGAGTACAAGAATAAGATGAGAATCTACGCAAACGGTCGCAACTAGAAATGATCGCTAAAGATCCTGAACTACCTACGAGTCAAACATAACCCCACCGTGTTCTCTTCTCAAAGTGAAAAGAGACAGTCGCGGTTAATCACACATTTGTGTGTTTTACTTCGGATCCTCTGTCAAGTTTTCTACAACCGGACATTAACAAATTCCAATCTGCCACATAACCGCGGGCACGGCTTTCGAAAGATCATAACCCTGCAGGGGTGTCCCAACTTAGCCCATCACAAGCTCTCACGATCAGCTGAAGTGATAAATATAATATAATCACCCCTTATCTTAGGGAAATCCGATCAGGCTCGGTATCCCGGTGCACAAGACATTTCGACAATGGTAAAACAAGTCCAGCAAGACCTCCCGGTGTGTCGACACCCTAATAGTAGCCGCGCGTATCTCGTCTCAGGCCACGACCGGATGGGTGATCCTACAGGTAAAACCAAACCTCGAGTTTCCCCGCTGTGGCCCCGCATAACCCCCATTTGGGACCAACACCATCAGCACTGGCCCCCCTGCTATGTAGAAAGAATCCTCGGGTAGCGCTAACTCCCTATGCAATTTAATTAATTAATTAAGTTGTTATTATGAGCAGATTAAAACCAATGTTGGGCCTTGCTGGAGGAGTTTTATTCAAAGACGAACTGTCAAGGGGTCCCCATATACCCAACCGTGTAAGGAACGCAAAATCAAGGAACATAATGCCGGTTTATCGGTGCCTAAGGTGGCATGAGTGGAACAAAACACCAAGCAAAAGGCCAAGCCTTCCACCCATGCCCAGTATATTGGTGTGTTAATAATAATAATAGATATTGTGATAAACCAACAACAAGTTCCCACCTGGAGCGATCTTCATCTTCACCTGCAACTAACAACGCTATAAGAGGGGCTGAGCAAGCGGGTAACATAGCCAAACAATGGTTTTGCTAGGAAGGTTTCAACGGTTAGAGGTTTCATGGCAACAAGGAGAGGGGCTGACAATAAGATGGGTAGCGCGACATATAACGATAGCATCGAGACAACTAAGCAAAGGCAATGATAGTAAAGGTATCCAAGGGTATGGTCATCTTGCTTGAGATCCCGCAAGGAAGAAGAACGGATCCATGAAGAAGATGAAGAAGAAGCCTTGAAGAAGAACCACGGGTAGACGAACGAATCCTCACGAACGCAACGGAACAAGCACTAACGAGAAGAAGCAAGCAACACGGTAAACACACCACACGAGACATGAGAATATGCTCAACCAAGTATGATGCAAGACAGTTCTATATAGGATGCACCACAAGTCTATACAGGAAACAAAACATGGCAAGGTAGGAAGCACAGGAAAACAACACAAGCCTATATATGATGCAATACATGGCAAGGTATGATGCATGACAAGTCTATACAGGAAGCAATACATGGCAAGGTAGGAAGCACAGAAAAACAACACAAGTTTATATATGATGCAATACATGGCAAGGTATGATGCAAGACAAGTCTATACAGGAAGCAATACATGGCAAGGTAGGAAGCACAGAAAAACAACACAAGT
>LR738710.1:479798665-479837640 GCA_902687465.1 Secale cereale | reverse complement strand
TGGCAAGGTATGATGCATGACAAGTCTATACAGGAAGCAATACATGGCAAGGTAGGAAGCACAGAAAACAACACAAGTTTATATATGATGCAATACATGGCAAGGTATGATGCAAGACAAGTCTATACAGGAAGCAATACATGGCAAGGTAGGAAGCACAGAAAACAACACAAGTCTATATGATGCAATACATGGCAAGGTATGATGCATGACAAGTCTATACATGAAGCAATACATGGCAAGGTAGGAAGCACAGAAAACAACATAAGAACATGACAATATGCACAACCAAGTAGGATGCAAGACAATTCTATATCTGATGCAAAACATGGCAAGGCAGGAAGCACTCAAAAACAACACAAGTCAACAAGTTTAAATGAGGCCGGAAACTACATATAACAAAACCGGTAAGTCCTCATATGCATAGTTTGAAATTAGTCCAGATCTGAACAAACCTTAAGTTAAAGTTGTTAAACAGCAATTTAACATGCACCATGATGATCTACATGAAATTCTAGTCAAGTTTCATATAAAGTTCATTTAATTCGGAGCTACGGCCTAGAAGATATGAGCAAAACAAGACAAGCAAGGCAACGGTGCAAGATGCACCCAAACATCAAGCAAACATACTCCAAACATGTAAACAAGATGATAATATGATTCTACATGCAAAATCACACAAGTTTCATATAAAGCACACCCAAAACGGAGCAACGGGCTAAAAGATACACATGAAACAAGATATAACAACAAGCTGAAGTTAACAGTCACATAGCAACTTTGGAGCAAGAAATATATACTCTACGGCACTCAAACAAGGTAACAAGAAGCATGGACATGAAGTAGACATATCCTACAGCAAACAACTCCATTGGAGCATCTCCATAGGAGGCATGGATCAATAGCAACAAGCTACAACATTTTGATCATGACAATAAAAACCTGACAGTAATATTTTATAGCAACTTGGGAGCAAGAATTAAATAAGCTACAGCAATCCAAATGAGCAAGTGAAGACATTAATGGATAGAAAACAACATATACAACAAGGAATGATCAATGGCCACCCCAAAACTAACATGGATTTACCTAGGGCATCAAGCAAACATAGCATCAGGATATGACAGATTCCAGACTTAGTGAAATTTCACTAAGTGTTAAAACAGTAACATTAGCATGGCATGTTTGCGAGCATGTATAAGTCACCTCAAGGCATATCATGGAAAGATAAATGCACCATCTCAAACACCATATAATGGTGCTTCTAAAACAACTCAACATGTGGCATGAGGACAAAAACATCAATAGCAAGGAGCAATTGAAATTAGCACCTCATAACAAGTTTCAAATCTTAACAGCCCATTGCACTTTTGCAACAGGGATTAACATGACCATATGAACTCAAACAAGCATGCTACAGCAACCATCATGTAGTACACTTCATAAACAATATTTTGACATATCATATGCATCATTTGGATAAACATGCACCAAGTTATCATATCTCGAACATGGCAACACAATAACAAGTTGCAGCAGTTTATAACAAGTAGCACCCTTGCAACAGATATTAGAGCATCTAGATGAAGTCAAACATGCATGGCACAATGGAAGAAAGTGTAGAGCATATCACCACGGTCATTTTGACATATCATTCACTCAATTTGGACACAGACACGATTAATTACAAGCAGTCAAAGATGCAACATTAAACTGACAGAAAAAAGGACTTGGCATATTTTAGACTAAGGGAAAAAAACAACTAAGCATTAGAAAGCTAAGAGGCGCACTGGGCGGGGAGCAAAGGGATTGCCACTAGGCTCGGCCCAGGAAAGAAGAAGGAGGGAGGCAGGCCCGCTGGCGAGTCGGGCCGAGGCGCCGGGCCTCGGGGCGTGCTGCTGGGCCATGCGGACCCATGAGGCCTAGGAGGCCCCGTAGGGCGTCGTCGTCCCTCCACGCCCAGAGATCGAGCGAGGTTGCGGCAGCCGGCGGGACTCCGGCGTCGGACGGAACGGTGGTGAGGCAGGGCCCGCAGGGATGAGCGGATCGGGCCGTGGGGAGGCGGATCCGGCCATCCCGCGCCCGGATCTGGCCGGAGCGGCACGGATCGGTGACGGAAACGACGGGGGAGCTGCAGCTCGATGAGCTCGGCGAGGGGGCGCGGTGTTGCCCTCCGGCGAGGTCCGGCGGGACCGGGCTGAGGGGTCGCCGGCGGGAGGTGCGAGCAGGGGCGGCGCTGGCATCCGGACGGCATGGTGCTGGCCGGAGGTGGCGAAGGCGGCGGGGCAGGTGAAGCTCGCGGCGGCGGCAACCGGCTCCGGTGACTCTCCGGCGACCGGAGCGAGCAGCGCACGGAGGCGGTGGGTGCGGGCCCGCGCGGGCCCCGGATGGGCTTCGCGGGCCGCGATGGCGGTGGGAGGTGGCTGCGCCACGTGTCGCGAGGGGAGTGGCTGCGGGCGGTGGAGAGGTGATGTGGCGCGCTTCTATTGGGCGGAGTGAGGTGGAGGTAGCTGGACATGTCCGGCGACGAGCGGACATGTCCGGCTACGCAGTGGGAGCGGGGCTAGGGTTGGATCTGCGCGAAAATGGAGAGGGAGGCACCTATTTATAGGTAGAGGGAGCTAGGAGTGTCCAAAAGAGGAGCCGTTCGTGGCCACGCGATCGTGATCGAACGGCCAAGAGCATGGAGGGGTTAGGCTGTGAGAAAGGGGTGCTGGGCCAAAAGAGAAGAGGCTTCCGGCGGTTAACACGGTTAACCGTTGGGCTATCAAACGAACTCCGAACGCGACGAAACTTGACACGCGGTCTACCTATGCTATAATAAGACCACACGCCAAGTTTCAACCCATTCCGAGAACGTTTTCCGGCTACTCACAAAATAAATATTCGGAGGCGCCGCGGACGCGTGTGAGTGTGTCTGGGCTCAGAACGGACAACGGAAAGGACGAGGGTACTCGAGCAGATGCAAGTTTTGAAAACATGCTGATGCAAGCACACATGATGACATGGCAAGATGCAACACGCAAGCAGATGACATGGCACTGACAACGAATAACTGGCTGGCACCTGGCGCACCGGTCTCGGGGTGTCACACGAAGGTACTAACCCGAAGGTTGTTAATGGATTACGAATAAAGCATTATATTTCATGTATGCCAATTAATGTTGAAAGCAATATTATCCAAACTTTGACACCGGAAGAACACATAAAAAAGTCCTTCCAGAACACTCTAGAATTTTGAAAGTAAGGAGGTAAGAGATATGGTAAGTAAAAGGACTCTGAAAAATCCGCAAAAATATTTTTTGTCAGTTTTGGAATATTTAGAAAAATATGAAAATAAGAAACTTCCAGGAAGCGTACCCTGGTGGGCACAAGACCCTAGGGCGTGCCTGACTTGCCTGGCGCGCCCAGGTGGGTTGTGCCCACCTCGGGTACCTTCCGGACTCCGTTTTTTCTACAATTTGCTTGTTTCCGAAGATAAAAACTCTTTATCTACCCCTCGAACCTGTTGACCACCGTATCACGGAGAAATCTTTGTTCTCTTTCCCTTGATGTTTTTCTGTCAGATCCCATCTACTATGGCCTCCTGAAGCTCCTCCAAGGAAAAGTTCTTCAAGAACGCCATCAACCCATATTTGCGGGAGGTGGTGCAACACCCTCAGGCCATCCAGATGCATGAGGGGGTGCTGCACATCCTTGATGTGCAAGGACCCAAGGGGACAGGAACCATGGAGGCCAGGCTTGAGGCTATGGAGCAGGAAGTCTTCCGGTGCAAGGGGATGGTGGAGCATGGACTCAATGCCAATCACCTCATGATCATGGACCTTTCCCTTGATCTCAAGGTGGATGGCAAGCCCATGAAGGACATTTTTTTCACATTCAACGAGCAAATCATGTTCCTCCAAAGCCAAATTTATGATCTCCGAAACCAAGTCTTTGAATATGAGGCGAGGTTTAAAGGTATGAGTTTGGCTGTCAGTTGCAGGATCCGTGGGACTCATTCTTCCTCCTATGATGGTGAACGTCTGCCATGGAAGCCCAAGGATAAGATCACATCTTCTTCATCACCACCACCATCTTCTTCATCACCAAAAGAAAACTGAGTATCAGGTATTGGCACTCCCCTTGGCCTCCGCCAAGCTTTGGGGAGGTGCCCCGGTATGGTATCATCCTCACTGTTCTTTTACCTTTATTTATTTTAGCTCGATCTTTTGCTTTAGAATGAAAGAAAGTTTAGTTCGATCCATTCTTTTCGAGAGTTTGCTTAGTGTATCTTTGTAATCGTGTGCGAGATATATAATAAAGTTTAGTTTTGAGTTTTTGCTTTCTTTACCTTCCTGTTGCAATAAAAAGAAAGGTTATAAATAAATAAATTAATTAAATAAAGGAAATAAATTAAGAAGATCATATGCTAATCTTATGGTAGGTGATGGCACCATATAAGGAAAAGTATAAGTAGAAAATTTTATTAGAGGTTGACAAACATAGCATTGGTCAATGATGCAACTCATGAAAGAATTAATAAGGGATAAGATTCACATATAAATATACTATCCTATAAATCTTTTGTGATTTTGAACCCCCATCAAAATATTATATGCCAAAATTGTCGATGTTGGACAAGGAAGAAAACTTAATGATTTATGTTTGTTCATATTCACATAGAAGTCATATTGTCATAGATCCTTTAACATGTGGTGCTTGCTCGATATCTTTTCTAGCCAAAAACTCCGCACTAAGTAGAGATACTACTTGTGCATCCAAAAACCTTTAAACCCAAATCTTTTTCTAGAGTCCACCATACCTACCTATGGATTGAGTATGATCCCTCAAGTAAGTTGTCATTGGTGCAATAAGTAAATAAAATATGCTTCTAAAAGTGTGAGATCATTTAGTGTAAGAGCAAATTGAGCGTTGCACGAACTTGTGATGGTAAACAATAAAAGCGATAGACTGCATAATAAAGGTTGCTATCACAAGGGGCAATGCAACATGACATTCTTTTGCACTAATGGGTTGATCATACAAATAGATAAGCGCATGGCAACCTCTGCTTCCCTCTACGAAGGGCCTATCTTTTACTTTTATGCAAAGAGTCAAAGTTTTCTCTCTATTCCACCGGTTTACCACAGACACCGGCCCAGAGACGTCGACTAGAGGTCTTGTATACTCCAGATGTTCTTTATCCCAAAGCGATTCTTATTCGCCAGCCTCTTAATCCGTCTGATTCAAATTATCAGGACACTCCTCGTTCGTCATCCGGCGAGTCAACAGCCACACAGCTTCCTCGTCTTAAAACTGTTCCTGGGTAAGTTTTTATTTTCCTGTTAATCCTTTTCTTTTACTCCACTGACTATCTTTACTTTAAATTTCGTAGCAAGCCAAAGCCTAGCAAGAAGGCTAAATTGAATAAATCGGCTGGTGATAATACAAACCCTAAACCGGAAAAGAATTCCGAGCCAGCCAAAGAAAATGGTGATGTCCTGCATGATGATCCTACTCCACCGGATCATGAAACCATTACTGAACAAGAAGCTGCGCCAATGGACCTTGGCGATAATCCAACTAGCCCAGCTCGGACTAGTAATACTCCGGCCAGCCCTGCCAGAGCTACTACCGCTTCAACAGAAGATGTCCAAACTACTGGTTTTGGTTACACTGCTCCTGGTGAACCCGTTGCTTTATCCAAACATACTGCTAAATAAGAAGTCTCTGGGAAAGACTAAGGCCAATGGAATGCCGATTTGTCAAGCTATGCTCAACTCAGCGCCCAGGACCTTAATTCCGGTTATCTGAACCGGCTGTATCCCAGTCGTGATTATGAAGCCGATTTAGTGAATCTTATGAAGGAACGATATGAGGTAAACTTCTGCTTAATTTCCTGCAATCTTATTCCCGCCTAAGCCCAATAGCTTGACTCTACTCCACCGTAGCCCTCAAGGGCCGGTTTATCTCTTCAGGATGAACCGGGACTTCAGAATGCCCAATATGTAGTTTTTCACATGTGTAGTCCCGAAGGGCCGGTTTATCTCTTCGGGATGAACCGGGACTTTCATTTTGTAACCTTCTTTGAACAATAACGCATTAGCCCCCAAGTGCCATGTGTATAACTTGTTATGTGCTTGGGACTTTGATAAAGATGTCTGATAACTGCAAATACGCATTAGCCCCCAAGTGCCAAGTGTATAACTTGTTATGTGCTTGGGACTTCCAATATGCTTTACCAATGTATGATGTGTGCATCTCTTTGCAGGCTGATCTAAACCAAAAAGAATCTCAAGTGGCTGAACTCCAAGACACCCTGAAATTCCAGCAAACCGCCGCTTCCAAAACCAAGGATGTGCTGACCATCAGTTTAGCAAGCATGGAGAAATTGAAAAAAAGATTTCCAAAAGGAACGGGCAGATTGGGAGGAAAAAAGAGTCGCTTTGGAGAAACGGGCAGTTGACGCAGAGGCCGCCCTCAATCCAGTGTCAGAAGAGCTATTTACCTTTAAAGCGGCAGATAAACGCCATGACTACTGCTATCTTTGGTAAGTACTCTTATCATAATTCTTAATATGATATCTCTACAATCTTCCGGTTTAACCCTAGTTCCGTTGACGCAGGAAAACGTACTGCTCATCTTGGTGCTGATATGTAGAAGAAGTTGAAAGCTGCCTATACTCTTATAGAGCAGCTTTATACCGGCGCTCAAAGGATTATTTGTGCTGCTTCTCATAACAAACCGGCTCACACATTGATCAAGGAGACATTGGAAAAGTTATCAGTGCTACCCGCCCGGTTTGGAGAACTCAAGAAATCAGCTGCCAGGGCGGGTGCTATAACTGCATTAACTCGGGCAAAGGCATGGGTACCTGATCTTGATCGAGCCGATGTAATAAACGGCTATCCAAGCATGAAACAGGAGGGGTCAAAATTCACCAATGAAGATCTGTGGGCTCTGACAAGAGAAATGCGGCCTTTGGCCAGCAAATTAGCTGATGAAGCTGATCTGTCCCGCTATCAAGCGAGTTACGATGCTGACAATCGTCGGGTCAATGCGCCGGTCCATGAAGTGGAGGATCTCATCCCGCTCGTCTGTAAGCATACCTATGCCCCTAATGTTGAACCGTCTGAGCTCATAAGCGATGAAGCTGTTTTCCAGGCTCTGACAAAGATCAATTGGGCAACCACTGACTTCTAGCTGCTGGATGAAAACGAAGAAGATACAGCGCAAGATGATCCACAACCGTCTGGCCGGGTTGACGAGGATCCATGAACCGGCACTGGTTTAACGTTTAGTGTGTCGCAATACTTGGCGAGGAACAGATAGTCTTTTGGGCTGAAAAACGCCTTGTAATAGGATAGCTGAAACATTTGGTTATGTCTTCATGCATATTCCCTCTGCGCAACATTGCTCAATCCGGCAGTTTCATAGTATTTCTGCTTATGACGCTGAACAATTTTACTCAACCTGTTTCTGCATAAGATAAAATTTAAAGGGTCCTGGCGGTTTATCGTCGGACGGGTCATAATGCCCAAATACATGATCTAGGTTTATAACCTAAGCTGTATTAAAATACAAAACATATATCATACCTGTGATATAAAATTGTGTCGTTGGCTTAACCAACTTTTGCAGTAAGGGTGATGATCCCAAATTGTGAGTATTGATGACTCCTGCAATATTTTGCTGGTTCATGATGAAACCATACCGGGTTTGTGATAAACACTGGCTTAGCTGTAGATAATACTGGCGATTTGTAATCAAACCAGACCGGGTTATGTGAACGCCGGTTTATTAATGGTGGCGACCTATAGTCAACCACTCGGCCGAATCAATAGATATTAGATGAATATCAACAACCTCATTGAGAAGAATAAATTTTGGCAAACAAAGCAAATAAAAACTTGTAGTCGAGGCGTTTTATGAGCTACCAGGCTCCAAATACGAGGCTTTTCATGGGCTGCCAAGCCACTGAGTTAAACCATTTCACAAAGCCTGTTAAGATGGACCTCAATCCTTAACCAATCGTCATCTTAACATTGACAAGTTCACGGTCTGTTATAAGATTGACTTGTCAATCGTTCGACGGGTCATACCAGGTTTACCTGGGCAGAGTGACTTACTTGATGCAGGCAGGTTAACCCGGGATTTTAGGTGTATACACCAGGCTTCCAAGCCGTGCCTTGATAGCCTATTACAAGGGCCTTAAAAGCTATTTTCCGCTGTGCGACAGGAGCCCCCAAGTAACATTGTGAGTTGTGCTCATCGGGTGCCTATGTTTGAGTTGCGCTATGCATCAAACTCTCTTTTGCCCCTTACCATCATGTTGGCTTGATAGCCAGATTACCGAAGTAACCAGAGTTGTGCTCTTATGATGATATTGGATTGATAGCCGGTCTAAGAGGGTCATAGGAACTCCATCTTACACGCAGAAGCCCCCATGTGACAAACTCTTATGAAAAAAGCAGCTGATACCCTGCTTTAACAGGGATGCCGGTTTATTATATTGATCATAATATATACATTGCGGATATATGTACATAAAGCGGAGCCTATGGCTCAGGTGTAGTAAGGCCGAAGATGAGCGATGTTCCACGGCTGTCGGGTTTCCTCCTCCGTGGTGCGTGAGTCCTTGTGTTCTCGAACGTCGATGAGGTAGTATGACCCATTGTGTAGATTCTTGCTGACCATAAAGGGTCCTTCCCAAGGCGGGGATAGCTTGTGCATATATGTCTAGTCTTGGATGAGCCGGAGCACTAGATCGCGTTCTTGAAATGTTTTGGTTTTAACTCGGCGACTATGGTATCAATGCAGATCCTGCTGATAAATTGCCGATCGAGTCGCTGCAATGTCACACTCCTCATCTAACCTGTCCAATGCGTCTTGCCGCGCCTTCTCGTTATCAACTTCAACGCAAGCCGCCACCCGAGGCGAATCATGACGGATGTCACTAGGGAGAACCACTTCAGCTCCATATACCATGAAGAAAGGCGTGTAACACATGGACCTGTTAGGTGTGGTGTTAATGCTCCATAACTCAAAGGGTAATTCATCCACCCAACAACCCGGCGTCCTCTGCAAAGAAACCATGAGCCGGGGCTTGATGCCTCTCAAGATCTCTTGGTTTGCTCTCTCAGCTTGACCATTGGACTGGGGATGAGCTACTGAAGATACGTCAAGCCGGATGTGCTCTCGTTGACAAAATTCTTCCATAGCCCCTCTGGAAAAATTGGTGCCATTATTAGTTATAATATTGTGTGGAAAGCCAAACCGTAAAATCACCTTTTTGATGAATTGAACCACTGTTGTTGCATCACACTTGCTGACTGGCTCTGCCTCGACCCACTTGGTAAATTTGTCAACCGCCACCAGGAGGTGGGTCTTCTTATCTGGAGATCTCTTAAAGTGCCCAACTATATCTAGCCCCCAAGTTGCGAACGGCCAAGTAATTGGAATCATCCTCAATTCTTGAGCTGGTATATGAGAACGCCTTGAGAATTTCTGGCAAGCATCACATTTTCTGATCAGGTCCTCTGCATCAGCATGAGCCGTCAACCAATAGAACCCATGACGAAAAGCTTTAGCTACCAAAGACTTTGAACCAGCGTGGTGACCACAATCTCCTTCGTGTACCTCTCGAAGAATCTCACAACCTTCTTCTGGCGATACGCAACGTTGAAACGCCCCAGATACGCTGCAATGATGCAGCTCCCCATTGACAATAGTCATCGACTTGGACCACCGGATTATCTGCCTAGCCAAGACTTCGTCCTCTGGTAATTCGGCTTGGTTCATATACGCCAGGTATGGGACTGTCCAATCCATAATAGCGTGAAGCACCGCCACCAGTTGAGCATCCGGATCACGAACAGCCAAATCCTCTTCTGAAGGTAATTTCACCGATGTATTATGCAGTACGTCCAGGAAGCCATTAGGTGGAACTGGTTTACGCTGAGAGCCCACACGGCTTAATGCGTTCGCCGCTTCATTCTTTCGGCGGTCCACGTGGTCCACCTGATAACCCTTGAAATGCCCAGCAACAGCATCCACCTCTCAATGGTATGCCGCCATGAGTGGGTCCTTGGAATCCCAAGTACCAGATACTTGTTGGGCCACCAAATCCGAGTCACCGAAGCACTTAACCCAGCTTAGATTCATCTCCTTGGCCATCCGAAGACCGTGAAGGAGAGCCTCATATTCGGCTGCATTGTTAGTACAAGGGGACATTAAACGGAGAACATAACAAAATTTATCGCCTCATGGGGAAGTTAATATGGCTCCAGCCCCTGAGCCCTCCAACTATCTAGATCCATCGAAATGAATAGTCCAGTACGTGTGATCCGGTTTCTCCTCCGGTGCTTGCAACTCCATCCAGTCGTTGATGAAATCCACCAGTGCTTGAGATTTGATTGCAGTACGAGGCACATATTTTAGCCTGTGAGGACTAAGTTCAATGGCCCACTTGGCAACCCGGCCAGTTGCTTCTCTGTTCTGGATTATATCTCCCAGAGGGGCAGAACTAACCACAGTGATTGGATGGCCTTGAAAATACTGCTTGAGCTTCCAGTTTGCCATGAAGACCCCATATACCAATTTCTGCCAATGCAGGTATCTCTGCTTTGACTCAATGAGCACCTCGCTGATATAGTAAACCGGCCTTTGAACCGGATATTCTTTTCCCGCCTCCTTGCGTTCTACCACAATGGCGACACTTACGGCTCGGGCATTAGCAGCCACGTATAACAGCAGCGGCTTATTATCAACTGGCGCGGCAAGGATAGGCGGCTCTAACAACTACTTTTTTAAGTCCTCGAATGCAGCATCAGCCGCATCACTCCAGACAAAGCGATCTGTCTTTTTTATCATCTGGTAAAGCGGGATGGCCTTCTCTCCCAAACGGCTGATAAACCGGCGCAGTGCCGCAATGTGTCCTGCCAAGCGCTGGACATCGTTGATGCATGCCGGTTTAGCCAAGGACGTAATAGCCTTGATCTTCTCCGGATTAGCTGGAATCCCCCTGTTTGACACTAGGAATCCCAGGAGCTTGCCTGCTGGTACACCAAAAATGCAGTTGGCCAGATTAAGCATCATCTTATAAACCCGAAGATTATCAAAAGTTTCCTTCAAGTCAGCTATCAACGTCTCTTCCTTCCTGGATTTTACCACAATATCATCCATGTATGCATGAAAATTTCGCCCAATTTGCTTATGAAGACAATTCTGTACGCGACGCTGATAGGTCGCCTGGGCTCTCTTAAGCCCAAAAGGCATGGATACATAACAGAAGGCTCCAAAGGGAGTTATAAAAGATGTCTTCTCCTGGTCCTTAACTGCCATCTTGATCTGATGATAACTGGAATATGCATCCAAAAAACTTAAGCGCTCACAACCCGCTGTAGCATCAATGATTTGATCAATACGGGGGAGGGCAAAGGCATCAGCTGGGCAAGCCTTGTTCACTGTGTAGTCAACACACATTCCCCGAGTGCCATTCTTTTTTACCACCAGCACCGGATTAGCTAACCACTCAGGATGAAACACTTCAACTATAAAACCTGCCGCCAAGAGCCTGGCTACCTCTTCGCCAATAGCCTTGCGCCTCTCTTCATTAAAGATGCGGAGAAACTCTTTAACCGGTTTAAACTTGGGATCAATATTAAGAGTGTGCTCAGCGAGTTCCCTCGGTACACCTGGCATGTGAGAAGGTTTCCATGCAAAGATGTCCCGATTCTCACGGATGAACTCGATGAGCGCGTGATACGTCTCCAACGTATCTATAATTTTTTATTGTTCCATGCTATTATTTATGAAGTCTTGGATGTTTAATGGGCTTTATCATTCACTTTTATATCATTTTTGGGACTAACCTACTAACCCAAAGGCCCAGTCCAGATTGCTGTTTTTTTGCCTATTTCAGGGTTTTGCAGGAAAGGAATATCAAACAGAGTCCAAACGGAATGAAACCTTCACGAGAGATATTTTTGGAGGAAATCACGCACGAAAGACTTCGGGGCCAAGCCAGGGGACAGAGGGGCCACCCTCGAGGGTGGGGGCGCGCCCCCTGCCTCGAGGGCAGCACGTGTGGCCCCCGGTGCCCCCTTCTTCCTATATATACCTACGTACCCCAGAAACTCCATACACGGAGAGAAAACCCTAATTCCATCGTCGTAGCTTCTGTTCCCGTGGAGATCCATCTTGGAGCCTGTTCCGGGAGGGGGATCCATCACGGAGGCCTTCATCATCATCATCATCGCCCTCACCATGAGTTGTGAGTAGTTTACCTCAGACCTTCGGGTCCATAGCTAGTATCTATATGGCTTCTTCTCTCTCTCTCTGGATCTCAATACAAAGTTCTCCTCGGTCTTCGAGGAGATCTATTCGATGTAATCTCTTTTTGCGGTGTGTTTGTCGAGATCTGATGAATTGTGAGCTTATGATCAAGGTTAGCTATGAAAGATATTTGGTTCTTCTCTGAACTTTTTATGTGTGCTCATTATATCCTTGCAAGTCCCTTCGAATTATTGGTTTGGTTTGGCCTACTAGATCTATAGTTCTTGCAATGGAAGAAGTGCTTGGCTTTGGGTTCAATCTTGCAGTGTCCTTTCCCAGTGACAGTAAGGGCAGCAAGCCACGTATTGTATTGTTGCCATCGAGGATAAAAAGATGGGATTTTCATCATATTGCTTGAGTTTATCCCTCTACATCATGTCATCTTGCTTAAGGCGTTACTCTGTTCGTATGAACTCAATACACTAGATGCATGTTGGATAGCGGTCGATGTGTGGAGTAATAGTAGTAGATGCAGAATCATTTCGGTCGACTTCTCTCGGATGTGATGCCTATATACAATGATCATGCCTAGATAGTCTCATAATTATTCGCTTTTCTATCAATTGATCGACGGTAATTTGTTTACCCGCCGTAGAATATCGCTATCATGAGAGAAACCACTAGAGAAAACTATGGCCCCCGGGTCTATCTTTATCATATTACTTTCTCGTCAATTTCTGTTGTCGTTGTTTATTTGCTTTCTTTACTTTCTGTTTCTATACCAAAAATACCAAAAATATAATTATCATCTCTATCACATCTCACTATCGTAAGTGACCGTAAAGGGATTGACAACCCCTTATCGCGTTGGCTGCGAAGTTCTTATTTGTTTGTTCAGGTGCGAGGGACTGGCGCGTGGTCTCCTACTGGATTGATACCTTAGTTCTCAAAAATGGAGGGAAATTCTTACGCCGCTATGCTTCATCTCCCTTTCCTCTTTGAGGGAATACAATGCAAGCTCAAGAGGTAGCCACATGCTTTCCTATTTCGGATCCAGGTTAGCGCTGATGGTGAACTGCTTGGACGAATCACCAGGAACAAAATCGACCTGCTTGGTCTCATCAGCTGATTTAAACTTCAAGGACGGATCATGCTCTGTAGTTGGCTTTTTCAACGGAGACATATCCGCCTGATCAACATTGTCCTTGTAAAACTTCAACTCCTCGATTGCACACCTTCTTCGCATTCCAAAGCAATCTTACGGCTCCCATGGACCGTGATAGTTCCTTTATGATCTGGCAACTTGAGCTGTAGATAAATGTAACAAGGCCTCGCCATGAACTTAGCATAAACCGGCCGCCCGAACAAGGCATGATACGGGCTCTTGATTTTTACCACCTCAAAGGTCAAAGTTTCCGACCTGGAGTCGTGCTCATCTCCAAAAGTGACCTCCAGGTCTATCTTACCGACCGGATACGCCGATTTACCAGGTACCACGCCATGGAAAATAGTGTTGGACTGCCTGAGCTTCTTGTCTGTCAACCCCATGCGACGAAAGGTCTCGTAATACAGGATATTGATGTTGCTTCCTCCGTCCACGAGCACCTTGGTGAACTTATAACCCTCAACCTGAGGTGCCACCAATAGGGCCAGCTGACCCAGATTATCAGCCCGGGGTGGATGATCCTCACGACTCCATACAATGGTTTGTTCCGACCAATGTAAATAACGAGGCACCGCCGGTTCAACAGAGTGCACTGCCCTCTTATAAACCTTCTGATCACGTTTACATAAGCTTGTGGTGAAGACGTGATACTTCCCACTACTCAACTGCTTTGGGTTGCTCTAATAACCTGATTGTTGTTGCTGATGATTGCCCTGATGATTATAATTACCCTAGCCATTCTGCTGGTTATGCCCATTCTGATTGTCATGGCCACCCTAATTGCCTTGGAATCCTGGACCGGAACCACCACCTTGATAACCCGGTCGTGGAAACAAGGGCCTGAACCGCCAGACGATCCATGATCATATTGGAACCAATTTTTGAACTCCCTCATAATAAAACAGTCCTTCCAGAGGTGTGTAGTTGGCTTTTCCTTCGTGTCGTGCCTAGGGCAAGGCAAATTCATCTGGCGCTCCAGATTAATGTTTGATCCTCCGCACCGTGGGGGCGGTATACCTCTGCGATGATGGCCATCATCCTGTGCACTAGTGTTAGCCACAAAATCTGGATTGTTGTCCGCTTTATGCTTATCGCTGTATCCCTGATTCACTGGATTAGATTGCAGCGCTTTACCATTTTTCTTTCCTTTCCCTGACTTCTTGTCGTCAGACTCTGGATATTTGGTACTATCTGAGTCGGAATACTTCACCAGAGCGCCCGTAAGCGTCCCCATGTCATCGCAATTACGCTTGAGCCGTCCCAACTTCAGCTTTAGAGGCTCGAACCTGCAATTGCCTTCCAATGTTAAAACTGCTGTATCCGGATTGATGCAATCTGAGGAATGCAGGATCTCTAACACCCGGCGCACCCAATGACTTGTCGATTCATTCTCCCCTTGAACACAGGCGGCCAAGTCTACAATGGACATGGGTTGTTTGCACGTGTCTTTGAAATTATTGATAAACTGGCGCCGTAACTCGGCCCGTGATCCGATGGAATTCTGCGGTAAAGTTTTTAACCAAGTACGAGCCGTGCCCTCCAACATCATGGTGAAGTATTAAGCACACGCCGCATCGTCCACGTCCAGCATCTCCATTGCCATCTCATAGCTTTCGACCCATGCTTCGGGGGATAGATCTGCAGTATAATTGGGCACCTTGCGCGGTCCATTGAAATCCTTAGGCAGTCGTACATTGTGTAAAGCGGGGGTGAGACATGGTACTCCCAAGGAGCTGGAAGTAAACCCTGGCTCGACTGTGGTAGATGGACGAATCGACGTAGGTTGACGGGCTTCATACTATGCTGCTAATTCGGCATCTCGGCGGTGTCTGCCCTGATCCACCACCTCTTGAGCGTTTGTACCTCCACCCACCGGGTTATTGCCCCGCGGCGGGTTACGATTCCGCGCACTACTTGACACGGCTGGTTCATCCATGTGCCTGCTGTAACTCCGGCTTGGGCGGGGGGGGTGGAATGAATCCTCTCGCGGCTATGAGAATAAGCCTACTGCTGAGTTAAAGGCGTCTCCAGGAACTCCCTAGCTCGCCGCACCTCCACTACTATAGGGGATTCTCCTTCAATGGGAAGGGCCGCCAGTCGTGAAGCGGCGGCAACGATGTTATCCGAAGGGTTCGAATAGTGACCGGGAGGCGTTGGTGTATGTTGTGATGGAACGATCTGACGGGCTGGATCCGAGGCCCGTGGCTAGACCGACGCCCCCGTCCCAGGCACCTCTCCCTGATTTACCGCTAGTTGGTTATTGGTTCCCGCTCCTGGCGTACGGAAGAGATTCCTTGCTTCGTAAACCGGCGCCAAGCGAGACTCGCGCCTTCTCCTCATTACATCGTTCGATGCAGTCTGATCCAACAAGAGCCGATAAGCCCGAGCATCTAACTCGGCCTGCCTTGCGGCCATCCTAGTATTTTCAGCAGCCAGGTCCAACTTGGCCTGATCTATCTGGCCCATTGCTTTAGCAACTTCTGCGTCGTGCTGTACCTTCTCGGCCTAGCCGACCTTCGCGGTCAGCAGTGCTGTCAAGGTGTCGAATAAAGCGGACAAAACTTGAGCCGGCGGCTGAACAAAGCCTCCCGCCCCAGCTATTGTTGCCACCGCCAGGTCGGATGTTAACGCTACCGCAGTTGAAGATTTTTTGCATAGATTGCGATCCAGCCATGAAGACTACGACCCGGCTCGGTGGATCAAGGGTGTCCGGAATACTGTCACCGTCGGAACAACCCCCTGATCGGCCATCCTGCAACAGATATAAAGACTCGGTTTCTCTAGTGGATGACTCGTCGCTGGAATAAACGACGGTCTCGCCACCAGATTCTGATCCATCCTCAGCTTGCGCTCCGTGAACCGCTCCCACGAAGACACGCTTCATGGCGGGCCAAATCCGGGCAGGTCTCGCACGCTGAGCCGACTCGTTGATGTTGGAGCAGATGTCTGGCTCAGGGCCCGGTTCGCCGATCTTGCCAATGAAGACGTGGATGCCACCAAAGGGGACCCGGTAACCGACTTGAATCGGCCTCGGGACCCCAGCCCGCATCATCGATATAGATCTTACCACGATGACTCTTAGTCATCCAGCCCACTGCGTAGCCCTTGAGTCCTTCAAAGCTGCCCTTCAAGAACTGGAAACCATCGCGCGATAGCCCCACGGTGGGCGCCAACTGTCGTGGTTTTGTCATGGCAGATGTCCTAGCGAAAGGACTTAGTCGTGAAGCCATCGCTATGGGTTAGCTTAATGGGGTTAAAGCGGACAAGGACACAAGGGATTTTATACTAGTTCGGCCCCTTCGATGAAGGTAAAAGCCTACGTCTAGTTTGGTGTGGTATTGCTAGGGTTTCGATGACCAGGGAGCGAATCCGTTTTGCCTGTGTCTCGAGTTTTTGTTCTCTGTCCTTGAACCGTCGCTGGGTCGTCCCTTATATACACAAGATGACGCCCAGTCCGGTTTACAGAATCCTGAGGCCGGCTCATAAACGTGCCTGGCTCGGTCTCTATCTTTCCTATCTTACAATACAAGTCACACACCGTATGGCGGTTTACATTTACAGGCCCTAACACCCTTTGGGCCCTGGATCTGTAACCTTCTATAGTAACGCGCCATACTCTGTCTTGCTGGGCTTCAGCAGGAGTAATTCCTTATGGGCATAAACCGGCCCCTCCTGGGCGGTTTATACCTAATAGTTATATCCCTGACAGCTATGCAAATGCCGTGATACGTAGGTATGGTGGCTGTGTTGAGGAAGGTAAAGGAGGTTTATGTGTGCTATAGCATATCATACCATGGGGTTTGGATGCACCAACTAAGTTTTCACTAACTCTCGAGGTGATAAAGGGCATTGCACGGTACTGGAGAGGCTAGCAAATTGCGGAAAGATAGGAGTGTGTATAATCCATGGACTCACATTAGTCATAAAGAACTCACATACTTATTGTAAAGTATATTAGCCCTCAAAGCAAAGTACTCTCTCAAGGAAATATGCCCTAGGGGCAATAACAAAGTTATTATTTATTTCCTTATATCATGGTAAATGTTTATTATTCATGCTAGAATTGTATTAACCGGAAACTTAGTACATGTGTGAATACATAGACAAACAAAGTGTCACTAGTATGCCACTACTTGACTAGCTCGTTAATCAAAGATGGTTAAGTTTCCTAGCCATAGACATGAGTTGTCATTTGATGAACGGGATCACAACATTAGAGAATGATGTGATTGACTTGACCCATTCTATTAGCTTAGCACTTGATCGTTTAGTATGTTGCTATTGCTTTCTTCATGACTTATACATGTTCCTATGACTATGAGATTAGGCAACTCCCCGAATACCGGAGGAACACTTTGTGTGCTATCAAACATCACAACATAACTGGGTGATTATAAAGATGCTCTATAGGTGTCTCCGATGGTGTTTGTTGAGTTGGCATAGATCGAGATTAGGATTTGTCACTCCGATTGTCGGAGAGGTATCTCTGGGCCCTCTCCATAGTGCACATCAGTATAAGCCTTGCAAGCAATGTGACTAATGAGTTAGTTGCGGGATGATGCATTACGGAACAAGTAAAGAGACTTGTTGGTAACGAGATTGAACTAGGTATGATGATACCGACGATCGAATCTCGGGCAAGTAACATACCGATGACAAAGGGAACAATGTATGTTGTTATGCGGTTTCATTGATAAAGATCTTTCTAGAATATGTAGGGGCCAATATGAGCATCTAGGTTTAGCTATTGGTTATTGACCGGAGATGTGTCTCGGTCATGTCTACATAGTTCTCGAACCCGTAGGGTCCGCATGCTTAACGCTCGATGACGATTTGTATTATGAGTTATGTGATTTGATGACCGTCGTTTGTTCGGAGTCTCGGATGAGATCACGGACATGACGAACAGTCTCGAAATGGTCGAGACATAAAGATCGATATATTGGAAGGCTATATTCGTACATCGGAAAGGTTCCGAGTGATTCAGGCATTTTTCGGAGTACCGGAGAGTTAGAGGAATTCGTATTGGGCCTTAATGGGCCATATGGGAAAGGAGAGAAAGGCCTCAAGGGTGGCCGTGCCCCTTCCCAATGGACTGATCCGAATTGGACTAGGGAAAGGGGGCGCACCCTTCCTTCCTTCTCCTTCTCCCTTCCCCTTTTCCCATTCCAAAGTTACACACCTCAATCATATCGTTGCAGTGCTTAGGCGAAGCCCTACGCCGGTAGCTTTATCATCACCGTCACCACGCCGTCGTGCTGATGAAATTCTCCCATGACGCTCAACTGGATCAATAGCTCGTGGGACGTCATCGAGCTGAACCTGTGCTGAACACGGAGGTGTCGTACATCGGTGCTTAGATCGGTTGGATCGCGAAGGCGTTCGACTACATCAATCGCGTCACCAGACGCTTCCGCTTTTGGTCTACGAGGGTACATAGACACACTCTCCCCTCTCGATGTTATGCTTCTAGTAGATAGATCTTGCGTGATCGTAGGAAATTTTTGAAATACTATGTTCCCCAATAGTGGCATCATGAGCCAGATCTATGCGTAGATGATATGCACGAGTAGAACACAATGAGTTGTGGGCGATAATAGTCATACTGCTTACCAGCTTGTCATACTTTGATTCGGCAGTATAGTGAGATGAAGCGGCACGGACCGACATTACGCGTACGCTTACGCGAGACTGGTTTCACCGTTACGAGCACTCGTTGCTTAAAGGTGACCGGTGAGTGTCTGTCTCTCTCACTTTAGTTGAATCGAGTGTGGCTACGCCCGGTCCTTGTGAAGGTTAAAACATCACATACTTGACGAAATATCGTTGTGGTTTTGATGCGTAGGTAAGAATGGTTCTTGCTCAGCCCGTAGCAGCCACGTAAAACTTGCAACAACAAAGTAGAGGACGTCTAACTTGTTTTTGCAGGGCATGTTGCGATGTCATATGGTCAAGACATGACGCTAAATTTTATTGTATGAGATGATCATGTTTTGTAACAGAGTTATCGGCAACTAGCAGGAGCCATATGGTTGTCGCTTTATTGTATGAAATGCAATCGTCATGTAATTGCTTTACTTTATCACTAAGCAGTAGCGATAGTCATAGAAGCAATAGTTGGCGAGACGACAACGATGCTATGATGGAGATCAAGGTGTCACGCCGGTGACGATGGTGGTCATGACGGTGCTTTGGAGAAGAAGATCAAAGGCTCAAAAGGATGATGGCCATATCATATCACTTCTATTGATTGCATGTGATGTTTACCTTTTATGCATCTTATTTTGCTTAGATTGACGGTAGCATTATAAGATAATCTCTCACTGAATTTCAAGGTATAAGTGTTCTCCCTGAGTATGCAACGTTGCGAAAGTTCGTCGTGCCGAGACACCAAGTGATCATCGGGTGTGATAAGCTCTATGTTCACATACAACGGGTGCAAGCCAGTTTTGCACATGCAGAATACTCGGGTTAAACTTGACGAGCCTAGCATATGCAGATATGGCCTAACACTGGAGACTGAAAGGTCGAGCGCGAATCATATAGTAGATATGATCAACATAAGATGTTCACCATTGAAAACTACTCCATCTCATGTGATGATCGGACATGGTTTAGTTGATATGGATCACGTGATCACTTAGATGATTAGAGGGATGTATGTCTAAGTGGGAGTTATTAAGCAATTTGATTAATTGAACTTTAATTTATCATGAACTTAGTCATGGTAGTATTAGCATATCTATGTTGTAGATCAGTAGCTCGCGTTGTAGCTCCCCTATGTTTTTGATATGTTCCTAGAGAAAACTAAGTTGAAAGATGTTAGTAGAAATGATGTGGACTAGGTCTGTGATATGTGGATTATCCTCATTGCTGCACAGAAGTATTATGTCCTTGATGCACCGCTAGGTGACACACCTATTACAGGAGCAGATGCAGATGTTATGAACGTTTGACAAGCTCGGTATGATGACTACTTGATAGTTTAGTGCGCCATGCTTTACGGCTTATAACCGGGACTTCAAAAACTTTTTGAACACCACGGAGCATATGAGATGTTCCAAGAGTTGAAAATAGTATTTCAGACTCATGCCCGTGTCGAGACGTATGAGACCTCTGACAAGTACTTTGCCTACAAGATGGAGGAGAATAGCTCAACCAGTGAGCATGCGCTCAGATTGTCTGGGTACTACAATTGCTTGAATCAAGTGGGAGTTAATCTTCCATATAAGATAGTAATTCAAGGACAACCAAGAGCCTAAGCTTGGGGATGCCCCGGGAAGGCATCCCCTCTTTCGTCTTCATCTGTCGGTAACTTTACTTGATGCTATATTTTTATTCACCACATGATATGTGTTTTGCTTGGAGCATCATTTTTTTAATATTTTTTTCCTTTCTGTTTGAATAATATCCTAAGATATGAAATTCTTAAATGTTAGAGAGTCTTCACATAGTTACATAATTATTCAACTACTCATTGATCTTCACTTATATCTTTTGGAGTACTTTGTTGTTTGCTCTAGTGCTTCACTTATATATTTTTAGAGCACGGCGGTGGTTTTATTTTGAAGAAATAGATGAACTCTCATGCTTAACTTATATTATTTTGAGAGTCTTTTAGAACAGCATGGTAATTGGCTTTGGTTATAAAACTAGTCCTAATATGATAGGCATCCAAGTTGGGTATAGTAAAAACATTCACATAAAGTGCATTGAATGATAGGAGAAGTTTGATACGTGATGATTGTTTTGAGATATGAGGATGGTGATATTAGAGTTATGCTAGTAGAGTAGTTGTGAATTCAAGAAATACTTGTGTTAAAGTTTGTGATTCCCGTAGCATGCACGTACGGTGAACCGCTATGTGACGAAGTTAGAGCATGAGGTATTTATTGAGTGTCGTCCTTTGTGTAGAGGTCGGGGGCGTGTAATGGTTAACTCCTAGCAACCTCCCCCCTAGGAGCATGCATTGATTACTTTGTTTTGATGACTTGTAAATTTTTGCAATAAGTATATGAGTTCTTTATGACTAATGTTGAGTCCATGGATTATACGCACTCTCACCCTTCCACCATTGCTAGCCTCTCTTGTACCGCGCAACTTTCGCCCGTACCATACACCCATAATATACCTTCCTCAAAACAGCCACCATACCTACCTATCATGGCATTTCCATAGCCATTCCGAGATATATTGACATGCAACTTTCCATCGTTCCGTTCATATGACACGCTTCATTTTGTCATATTGCCATGCATGATCATGTAGTTGACATCGTATTTCTGGCAAAGCCACCATTCACAATTCATTCATACATGTCACTCTTGATTCATTACACATCCCGGTACATCGCCGATGGCACTCAAATAGAGTCATATTTTGTTCTAGCTTCGAGTTGTAATCTTTGAGTTGTAAGTAAATAAAAGTGTGATGATCTTCATTATTAGAGCATTGTCTTATGTGAGGAAAAAAGAGATAAAGGCCAAAAAAATAGATGGCCCAAAAAAAAGAGGGGCTAAATAAAAAAATCCCCTCCAAAAAAATGAGAAAAAAGAGAGAAGAGACAATGCTACTATCCTTTTCCACACTTGTGCTTCAAAGTACCACCATGATCTTCATGATAGAGAGTCTCTTGTTTTGTCACTTTTATATACTAGTGGGAATTTTCATTATAGAACTTGGCTTGTATATTCCAACGATGGGCTTCCTAAAAATGCCCTAGGTCTTCATGAGCAAGCAAGTTGGATGCACATCCACTTAGTTTCTTTTGTTGAGCTTTCATACACTTATAGCTCTAGTGCATCCGCTGCATGGCAATCCCTACTCACTCACATTGATATCTATTGATGGGCATCTCCATAGCCCATTGATACGCCTAGTTGATGTGAGACTATCTTCCTCTTTGTCTTCTCCACAACCACCACTCTGTTCCACCTATAGTCCATGGCTCACGCTCATGTATTGCGTGAAAGTTGAAATGTTTGAAAAAAATTGAGTATGAAAACAATTGCTTGGCTGAAACCGGGGTTGTGCATGATATGAATATTTTGTGTGATGAAGAGGGAGCATAGACAGACTATATGATTTTGTAGGGATAACTTTCTTTTGCCATGTTATTTTCAGAAGACATGATCTTTGTTAGTATGCTTGAAGTATTATTATTTCTTATGTCAATATAGACTTTTGTTTTAAATCTTTCGGATCTAAACATTCATGTCACAATAAAGAGAATTACATTGAAAATTATGTTGGTTAGCATTCCACATCAAAAATTACGTTTGTATCATTTACCTACTCGAGGACGAGCAGGAATTAAGCTTGGGGATGCTTGATACGTCTCCAACGTATCTATAATTTTTTATTGTTCCATGCTATTATATTATCCTTCTAGGATGTTTAATGGGCTTTATTATACACTTTTATATGATTTTTGGGACTAACCTATTAACCCAGAGCCCAGTGCCTGTTTCTGTTTTTCTCATGTTTTAGAGTATCACAGAAAAGGAATATCAAATGGAGCCCAATTGACCGGAAACTCAACGGAGGTCATTTTTGGACCAGAAGAAGCCCAGAAAGTGCCGAAGGGGGGCCAGAAGGTCCACAGGCTGCCCACGAGGGTAGGGGGCACGCCCCCCCTACTGGGCGCGCCCCCTGCCTCGTGGACAGCCTGGAGACCCCCTTTACTTTCCCCCGACTCCAACACCTCCTATATATACTGAAACCTCCAGAAAATAACCTAGATCGGAAGTTCCGCCGCCGAAAGCCTCTGTTGCCACCAAAAACCAATCTAGACCCCGTTCCGGCACCCTGTCGGAGGGGGAATCCCTCTCCGGTGGCTATCTTCATCATCCCGGCGCTCTCCATGACGAGGAGGGAGTAGTCCATCCTCGGAGCTGAGGGTATGTATCAGTAGCTATGTGTTTGATCTCTCTCTCTCTCTCTCTCTCTCTCTCTCTCGTGTTCTTGAGATGGCACGATCTTGATGTATCGCTAGCTTTGCTATTATAGTTGGATCTTATGATGTTTCTCCCCCTCTACTCTCTTGTAATGAATTGAGTTTTCCCTTTGAAGTTATCTTATGGGATTGAGTCTTTAAGGATTTGAGAACACTTGATGTCAGGGATATGACTAGCAGGTATAAACCGGCTAGGAAGGTACGGATTATACTAGTAAAATTATATTATCAGAAGCCCAGTAGAGTATGTAACAGGAGGTTATAGCCCGTAGAGATGTACGGCCCGTGTATAAGGCCCATGGTCTATAAACCGTCGTACCATGTAACTTGGGATGTAAGATAGAAAGAGTAGAGACCGAGGCGGACATGTTTATGAGCTGGCCTCGGGACTCTGTAAACCGGACCAGGCGTCGCCTCCTATATAAAGGGATGACCCAGCGATGGTTCAGGACGAGAAACAACAGCTCGGGACACAGGTAAAGCGGATTCGCTCCCTGGTCATCGAAGCCCAAGCAATACCACACCAAACTAGACGTAGGCTTTTACCTTCATCGAAGGGGCCGAACTAGTATAAAAATCCCTGTGTCCTTCGTCCGCTTTAACCCCTTTAAGCTACCCCGAGCGATGGCCTCACACCTAAGTCCGTTAACCCAGAAATCTGCCATGCTAAATCCACGACAGTTGGATCCCACCGTGGGGCTATCGCACGATAGTTTCAAGTTCTTAAAGGGCAGCTTTGAAGGGCTTAAGGGTTACGCAGTGGGCAGGATGACCAAGAGTCGCCGCGGTCGGATCTACATCGATGATGCAGGCTGGGGCCCCGAGGCTGATTCAATCGAATATGGGTACCGGGTCCCCTTCGGCGGCATCCACATCTTCATCGGCAAGATCGGCGAACCGGGCCCTGAGTCGGACGTCTTCCCCAACACCGTCGAGCCGGCTCAGCGTGCGAGAACAGCCCGGATTCAGCCTGCCGTGAAGCACGTCTTCGTCGGAGCAGTGCATGGAGTACAAGCCGAGGACGGATCGGATTCTGGTGGCGAGACAGTTATCTATTCTGATGATGAATCTTCATCCGGAGAGACCGAATCTTTGTATCTGTTGCAGGACGGCCGGTTCGGGGGCGTGTCCGATGGCAATAGTATTCCGGACCCCTTTGATCCGCCAAACAGGGTTGCTGTTTTCATGGCCGGATCACAACCTATGCAGCAGCCCACAACGACCGAGGCGTTAACCACAGAGGCAGCGGGAGCCAGAGTTGGAGACCTTCCCCCGTCGCCCTCTGACGTCCTATCCACCTTAGTCCATAACTTGACGGCGCTCGCAACAGCGGAAGTAGCCCAGGCCGACATGGCGCAACATGATGCGGAGATTGCTCAGTTGAAGAGCATGATTGAGCAAGCTAAGTTGGATCTGGATGCGGAGAAAGCCAGGATGGCTACAAGGCAGGCAGAGCTAGATTCCCAAGCTTTTCGGCTGAGGCTGGATCAGAACGCTTCACAGGAGGTAATGTACAGAAGGCAACAATCTCGTTTACCGCCGGTTTATGAGGCAAGGAATCTCTTTGGCACACCAGGAGCGGGAACCAGTAACCGCCCAGAGGTAAACCGGGGAGGAGCTCCGGGGACGGGTGCGTCGGTTCAGCCACCAGCCACAGAGCGGAACCGCCAAGTTGTGCCGACGCCGCACGTGCCCACCCCTCCCGGCCATTATTCTAACCCGTTGGACAACATTGTCGCCGCCGCTTCACGGCTGGCCGCTCTTCCCATTGAGGGGACGTCCCCCATAGCAATGGAGGCACGACGGGCTAAGGAGCCGCTGGACACAGCGTTAACACAGTAGTATGCGTATTCTTATAGCCGGGAGATGATTCATTTGAACCCCCGCCCGAGACGGAGTTACACGAGGCACCTAGATGAACCGGCTGTATCTAGCAGCGCGCGGAGACGGCACCGAGAGAGGCAGGATAATCCGGCAGGAGCAGGAGAACATGCCCAAGAGGCGGTGGACCAGGCTAGACATACTGCCCGCGACGACACCCGTCAAGCAACGCCGGTTCACCCCACCACCACAGAAACAGGAATCATGTCCAGTTCCTTAGGGGTGCAGTGTCTCATCCCCGCTTTACGGAACGTGAAATTACCCAAAGACTTCAAAGGCCCGCGCAACGTACCCAACTACACGGCGGATCTGGCTCCGAAGGCGTGGGTTGAAAGTTATGAGATGGCAATGGAGATGCTTGATGTGGACGAAGCTGCGTGTGCCAAATACTTCACAATGATGCTTGAGGGCACGGACCGAACATGGCTAAAGGGTTTACCACCCAACTCCATCGGATCATGGGGCGAGTTGCGTCGCCGGTTTATCAATAATTTCAAAGACACATGCAAGCAGCCGATGTCCGTGGTTGACTTAGCTGCATGTGTTCAAGGAGAGCAAGAGACCACAAGCAGTTGGGTGCGGCGAGTATCTGAAATTTTTCACTCCTCCAATAGCATCAATCCGAGCACGGCTATAGTGACCTTGGAAGGCAATTGCCGGTTTGAGCCTTTGAGGCAGAAGCTGGGACGGCTCAAGCGTGATTGCAATGACATGGGAACGCTCATGGGCGCTTTGGTAAAGTATGGGGACTCTGATAACACCAAGTATCCAGACGCAGACGGAGACAAGTCCGGGAAAGCGAGCAAAAACGATAAACCGGCGCAGGCCAATCCGGCAGGTACAGGTTACAATGGCAAGCGTAAAGCGAAAGGCGGCTCGGACTTTGTGGCCAATACCAACGTTCAAGACAACGGGCAGCGCCGCAAGCGTAGACCGCCTCCACGCAATGGGAGGCCGCCTATTAATCTAGATCGCCAGTTGAGCGTGCCGTGCCCAAAGCACGGTACAGAGGAAAACCCGGCTACACATCTCTGGAAAGACTGTTTGATTATGCAGGAGTTTATGAAACATGCCAAGTGTAACCACGGGCCCCCCGGCGGGTCAGGTCCCGGTTTTCAGGGTCCGGGTTACCAGGGAGGTGGATCCGGATCAGGATACCACGGCGGTAACAATAACCATAATTGCAACATCAGCATCAGCAGAGCCAGCAACATGGTCAGGGTGGATACAACAACCAAGGGAATCAACAGCGTCAACAACAACAGCAATCCGGATACCAGAATAATCCGAAGGAGCTAAGCAGTGGGCAATATCATGTTTTCACCACAAGTCTGTGCAAACGGGATCAAAAGGTTCTGAAGAGAGCAGTACACTCTGTTGAACCGACGATACCGCGTTTTTTGCGTTGGTCCGAGCAACCTATTGTATGGAGCAGAGAAGATCACCCACCACGGGTTGATAATCCGGGTCAGTTGCCTTTGGTGGTGGCACCACAGGTGGGTGGCTATAAGTTCACAAAGGTGCTTATGGATGGAGGCAGCAGCATCAATATCTTATACTATGAGACTTTTCGACGTATGGGGTTGACAGATAAGAAGCTCCGGCAGTCCAACACAGTGTTCCATGGAGTGGTGCCCGGTAAATTGGCTACCCAGTTGGAAAGATCGATCTGGAAGTTACCTTTGGGGATGAGCACGACTCTAGATCGGAGACAGTGACCTTCGAGGTTGTAAAGATCAGGAGCCCATATCATGCTCTGTTTAGGAGACCGGTTTATGCCAAGTTCATGGCTAGACCGTGTTATGTTTATCTGCAGCTTAAGATGCCGGGTCACAAGGGAACCATCACGGTTCATGGCAGCCGCAAGATCGCGTTGGAATGCGAGGAAGGAGACGCAACATATGTCGAGGCAGTTTGTGCTACGGAGGAGCTGAAGTTTTATAAGGACAATGTTGATCCGGCAGATATGTCCCCGTTGAAGAAGCCAACTACAGAGCATGACCCGGCGTTGAAGTTTAAATCGGCAGAGGAAACCAAGCAGGTTGACTTTGTTCCAGGCGACTCATCCAAGCAATTCACTATCAGCGCTAACCTAGACCCCAAATAGGAAAGCGCGCTCATCGAGTTCATCCATGAGAACCGGGATATCTTTGCATGGAAGCCTTCTGACATGCCAGGTATACCGAGGGAACTCGCTGAGCACAGTCTTAATATTGATCCTAAGTTTAAACCGGTCAAGCAGTATTTGCGCCGCTTCAATGAGGAGAGGCGCAAGGCTATAGGTGAAGAAGTGGCTAGGCTTTTGGCCACAGGCTTTATAGTTGAAGTATTTCATCCAGAGTGGTTGGCTAATCCGGTGATGGTGCTAAAGAAGAACGGAACTTGGAGGATGTGTGTTGATTATACAGACTTGAACAAGGCTTGCCCAACTGATCCTTTTGCTCTCCCCCGTATTGATCAGATTATCGATGCTACGGCGGGATGTGGGCGGCTAAGTTTGTTGGATGCATATTCCGGTTATCATCAGATCAAGATGGCAGTTAAGGACCAGGAGAAGACAACTTTCATAACTCCCTTTGGAGCCTTCTGCTATGTATCCATGCCTTTTGGGCTCAAGAGTGCCCAAGCAACTTATCAGCGTTGTGTACAGAACTGCCTACAAGGGCAGATTGGAAGAAATGTCCATGCATATGTGGATGACATTGTGGTAAAATCCAGGAAGGAGGAGACGCTGATAGAGGACTTAAAAGAAACCTTTGACAACCTCCGGGTTTACAAGATGATGCTTAATCCGGAGAAGTGTGTTTTTGGTGTTCCAGCAGGCAAGCTCCTTGGATTCTTAGTGTCAAACAAAGGGATTGAAGCTAATCCGGAGAAGATCAAAGCGATCACATCCTTGGCTAAACCGGCGTGTATCAATGATGTCCAGCGCGTGGCGGACCGCATTGCAGCGTTGAGTCGGTTTATCAGCCGTTTAGGAGAAAAGGCGATCCCGCTTTATCAGATGATGAAGAAGACGGACCGGTTTGTCTGGAGCGATGCTGCAAACGCTGCGTTCGAGGATTTGAAGCGGCAATTGGCAGAACCACCTGTCCTTGCTGCCCCGGTTGACAAGGAGCCGTTGTTATTGTACGTAGCCACCAATGCCCGTGCAGTCATTGTGGCTATTGTGGTAGAGCGCAAGGAGGCAGGCAAAGAATACCCGGTTCAACGTCCGGTTTATTACATCAGTGAGGTGCTCATTGAGTCGAAACAAAGATATCCACACTGGCAGAAATTGGTATATGGCGTATTCATGGCAAACCGGAAGTTGAAGCACTATTTCCAGGGCCACCCAATCACTGTTGTCAGTTCAGCTCCGTTGGGAGATATAATCCAGAACAGGGAAGCCACTGGCAGAGTGGCGAAGTGGGCCATTGAGCTTAGCCCGCACGGATTAAAGTATGTGCCCCGTACTGCTATAAAATCCCAAGAACTAGTGAATTTCATCAATGATTGGACAGAGTTGCAAGCACCTGAGGAGAAGCCGGATCATACATACTGGACCATTCACTTTGACGGTTCAAGGCAATTGGAGGGCTCGGGGGCTGGAGTTGTGTTAACCTCCCCGCAAGGTGATAAGTTCTGTTATGTCCTCCGTTTAATGTTCCCTTGTACTAACAATGCCGTTGAGTATGAAGCTCTTCTCCACGGTTTACGGATGGCCAAGGAGATGAACTTGAGCCGGGTTAAGTGCTTTGGTGACTCAGATCTGGTGGCACAACAAGTATCTGGTAAGTGGGATTCTAAGGATCCGCTCATGGCAGCTTACCGGCGAGAAGTGGATGCAGGCGCGGGATACTTCAAGGGATATCAGGTGGACCACATAGATCGGCGAAAAATGAAGCGGCCGATGCATTGAGCCGGCTGGGCTCTCAGCGTAAACCGGTTCCACCTAATACCTTCTTGGATGAATTGCATAGTCCGTCAGTACAGATACCTTCAGAGGAGGACTTGGCTGTTCCTGATCCGGAAGCACAGTTAGTCGCAGCGCTTCACGTCGTTCCGGATTGGACACTCCCTTATTTGGCGTAGATGAGCCGAGGTGAGTTGCCAGAGGACGAAGTGGAGGCCCGGCAGATAATCCGGCGGTCTAAGTCTATGACTATCGTCAATGGAGAATGTCATCACCGCATCGTTTCTGGAGCGTTTCAGCGGTGCGTATCATCAGAGGAAGGCTGTGATATTCTTCGAGAGATTCATGAAAGGGATTGTGGTCATCACGCCGGTTCAAAGTCCTTGGTAGCTAAAGCTTTTCGTCATGGGTTCTAATGGCTGACGGCTCACGCCGACGCAGAGGACTTGGTCAGAAAATGTGACGCTTGCCAGAAATTTTTGCGGCGTGCTCATGTACCGGCACAGGAGCTGCGGATGATTCTGATCACTTGGCCGTTTGCGACTTGGGGGCTGGATATGGTTGGACCATTTAAAAGATCCCAAGATCATAAAACCCACCTGTTGGTAGCAGTGGACAAATTTACAAAGTGGGTCGAAGCAGAGCCTGTCAGTAAGTGTGATGCGGCAACAACGGTCAAGTTCATCAAAAAAGTGATTTTCCGGTTTGGCTTTTCACACAGCATTATAACTGATAATGGCACCAACCTATCTAAAGGAGAGATGGAAGAGTTCTGTCAAAGAGAACATATCCGCCTGGATGTGTCATCAGTAGCTCACCCTCAGTCCAATGGCCAAGCTGAGAGAGCCAACCAAGAGATCTTGAGAGGCATCAAGCACCGGCTTATGGTTCCTTTGCAAAGAACACCGGGTCAGGAGTTGCCTTCTGTCTTATGGAGCATCAACACTACGCCTAACAGATCTACAGGATACACGCCCTTTTTCTTGATAATGAACAAGAAAGGCAGGACAGTTTAGACCGGCTAGACGAGGAGCGGGACACGGCAGCAGCGCGATCAGCGATTTATCAACAAGATCTGCGCCGGTACCACAACCGCCGGGTTAAGACCAGGACGTTCCAGGAAGGAGATCTGGTGCTCCGGCTCATCCAGGACCAAACAGATATGCACAAACTATCCCCACCTTGGGAAGGACCCTTTGTGGTGAGCAAGAACCTACACAACGGATCATACTACCTTGTCGACGTTCGAGAACATAAGGACTCACGTACGGCAGAGGAGGAGACCAAGCGGCCATGGAACATCGCTTTTCTTCGGCCTTACTATACTTGAGCCATTGGCTCCGCTTTATGTACAATGTATATATTATAATTAATAAAATAAACCGGTGCCCCTGGAACACCGGGGAATCAGCCATCTGCTTCGCAAAAGAGTATCACATGGGGGCTTCGAAAGAAACCTTCCATGGCCTCTTAAACCGGCGCCCCTGATAGAATTAGAGAATCATCCGTGTCTTTTATACACAAGAGTATCACATGGGGGCTTCGAAAGAAACCTTCCATGGCCTCTTAAACCGGCGCCCTTGATACATCAAGGAATCAGCCATCTTGTCAAACAAGAATCACATGGGGGCTTCCGCGGGCAAGGAAGTTTCCCATGGCCTCTTGAGCCGGCGGCGGTATGAAGCCCATCATAAGAGCACTGCTCTAGTTGCTTCGGCAATTCCCATATGATGATGAGGGGTAAAAGAGAGTGTTGGTGCCTAACCCAGCTCAGACATATGCCCCGATGAGCAAAATGGCTCACACACTACCGGGGAGCTCGCAGAGAGTTGAATACCCTTGTAGTGAACATGGCTTGGAAGCCCGATGCATGCACCTAAAACCCCGGATTAACCTGCCTGCGTCAAGTAAATCACGCCGTCCAGGTAAACCTGGTATGACCCGTCGAACCTGCCACAAGTCAATCCTTAGGGACCCTGAACTTGGCCACATTAAATTGACGATCATCGAGTTGATTACCTAAAGACAAAATCTTTACGAGATTTTGAAACATTGGGTAGCTTGTCATCGATGATTTGGTTAAGGATTGCGGAGCATCTTGACAGGCTTTGCTAAAATGGTTAATGACAGTAGCCTGGCAGCTCATAAAAAGCCTCGAATTCGGAGCCTGGCATCTCGTAAAAAGCCTCGAGTACATGGTCTTATTTGCGCAAAAAAACCTTATTTTTATTTTTTATGATTTCACAAATCTTGGTCGTCATGATCATTGGTTTTTAAACCAAGTCCATTGATGCGAGACTGGACAACTACAAGGTTGACCATATATCTACAAAGTTAAAGTCTGGGTCATGAACACCAGCGAGAGTTAAACCGGCGTTCATGCTAACCCGGATCAGCTATTATGATACACCAACAAGAGAGCCAAGGGCCTCATCAGCGCCTGCGCTTTAACATATTCCTACCAGGTTAAGGTCTACAAGAACACTTAATCAGAGGTATGGTATATGTTTGTGTTTTCTATACAGTTCAAAAGCTATTCCTTTGATATATATATATATATCAGAGCAGTATAATCCGTCCGGTGGTAAATCGCCAGGACATCTTTTAGTTTCGTTCATGCAGGCACAGGTAATGTAAACTGTTAAAGCATTGCAAACAGAAGATTAAATTGGGAGATGCCAATCCGAATAGTACCATAACGATGGGACAAAGGCAGCATTTTAACTATTCTATTACAAGGCACTTGCAGGCCCGAATGGATCAAAAGTTTCTGGCAAAGTATTCAGCATCTAAAAGTTAAACCGGGACGGTTTAGGACTCTTCTTCAGCACGCTGCGAAGGCTGAGGGTCAACTTGATCAGTATCTTCGTCGACTTCAGGCAATTGCTGGAAATCAGGAGCGCTCCAGTCAATCTTGGAGAGGGCATGGAAATACACTTCATCATTGATAAGATCTGAAGGGTCAATATCTGGAGCGAAAGTGTGGTTGATCAGATTTTCAGTGTCGTAAACCGGCCGCTCCACCCGAGAATTTTCTAGATCGTAAGCCGGATGATACCTTGTCAAATCTGCTTCATCGGCAAGCTTACTGGCAAGAGGGCGCATGTCCTTGGTCAAAGAACGGAGATCTTCAGCAGAGAAGGCTGACCCGTCCTCTTTCATACTGGGGTAGCCGTTCATGGCCTCCGCCGGATCAAAATCGGGAACCCATGCTTTGGTCCGGGTCAGCGCCATGAGAGAGCCAGCTTGTGCAGCAGACTTCTTCACCTCAACAAGACGCGCAGGTAAGACAGATAGCTTTTCCAGGGTGGCTTGGATGGTGGTTGGCGCCGGTTTATTGTGCGACATGGGACTGATAGCCCTTTGAGCCCCGGAGTAGAGCTGCTCCACTAGGGTATAAGCAGCCTTGAGCTTCTTCCGGACATCATCTCCAAGATGAGTTATGCGCCTCCCTGTATGCAATTGGCGAGTTATACCGGAGCGGAACAAAGATTGCAAGGATACAAGTATACAAAGATAGATACTCACCGAAGATAGCAGAAGTCTTGTTCTCTATTTGCTGTTTCAACCCATATAGTTCCTGCGTAACCGGATTGAGAGCGGCTTCGGCATCCTTTGCTCTTTTTTCTAGAGCGTCCCTTTGCACCTCCCATGTGGACCGCTCCGCTTCAAAATCTTTCTTCAATTTTTCCATGTTATTCAAAGCAAGGACAAGTTCTTCCTTAGCTTTGGTTGAAGCAGTCTCATGGAAGGCCAAGCTATTCCGGAGCTCAGATGCCTCCGAAGCTCTCCGGTTCAAGTCAGCCTGCAAGAAAAGCAAAAGTGTGAGAAGGACAGATTATTCAAAGTCTCAAGCACATAACAGGTTATGCACTTGACACTTGGGGGCTAATGTACAATTGGAGTAAAGAAAGCTAATTTTCTGAGACAAGTCCCAAGCACATAAATTGTTATGACCTTGGCACTTGGGGGCTAATGTACATTCATTCTCAGACATAAGTAAAGTCCCGGTTCACCTACGATGAAGCTAAACCGGCACTTGGGGGCTACTATGGCCTAAAGGTAGGATTGCAAAGTACAAAGCAGAAACGGAAAGCAAGAGGACAGAAAGTCACCTCATATTTATCCTTCATCATGTTGGCTAAGCCGGCTTCGTAGTCACGGCTGGTGAAGAGCCAGTTCAAAAACCCGGAATGGAGTTCCTGGGCACTCAGCTGAGCATAACTTGTCAAGTCTGTGCTCCACTTTCCTTTATCTTGTTGAAGTTTTTCGTCCTTGGCAGTATGCTTAGCTAAGATAACAGGCTCTATGGGAGTAGTGAAGCCTAACCCGGTTATTTCAACATCTGATGCCGAGGTAGCGGTTGGCTGGAGAGGATCAGCAGTGTGCACCGGACTAACAGGAGCCGGGCTAGCCTGGGGAGGACTAACCCAGACAGGGCTTGCCGGTTCGACCGTGTTCTCCATATCATTACCTCCCGGAGCAGCAACATCTTCATCGTCCATAGGAGCGTGATCATCAAACTGAACTTCAACGTTATCCTCTGGAGGGATGGTCACCTCAGGGTCCTCGGCCGGTTCAGCAGTAGTGGTCTCAGCAGCTGGTTTATTTGCTTTTGCCTTTTTGCTGGGCTTGGGCATTCTGATAAAAGGGCAAAGGAGTCGTGAGAATCACAAAGTTAAAAACAGGAAGATAAACCGGAAGTTTGAAAGAAGAACTTACCCAGGAACGGTCTTGAGCACTGGGACTTGCGTAGCGGTCGACTCGCCGGAAGAAAATAGAGGAGCCTCCTGATAGTTGGGATCAGACGGTTTAAGTGGTTTATGTATAAGGCCTGCTTTTGGATGAAGAAGGGTTGGAGTAAGCAAGACCTCTGAGCGGCGTCTGCGAGCTGGCGTAAGGGGTATTCCGGACGATTCAACCACATGGCCGCTATGGCGCGTGGTCCGGCGAGCTTCATGCTGCTGTTTCTTCAAAAGAAAGTTGGGATCCAATTGAGCATAAGGATGAAAAAATGGATATTTCTAGGATACCTGGCGGACCTTGGGTGGCAACGGTTCTGAATCAGATGAGAGAGAAATTACCTCAACTCCCTCCGCTTTACTTCCCTCCGCCAGGTCCTGAGGAAAGGCATTATTAACATAAATTCAGACAAAGGGTGATCAAAAGACATAAGGGTTAATTAGTACCTCAGAAGCCGGATCATCCTCTTTAGGGTTTGAACCGGAAGCGGCAGCAACTTTTTTCTTCTTGACAGCAAAGGTTTTCCTGCGTGATTGCTTCGCCGATTTATCCTGAGCTTTCCTCTTCCAGAAAGGATCGTTGGCATGTGCAAGGGAATAATAACAAGTTGAGGACAACTGATATGAACGGATTAAGATGAAAAGAAAGGAACAGCGTAGTCTTACCGGCGGTGGCCTGTTGTTTTTGTAGAAAGGAGCTAAACCGGTCCTGCTGCAGTCTTCCAGAGGGATATTCAGCATCTTCTTTGCGGACTCAGTAACTTCGTTATCCGGAAGTACTATGTCAATGTGACGCTGAGGATCATCCGGATTGCCGGTATATTCACACATTAAGCTTGAGCGCCGGCTTAAGGGAAGAATGCTCCAAGATAGCCAGCATCGAACAAAATCAACCCCGGTTAAGCCGTTAGTCATGAAAGCCCTGAGCTTGGAGAGTTGAGGGGCATATCGAGCCCGGTCTTGGGCGCTTAGACGCTGCGGCAAAGGATGACTTGGAGCCAGACGGTAAGCGCGGTAACCCGTCAGCGGATTGTCTCCTTCAGGCGAAGTATCCTTACAATAGAACCAAGTCTGGTTCCATTCTATGGGGTGGCTGTGAAGAGCGGCGTGAGGAAAACTAACATCCTTCCTCTTTTGGATGCTGACACCACCAAGTTCGGTTTGAGGCCCATCCGAAAACTCAGTTCAGCGGTTCAGGTGGAAAAAAATCCCGGAACAGCTCCACAGATGGCTCCTCTTGAAGATATGCTTCTGAGAAGACTTGGAAGTTGCATATATTGGATATGGAATTGGGACCTATGTCCTGTGGATGGAGTTGGAAGTTGGCTAGGACGTCGTGGAAGAACTTTGAACCGGGCAGACTAAAGCCCGGGTCCAGATGATCAAAGAAAACAATGATCTCTCCTTCCTGGGGTGTAGGAGGACATTCCTTTCTAGGGGCCCGCCAGTGCAGAACCTCTCTTGGACCCAGAAGGCCGATTGAAGCAGCTTTTACTAAGTCGTCCTCAGTGATCCCGGAAGGAACCCAATTGCAAGCAATAAACTGTTTAGCTATCGTTTCTGATGAGGGAGTGCTGAAAAATACAATGCAAGACCCGGTTTACAACTAGCAAAACAAACCGGCAGTTTTTGTGAGGTTATTGACCTAATCGACGGTTTAAGCAAGGGGCTAATGGTACCCCCTAATCCGGATCAGGCGTGCACAAGACAGCCACCGGTTTATGGTAACAAAAAGAAGAAGTTAAACCGTCGACTATGGAATGCAAGTTCATATCTAAACCGTCAGGGCAAGCATATGAGAAGCGGACTATGATTAAACCGGTAACATAAAGCAGATAAGATGCAGATCTAAAGTGCGAAAAACAGTTTTTGCATAAGCAGAGGTAAGGTATGGATCTATGGCGCAGAAAAAAGACAGAACAATTACGGTCATATTCAGTGAAGGCGGTGAAAGTTCCCTACAGATTCGATCTAAAATAGCAATGCCAGAGAGACTAAGGATATGATGATGGAGCGGAGGCACACGAACGAGGGATGATCTAACAAATCTTGCATCTACAGCTAAAATCAATCTACGGCGATGAACTACGAAGAAACGAGGGTTCGCGGCGAGCTACAGAAGGAACCCTAGAACTGAGATCTATGGGGAAGAAGATAGCGTACCCGAGGAAGCAGAGGACGGCGGCGAGTTTCTGAATGCGTTCAGGTCGATGTAGCGGCCGGGCTTGTGGACGACGGCGAGCTCGAAGAACAGCGGCGGAGGTTCGAGCGCTGGAGACGGAGGAAGAAGAAGCAGAAGGGGAAAAGAGATGGGCCTCAGCGGTATTTATGGGCCGAGGGGATACAACGGCAAGCGCGGGAATCGAGGAGGCCAGAAATCGGATAAAGATTGAGTTGTCACCTCGATCTTCGGTGCGGCAATAAAGAAAGGTAACAAACAGATGCGGGCATTAAATGCGCAAGTGATGTCACGATAGATTGAAACGACTTCAGGAGATGACGTCATGGCCGGTTTATGAAGCAAACAAGTTGCAGAAAGGAAATTCGTACAAGACTTCGAAGACTGACATGAACAAGTTCAAATCAATCTGGGGCCTAATGTCAGGGATATGACTAGCAGGTATAAACCGGCTAGGAAGGTCCGGATTATGCTAGTAAAATTATATTATCAAAAGCCCAGTAGAGTATGTAACAGGAGGTTATAGCCCGTAGAGATTTAGGGCCCGTGTATAAGGCCCATGGTCTGTAAACCGTCGTACCATGTAACTTGGGATGTAAGATAGAAAGAGTAGAGACCGAGGCGGACACGTTTATGAGCCGGCCTCGGGACTCTGTAAACCGGACCGGGCGTCGCCTCCTATATAAAGGGACGACCCGGCGATGGTTCAGGACGAGAAGCAACAGCTCGGGACACAGGTAAAGCGGATTCGCTCCCTGGTCATCGAAGCCCAAGCAATACCACACCAAACTAGACGTAGGCTTTTACCTTCATCGAAGGGGCCGAACTAGTATAAAAATCCATGTGTCCTTCGTCCGCTTTAACCCCTTTAAGCTAACCCAAGCGATGGCCTCACACCTAAGTTCGTTAACCCGGACATCTGCCGTGCTAAATCCACTACACTTGATGTATGTCTTGCATGTGTTTATCTGTGGTGACAATGGGATATCACGTGATCCACTTGATGTATGTTTTGGTGATCAACTTGCGGGTTCCATGACCTTGGGAATCTATGCATAGGGGTTGGTACACGTTTTTGTCTTGACTCTCCGATAGAGACTTTGGGGCACTCTTTGAAGTACTTTGTGTTGGTTGAATAGATGAATCTGAGATTGTGTGATGCATATCGTATAATGATGCCCACAGATACTTGATGTGACAATGGAGTATCTAGGTGACATTAGGGTTTTGGTTGATTTGTATCTTAAGGTGTTATTCTAGTACGAACTCTATGATAGATCTAACGGAAAGAATAGCTTCGTGTTATTTTACTACGGACTCTTGAATAGATCGATCAGAAAGAAAAACTTTGAGGTGGTTTCGTACCCTACCATAATGTCTTCGTTTGTTCTCCGTTATTAGTTACTTTGGAGTGACTCTTTGTTGCATGTCGACGGATAGTTATATGATCCAGTTATGTTATTATGTTGAGAGAACTTGCACTAGTGAAAGTATGAACCCTAGGCCTTGTTTCCTAGCATTGCACTACCGTTTATGCTCCCTTTTATCTTTAGTTACCTTGCTGTTTTTATATTTTTAGATTACAAAAACCTATATCTACCATCCATATTGCACTTGTATCACCATCTCTTCGCCGAACTAGTGCACCTATATAATTTACCATTGTATTGGGTGTGTTGGGGACACAAGAGACTCTTTGTTATTTGGCTGCAGGGTTGTTTGAGAGAGACCATTTTCATCCTATGCCTCCCACAGATTGATAAACCTTAGGTCATCCACTTGAGGGAAATTTGCTACTGTCCTACAAACCTCTGCACTTGGAGGCCAACAATGTCTACAAGAAGATGGTTGCGTAGTAGACATCAGACACCGCAAGATTAAACCCATTACAAAGCACCTCTTCCACCGAAGATAAATCAATCTAGTTGGCCAAAACCAAACGGATAGACCAGAGAGAAATACAAAGCTATCATAATCATGCATAATAAAGTTAAAAAATACTCAATTACTTTCAATGAATAATCTGATCATAAACCCATCATCAGATCCCAACAAACACACCACAAAAGAAGACTGCATCAGATAGAACTCCAAGAAGATAGAGGATAACATGGTATTGAAGATCAAAGAGAGATAAGAAGCCATCTAGCTACTAGATATGAAGCTGTAGGCCCGTGGCAAACTACTCACGCATCATTAGAAGGCATCAAGGATGATGTAGAAGCCCTCTGTGATGGATCCCCTCCTCCAGCAGAGTACCAAAAAGGGCCCCCAGATGGGATCACAGTAGAACAGAAGCTTGCGGCGGCGAAAAAAGTGTTTCAGGTTCCTCTCTGTTCGTTTAGGAATGTTCAGAAGTGTATAGAGTTGGAATTAGGTCAATGGGTGCTACGGGGGTCCCACGAGCTTAGGGGGTGTGCCTACCCACTTGGGCGCGCCCTGTGAGTACGTGTCTCTCCCGTAGCTCTTCCGGCCTCCTCCCGAACCTTCTAGGACCCCTTATGGCCCATAAAAAATCACTGTAAAGTTTCATCGTGTTTGGACGTCGTTTGGTACTGATTTTCTGAAAAGCCAAAAACAAGAAAGAAACAACAACTGACACTGGGCACTGAGTTAATACGTTAGTACCAAAAAATGATATAAATAGCATATAAAGAATCCAAGATTGATATTTTAATAGCATGAAACAATAGAAAATTATAGATACGTTGGAGACGTACCAAAGACATACATCAAGTGATCTCAAATCTAATATTCAATCCAACATAATGAAACCTCAAAGAGCAAGACTAAATTCATCACAACAAGGATAGAGACGGAAGAACGCCATATGATTCGACTATATTAACAAAGCTCATGGTACATCAAGATCGTGCCCTATCGAGATCACGAGAGAGAGA
>LR738710.1:479784807-479798605 GCA_902687465.1 Secale cereale | reverse complement strand
AGAGAGAGAGAGAGAGAGAGAGAGAGAGAGAGAGATTGAACACATAGCTACGGGTACATACTGTCAGCTCCGAGGGTGAACTACCCCCTCCTCGTCATGGAGACTACCAGGATGATGAAAAGCCTCCGGTGATGATTTCCCCCACCGACAGGATGCCGGAAAGGCCTCTAGATGAGATCGCTTTAGAATAGAGGCTTGCGGCGGCGGAGTGAAAGTTCTTGGTTTCTTTCTAGGGGTTTATGTATTTATAGGAATTTTTGGCGTTGGTTTCACATCAGGGGGTGTCTAAGGGACCCATGAGCTCCCCTGGGGTGCCCTTGAGCTCATGGATCCCCTAGACTTCGTATGGGCCACCTCCGAGGCTCTGTGGGTCTCTTCTTGTCCATAAAAATCATCGTAAATTTTTGTGGCAATTGGACTTCATTTGGTATAGTTTTTATGTGAAACAAAAAATAGTCGAGGATCAAAATAAGTGGCGCAACTGCCCAACGACCAAAAATGCAAATACGTCTGGAGAGAGGTCATATGTGTTTTTTCCCGATAGAAGGGACACATCAAATGTGGGATTTAATACTAAGAAAGGTCATTTTGGAAAAATTATACCAAATATTAGTAGAGTCAAGGCCTCCCCCATTCTGGTTGCTTTCATGCTTCCATGTTTCGAATAGGGCTGCACAAAGTGAAACAATTGTTTCAGTGTGGCAGTGCTTATGAAACTCTCTTTTTTGCGAGGGTTATGAAACTTGTGATTGATCACAAACCTTCTTTGGGACTACTATTTGGTTAGAGATATCCCACTTAAAACCACATTTATTTGAACACGGTATAGATTATACCTGTAACTTGAACTATATGTTTCAAGGCTGAGCATCCTCCTCCCACCGCTCGTCTCTGCAACGTCCTAGACGCCTAATTGTGTACGTCTGTGAGGTGGCACCATGTAATCTATACTCCCCTTCTACCTATCAATTAAATGATACAGTGCTAAGCGTATTCATCGAAAAAAAATGAACATGGTATAGATGCAAATGCCCATACATACACATATATGCTCACCCCTATGAACGCACGCACACTTTTATACCCTACCCCAATAAGCATCCGCGAGAGACTGAGCTGGTCCAACATCTTGAGATTGACGTAGTCGCCTTAGATGTTTTTGTAGCCGACGGAACGTCTCCACCCGCTGAACGCACATCGCTGGAAGGCATGAAATAAATCCAGAAAAATGTGAGCTCCGATGTCACGTTTAGAACTTGAACCATGCATGATGGGTTGGGGATACCACTGTCCGCCTAACCATCCAACCACATGTTGGATTGCAAAATCATATTCCTTTTGTGTGCTGCCACGAGATGGTGGATTTATGTATAGCTGAGATATAACTTCTATGGGATTGAATTTGTTTGTTCACCTATTGCTTGACCAAGTAGAGTGCGCGGGTGGTATTAACTCCTAAATTTACAGATTGTAATACATGCATATTCATAGTATGAACTAGCTAAATGGCCGTGCACTCTACTTGGTCAAGCATGTTCCTTATGGAGCAGCACCGGCTGGTGGAGGGCCAGATCTACGGCGAGCGGGCGAGCGAGGAGGCCGTGGCGGTCATGGCCGCGGTGAACCCTAACTTCCTCGCGGAACAGCATGCCATCTATGATGTAGTTCGTGCTCAAATCGTTATTCGCCAAGAAGCGGACATCGCGGAGGAGAACAACGCCAGTAGCGCCTCCTACGCGTCGTTGCCGAACCATCCAGCGGCCCGGTGGGACGACGACAGCGCCGGCGCCACCATTTCCATCGTGGACCTCACGTCCACCGGCGATGGACAGGTCGCGGACTCCTCCGAGGATGAGTAGGCCATGGGAGATGGCAGGGCCTTGTGTCCCGTGTCGCCCGGTCTGTCTCCCGTGTTCTACTCTTTCTTGCCGGAGACCACACCTTCACTTCATCGGTTTTACCGGCGGTGGTCATGAAGACGACGGATGGAGGATGACACGGGCTTGGACGCCGGACGCCGCTGTCGTAGGATAGGTTTAGGTTCGGGTCGTTTTTTTCTAGATGTTCAAAATGTAATGAAAATCTACCGTGTTTGTATGAAATCTGTCATATTTATATGAAATCCGGCCGAGTTCGTACGAATTTCATCGGGTTTGTTGAAAAAGAGTTTTAATGTATGCGCTAGCATTGGATGACAGGCTCTCGCATCTGTGTCGCAGACTGGTGCCCGGCCCTTATCCGTGAACGATGCGGAAGAAAATTTGCGGGTTACCGTTAGAGATGCCCTTAATGCAACACATGATTTGTATATGATTTGATTGAATTAATGTAAAACATGATATTAAGTAGAACATGGTTTTATACATTCAATTTAGATTATTCCAAACCAAAGGGGGAACGAAACCACATTTGATAACGTACAAACACCAACTCCCGTAGAGATACATAAGACAATCTATTTATGACTTTCGACAAATCTGGTGTGCCATCACACTTTTCTCTACAAAATAATCCCATCACGGAGACGCGAATTCTGTGTGCTCTATTTTTTCAGTAAGCCTGACTAATTTGATGTTGGTGAGGCAAAACCATAGCACACACATACAAGCGCACGACTATATATATATTAGTGTGAGAAGGCATATTACAACAACACAGTAGTACACACATGAGAGGACCCATGTCCCAACTAGGTAGACACACACAAGCTCTAATAACATAACAATAGCTTAATTAGTTAAGCTGATGATCGCTGGACCGACCATCTTCTCCACCCGGTGAAATAACGATGATGAAGCATGCTATTATGAGGTAGCTAGCTGTACATTTTATTTATATCTCATCCCACACCGGTCTCTCTTTCCTGCTAGTGCTAGTAGTAGAGGGAACCTGGGGAAAAAACGGGTTCAGTTAGTCAAAACGTAGAGACAGTCAATACTACTACTAGTACTGTATGAAAGGGAGGGTACGTGGGAGGTAGGTTGGGCTGGACCGACCTTGCCACCAGTCACCCCGGGTGGCTGCCGACGTGTCGCCGTCGTCCTTGTTCTTGGGCGCCGGTGCGGCAGTGGTGGCCGGATACTGCCGCTGAGATTCGGCGCCGGCGTAGAAGTCCCGGCCGCCATAGTGGACGGAGGAGGAGCCGAAGTAAGGCGACTCGGGTGACCCCCCATGCTGCTTTCCTTGCTGCTGATGCCCTGCCGACGATGATTTATTCCCAGTGGCTGCTGCTCCCCGGCGTGACGCATCTTTCCCCGTCGCCTGCCATTACCAATATATGCACACGTAATAAGTACGTACGTGGTTGACCAATTAAGCAACCAAAAATATCACACACGTGCCGAACAAATGCTCCTCTGATAGTATATGTGCATGCAGTATGTGCACCGTAGCTAGACGATATAACACCAGTCCATCGTTTTGGATCATATCGTCATGCATGTACAAAATGAGATACATGCATGCATGAGGATAAAGCTAGCGTAGTACTAAGTGACATACTACATATACGTACTGTGATTTATATGCGCACGTGTTTGATGTAAACAAAAGTGCTTACGTCACGCATGAAGCGATATACATGATCCATGTACCATGCTGATTTATTTATTTAATCGATGCCTTGACCATGCATTTTCTAGTAAAGAAATTGATCAAATCTTTTTCTAAAACTAATAATCAACCAGTAGAAAACGAAAGAAAGCCTATTGGAATTTAAAAAAATGGCAAACGATGGACTTGGAACTAGTACGTAGTAATTTGCGTGGGACGTTGTACACATGCATGTTCGCTCTTTTTTCGACAGAAAACAAATCAAAGAAAAGAAACTTTGAACGGAAGGCGAACGCACACACAAAATTAAGATGGAAGATTAAACCGGAAACTATTAAGATGCATATATACCCCGGATGGAGTTGGGAAGACGGTGCTGAAGTAGCCGGCAGAGGAGGAGGTGGCGCCGTCCTTGGGGCCGAAGAGGTCGTCGACGATGGAGCTCCCAGTCGCAGCAGTGGGCTTCTTCTTTCCGTCCATGCCTGGGATTTGGCTAGCTGAAGGATGGAGCTAGAGAGCTAACTAGGTACTTCTTCCCTATAGACTTGAGGTGGAGTCGGTTTAAGTTGCTACCTGCGGTGCTGTGGTTCTGATATTGACGAGCCCTCGGCTGGGCTTTTAAAGGCGCGGGCGACTTGGGACTTGACACTGACGCTGGTTGCCCTACACAGATGGTCGGTCGCTCGTCATGTGTCCGATTTCAATCCAATGGTCCAGAGTAGTTGTTCCAGAATCATACTTCCATAACCGGATCAAACGGTCCTGAGGCGACAAGTGCATGCATGAGAGAGAGAGGGAGGCTAGATAGACGCGCAGGCGCAGTGCAGTTGGATAAATCGCGTGCGGGGCCCGCGTGATCCGTGCTTCTTTTCCTTCTTTTCTTTCGGCCATGCCGTCCGTCGACAACGATGCTGAGACCTGAGAGAGATACCCGTGACTACTGGCAACAAAACGGCCCTGCCCATGCGCACACCAACGGTCGCTCTCTCTCTAGCTCGGTGGGTTCCTTTCCTGTGCACGCACAGGTACATGACATGTGTTACTGGCTAGGCTAGACATGCATCGGCGACGGCATGCTGGAGAAATATGCAGGCACATGCTACTGGTCGGCCGCATCGATCACCCCGTCCATCGATCCATTGATGAAACATACTCCCTCCGTCCTTTAAAAAGTGTATTTCCAACTTTGTTGGAGGGTCAAACTATCTCAATGTTTGACCGAGTTTATGCAAAAATATATCAATGTTTGTGAAACCAAATACGTATATGATGAAAATATATTTTATCATGAATCTAATGCTACTAATTTGATGGCATAAATGTTGATGTATTCTTATATAAATACGGTCAAACATAAAAATATTTGACTTTCCAACAAAGTTGGAAGTACACTTTTCAAAGGACGAAGGGAGTATGCGGCCATGCATGTGCCATGTGCGTGCATATATGCCCCTGGCCGGCCCTTTCGTCTTTCAGTTTATGCATACATGTACCATGCCCATGCATGAATCTTTTCTCCCTTGCTTGGGCTCACCTGGGCTAAGCTACATGCATGCATGCACATCAGATGTACGCACAGTTAAGGATGCATGCAGGTAGCGGTTGCTTTAACCGTCAATGCATGTATATCCATCCAACCGCCGCCTGCGCCTGCCCAATAAATCCACCATCTGACCGCATGCACCGTTTGTCTCGTATACTTCACTCACTCTACCTGGTCTCCATGCACACATATTTGGCACCGGCCAGTCAAACCGCCCGACACGTGCTGCCATACGTGGCTGCACGCGCCGTCTCGCCATCAGGCTAACCTTTTTTCTTTTTGGGGTGAAAGAGAATTTTGTTCCAAAGGCGTTGAATTACCGTCTAGAGGCAAGCCTCTCCTTTGTGTAGCAGATTCACTATAATTTCATCATATTTTGCCAAACTAACTGTAACTCTATTCCGACTACGGATTATTTTTTCTCAAAAAGGAGGTTATCTCCCGGCCTCTGCATCAAAAAGATGCATGCTGCCATTTTAATTAAAAAAACAAATAATTCAACAAAGTCTCCAAATCTCGAGAAACAAAATGGCTCACAAGGAGCAAGAACAAGAAAACGGGATAGCCACAACCGACGGAATAAAAATAGATAGGAAACTAGACACCTATCCTATTACATGACCGCCATTCAAACCGGTTGAAGATAGCCCGTGCTATCGTCTGCCAACGGATAGACCCTGTAGCCATATGCTCCCTGGCATCCGTCGGAGTGAGTAGCGACCACATACGGATCAGTGTAGTGGTCCGAAAAATAACCTGCAAGAAATGAATATGTGATAGTCTGTTAAAAACCAAATCATTCCTGCAATTCCAAATTGCCCATAATAACGCACATACTCCTACATGAATAAGTTTCGCGGTATCTAAATGAACTCCATCCAGCCACATCCCAAATAACTGGTGGATGGTATTCGGAGGAGTAATGTTAAACGCTATGTGTACAGACCGCCATAAAATCTTTGCCATAGGGCAATCGAGAAAGAGGTGTTTGACAGATTCATCATGTTCGCAGAAACTACATCTACGCGATCCTGTCCAGTTACGTTTTGCCAAATTGTCCTTAGTAAGAATGACTTGCTTGTGGACAAATCACATAAACACTTTGATTTTTAAGAGCACTTTGACTTTCCAAATATGCAGAGATCGAGGGACAGTGCCAGAGTTAATAAGATCCAAATACATGGATTTTACTGAAAATACTCCATTCTGAGTAAGTTTTCAGTGCAACTGGTCTGCTTGTTGAGATAGGTTAACATCCATCATTTTCTCACAAGATGGAGCCAAGCTTCCCAATGATTTCCCGCTAAAGTCCTCATGAATTGAATATTGTGAGGATTGGACTGTAGTACTGTTGCAACGTAAGCATCTCTACGCTGAACTATATTATAGAGAGAAGGATATTGGATAGCTAGAGGCGTCTCCCCTAACCACGTATCCTCCCAGAATCTCGTAGAAGTACCATTGCCAATAATAAATTTAGCCCTTTGGAAGAATGTTGATTTCACTCTCATCAGTCCTTTTCAAAATGGCGAATCGATCGGTCTGACCGTCACCTGAGATAAGGTTTTAGAATGTAGGTACATATTACGCAGAATCTGGGCCCATGTGGCATCGGTATCTACAGATAACTTATACAACCACTTGCTGAGAAGACATCTGTTCTTCACCTCTAAATTTTCAATTCCAAGCCCCCCTTGGTCTTTTGGCCTGGAGATAATATCCCATTTAGCAAGCCTGTATTTTTGTTTTAACTCATCACTCTGCCAGAAAAAACGAGATCGATAGAAGTCTAATCTTTTCCGAACCCCAACTGGGACTTCAAAGAATGACAAGAGAAACATTGGCATGCTTATGAGCACCGAATTAATGAGAATTAGTCGGCTTTCATATGACATGAGTTTGCCCTTCCAGCAACTTAGTTTCTTTTCAAATCGATCCTCAATACACTTCCATTCGCTGTTAGAAAGCTTGCGATGGTGAATCGGTATGCCCAAATATGTAAACGGCATGGACCCTAATTCACAACCAAACAATTGTTTATAAGCTTGTTGTTCATCTTTAGCTCTCCCAAAGCTGAACAATTCACTTTTATGGAAGTTAATCTTCAGCCCCAATAACTGCTCGAAAGGGCATAGCAGAAGCTTCATATTTCTTGCTTTAGCCAGATCATGCTCCATAAAGATGATAGAATCATCAGCGTATTGTAGGATGGATACTCCTCCGTCCACAAGATGCGGGGCGAGCCCACCTACCTGGCCATTTTCTTAGCTCTCCCTATTAGAGTTGTCAACATATCCACTACTATGTTGAACAAGATAGGTGACATCGGGTCTCCCTGTCTTAGACCCTTATGTGTCTGGAAATAATGACCTATGTCATCATTCACTTTAATTCCGACACTGCCTTTTTGCGTGAAGAAGTCTACCTGCTTTCTCCAGGCCTGATCAAATCCTTTCATCCGCAAGGCTTGCTGGAGGAATGGCCATTTAACTTTATCGTACTCCCTTTCAAAATCCACCTTAAAAACCACTCCATCTAGTTTTTTGGTATGGATCTCATGGAGCGTTTCATGAAGGACCACAACCCCTTCTAGGATGTTTCTGTCCGGCATGAAGGCTGCTTGAGATGGCTGCACCACAGTATGTGCAATATGCGTAAGCCTGTTAGTCCCCACCTTGGTGAAGATTTTAAAGCTGACATTAAGAAAACATATCGGTCGGAGCTTCTCAATCCGCACCGCGTCTGTTTTCTTAGGGAGTAGAGTTATCGTTCCGAAATTCAGGTGAAATAACTGCAAATGCCCAGCGAACAAATCATGGAACATTGGAAGAAAATCACAAGGAGAAGATAGATAGAGCCATGGACGAGTGAGACTGCACAAAAGAAAATATTGTACCCAACACAAGTAAATGGGTTGCCAATCCCGTTGAACTCGTTACTTACGATGATTAAATCTGATAGTGATAGATAAATAAATTGAAAAAAGGATAAAATTGTAGGAAAATATTTTGCTTTTAGTAATATGATTAAAGTAGATATGAGGGCTATAGTTTTCACTAGAGATTTCTCTCTTGAAGCATAGCATACAGTGGGTAGACAAATTATTGTTGGACAATTGATAGAAAAGTGCATAGTTATGATGTTATTCATGACAAGAATCACATATATAGGAATCAAGTCCGTAATAGGTCGACACGTGCCTTTATCTACTACTATTACTCGACCAATCGATCGACTCTTGCCTGCATCTATGGTATTAACTTCATAACAAACATAGTAACACTTTAAACAAGATGACATGATGTAGACAGAATAAAGTCACGCAATATAATTAAACCCCGTCGTTTTACCCTTAATGGTAACAATATAAGTACGTGTCTCACTACCCCTTCTGTCACTGGCCGAGGACACCGCAAGATTGAACCCACTACAAAGCAGCTCTCCCGTTGAAGATATATCAATATAGTTGACCAAACCAATCGGATAGATCAGAGAGAAATACAAAGCTATAATGATCATGCATAATAAAGTTCAGAAAAGACTCAATTACTTTAAATGGATAATTTGATCATAATCGCACAATTAATCGGATTTCAACAAACACACCAAAAAAAGATTACATCAGATATAAATCCAGGGAGATTGAGGAGAACATTATATTGAAGATTAAAGAGAGAGAGAGAAGAACACATCTAGCTACTAGCTATAGACCCGTAGGTCTGTGGTGAACTCCTCACACATCATCAGTAGAGCAGCAAGATTGATATAGAAACCCTCCGTGATTGATTTCCCCTGCGGCAGAGTAGAGGGAAAGGCCTCCAAATGGGATCGCGAAAAAATAGGGCCTCTCGGCGATGGAAATATTGTTTCGTGTGTCTTTCTGTCGGTTTTGGGATCTATGAGAATTTATAGAAGTGGAATTAGGTAAAATAGAACTGCATGGGACCCACAAGCTCAGCTGGCGCATCCCCTGGAGTGAGTTTGTGGCTCTTTCGTATCTCTTCTAGCCTCGCCCGAAGCTTCTAGGGCCCCTTCTGGTCCATAAAAAATCATCGTAAAGTTTCATTGTGTTTGGACTCCGTTTGTTATTGGTTTTCCGAAAAACCAAAAACATGCAGAAAACAGAAACTGGCACTGGGCACTGAGTTCCCCAAAATGATATAACTTTGTGTAAAATAATATAAATCATCCAATATTGGTAATATAATATCGTGGAAAAAAATAAAAAAAATTAGATACGTTGGAGACGTATCACCATCCCCAAGCTTAATTCATACTCGTCCTCGAATAGGTAAATGATAAAAAAAATTGATGTTAAATGTTAGCTAGCATGTTTATTATGTAATCTCTTAAAGTATAAATATTGAGAAACGATGAAGTAGTCTATATCAACATAATAATATCCATGAATACAAGAACATAATCGTTACCTTTTCAAAATATACGATGCTCAATGAATGTTATCCCTACTCATTTTATCTTGTAAGCATGGCATGACTTTGCCTTCACCGCATAAATATAAATCACGAGCACCCTGGTGTCAAACCGGGCAATTGGATCATACTTCTTAACGTGATTCAACATTTTGAACTCCACTCAATACATGAGAGTGAGCCATGGATATAGCACCGTTGGTGGAATATAATGTGGTGGTAGAGATCAATAAGGGAAGTCGGAAAGGAAGAATGTCTCGTGTCAACTCGACGGAACAACGGACAATGGAGAGGCACGACAATCAATATCAATGTGAGGAGTAGGGATTGACATGCAATGGATGCACTAAGATTTATAAGTGTAGGAAAGCTCATATGAAAGTAAATGAGGATGCATCCAACTTGCTTGCCCATGAAGACCTTGGGCATTTGAGGAACCCCATCATTGAAACATACAAGCCAAGTTCTATAATAAAAAAATCACACTAGTATATGAAAGTGATAACTCAGGAGACTCTCTCTATGAAGAAACTAGTACTATGAAGCACAAGTGCGGTAAAAGGATAGTACTATTACCCATTCTCTCTTTTCTCTCATTTTTTGTCGGGCTCTTTTTAGCCTCTTTTTTCTTTTTTTACTAAGTCCGGAATCTCGTCCTTATTCTTTAAAGGGATCATTAGTCCCCATCATCCTTTTTCCTAATTGGGACAATGCTCCAATAATGATGACACTTTTATTTACTTACAAATCGATATTACAACTTAATAAAACTGATACAAGATGACTCTATACAAATGCCTCTAACAATGTACCAGGATGTGCAATAATTTAGCATAACATGTATAACAATGATGAACGCTGGCTTTGCCGCAAATACCATGTCAGCTTTATATGATCATGCAAAGAAATATGATGATGAACACACATGTCATGACGAAACAGTGGAAGTTGCATGCCAATTAAGGATAGTATAACCGCTTCTAATCCCCTCCCTCACAACAATTTGGGTTTTTGATCATCCGTTTTATTGATGTGGGAATTTCTGGCCGTATGATCTCATGTAAATAGGCATCTGTCCCGCATGCAGCTGTCCTAATGTGCTTCTACTTCCGCGGCCAAAACGAAGAAATCTGGTCAACTAGGCCTATTCGGCCCGCCCATAAGAAATCTGATAAATCATGTGCACTCATTTTTTTCCAGATCAATGCATGACGCAAAGGAGAGGATCTGCCAGAGGCGATGCGGATACAGAGGAGAGGGATCGACCAGAGTTGCGGGCGTCCAGCCTAGGCGCAGCGGCGCTCGATACAGAGTATGCAATGCAGGATACAGAGGAGCAGGCGGTTTGTGTCGATCAAGTGGAGGCCTGGGATCCAGCGGAGGTGGGGGAGGATGCTTCCCTTCCCTTTGCGCCCCACTCCCGGCGTCACCGTCGCCGACCACATCTAGCCTCCTCCAAACTCCTCGCCCTCACGTCTTGCTTCATATCTTCCATCCCCATCCTCATATCTTCCATCCCCATCCTCATCCCTTCTGTAGTGATGTTCATTCCTAAGGTTGGCATATTTTCCACTCCCTCTCCTAATCAATTTGGTTCTTGAAACCAATGTTTGCTACTATAGCTGAGGGACTGGCTTGTTTGGTTCGGCTGCTCGGTAAGGCCAATCCACTTTTGTTTATTCTAGAGGTCCATGTTGCATTGCAGTGATTCGTTCCTTATATGCACCCATCTCATTTGATTAGGTTGTGCTCAACGGCGTGTGCGCTAACGCACGGTGAGGTCAGGCAGCTGGTAGAGTATATTGGTTAGTTGACAAAGACTGCACCTGCAAGGGAACATATAGGTAAATACCAATGATTCTCGGTAGGTAATTTTGCTTAATTCTGGATACTAAATGGTTAGTGTTATGACATGATATCTTCCAAACAAAAGAATTTTGTTGTCTTGAAGAATAATTTTTAGAAATAAAACCGCATAACCTCGCATCATTTTTGTTTGTGATTATGGGTAATGGATTCAATTGTTTTGGAACAATTTGTAGAGTTTCTTTGACATAAAATCTGATTCCCGGCCTTATACTGCAAATGGTTACCAAATCTTGTTGATGCTCATAGATAATATCCAATTGATACTCCAGACGTTCTTCTGGCTAAACTATAATTTGCAATGATAGCCAATTTAATATCCTAAATTTGGTTCCCCTTACACAACTGTTAATACAGTCGTTATTTTTTTGTTTTCTTGGCAAGGAGAATACAGTCGCGTGCAACTCCAGTTCGGTGTGGACCAATCGGTCGGCCTCCATCGGTTCCAGCCTGAGGCAGAAGCAATTTTTGCTTGCCGTGCTTCACATTGATGCTTGGTCCATGCCTCTCCCATGGCAACCACCTAGGGAAAACGATAACCATCTGGACCATGTTGGCACTAGATGGTGTAGTGTTAGCGTAGCATAACTTTGTGTGTATTTCCTGATGCCTCTCAGCCCTATATGTACAACAAGTGAACAACAAGATAGTAAAGGCCTTCAGTTCAGATTTGTTCTCCAATTCCAAAAACAAAATATAAAAAATTTCCTCTCTCCAATATCAAATGAGCTCTAGGCGTGTGCGCACAAATGATATTGGTTTGTGAAAAGGTTGGACATCAACATCTAAATTCTAATGATCATACCATGAAGAAAACTAAGGTATAGTAATGTAACAAAATGACAAATGGCATTATTGCTGGAACTATTGGAGTCATTCTGTATAAGTGCCATGTTGATCGTGTACTTGTATTAATATCAAAAATTCATTCAACTAAAGGTCAAATTCATTCAGAAAAAAACTAAAGGTGAAATTCACAAAGCCTTGTAAAAGTTCATGGCAGTTTTTCAGAACTCCAAGTTGCCAAAGGAAATAACCACAAGCCACAAGAAAACTCAATACTTCAAACAAATTTATACCAATTACTCCAAAGAAATATAAGAGTGTTTAGATCACTACTCTCTAGTGATCTAAACGCTCTTATATTTATTTACAGAGGGAGTACTTTGTAGTATAGCAAATAAGTCAAAATAGACGGGTGCAACAATGCGCGCCATCAACGATCTAGTATATGTCAGAATGGCTATGAAAATGCCATGATAGATAGGTATTGTGGCAGTTTTGAGGAAGATATAAGCAGGCTTATGTGTGATAGAGCGTATCATATCACATGCTTTGGATGCACCGACGAACTTGACACCAATTCTCAAGGTGAGAAAGGGCAATGCACGGTACCAAAGGGGCTAGCAATATGCGGAATGATGAGAGTGCATATAATCCATGGAATCACATTAGTCTTAATGAACTCTTATAATTATCGTGAAAAATTATTAGCCCTCAAAGCAAAGTACTACTCGCCTGCCCCTAGGAAGAAGGTTGGTAGGATTTAACCAACGCGCGCCCCCTATTATGATAGCGCTCAAGGATTTCAATCAAACATAAAAATCCTCAAACCTCCCCACCATGCCATGACCGACACTTAGTGGGAAGTTAATAACAAGTTTTTAATATTAATATTTCTAATTAATTGACATGAAAGTTTTTATTATACCCCCCTTAGAGACCTATCCTTCTTGGACTAGTCTTATAACTCATGCATATTTCCACTTCGTATTTAAAATACTCTCAAAAATATTAAGTGAAGCATGAGTGTGCAATCATTTCTATAAAATATAACCACCGCTATGCTCTAACAAGTATAAATGAAGCCCAAGAGCAACTACCTAGCTCAAAATATATAAGTGAAGCTCATAGAATATTCTAACAAATTATGATAAAATGTGTGCTCTCTCAAAAGGTGTGTGCAGCAAAGAATGATCGGGGAAAACTAAAAAGCAAACAAAGCAAAAACTATAGCACAAGACGCTCCAAGCTTTAATCATATCATGTGATGAATAAAAATATAGCTCCAAGTAATATACCGATGGATTGTACACGAAAGAGGGGATGCCATCCAGGGCATTCCCAAGCTTAGACGCTTGGGTCTTCCTTCAATATTACCATGGGGTGCCTTGGGAATCCCCAAGCTTAGGGGATTTCCACTCCTTATTCGTTATCCATCGTGATCTCACTCAAAACTTGAAAACTTTAGCACACAAAACTCAACAGTAACTTCATGAGACCCTCTAGTATAATAGCCAAATCATAAACTTTAGGTACTGTTGTAAACTTATTCATAATAATTCTTGCATAATATCTACTATATTATAACCTTTCCATGAATTATACCCCCCCCCCCCGATAT
>LR738710.1:479617746-479784788 GCA_902687465.1 Secale cereale | reverse complement strand
CGATATAATTCATAGCATCGTTAAAATAAGCACACTATGCAATCATAATTTATCTAAAACATAACAGTCTATAATTATCTGAACAAAAACCATACTTCTATACTCTAACAATACTAAAAAATTGGGACAATGTGGGAAATTTTTATATGAATCATTTGTAAAAAAAACGGATCAAAAGCACGTTCCTGTGAATTATAGAAAGTCCTGGACTGAGAGCAAATGTTTTTTGTTTTTTCACAGAATCAAGTCAATTATCATATAAATAATGCCAAAGGCTTTACTTGGCGCAAACACTAAAATAAAATAACTATAGTGGCATGTCATCACACAAAGAAGAAATAAGAAGAAAAAATTAAGATAACTATTGGGTTGCCTCCTAACAAGCGCTATTGTTTTATGCCCCTAGCTAGGCGTAATATATTGTTTCAAGTATTGTGTTCCTCCTTCATTTGCATTACCCCTTTGTACATAATATCATCATATGCATATCTTATTAGTTCTCTTCTTCCAGCAATAGATTACCTCTTAGGGGAACTCAAGTAATGGAACAGACTATCTGTGGTAACTTTTATTTCTAAGTTTAAGTTTTTGAGGAGTGTGGTAATCAAGGGACCTTTCATAAGTGAACATGAATTCATCTTCTATGAGAATTTTAGCATTTTCAAAACAATCTTCATCAAACCCCTCTTGGTTACCTTTAACAGTGCAAACATATTGATGGTTGGTACTATTAAATAGGTGTTGAATTAACTATAGGTTTGGAACACCATTTCTAGCATTTTCCTCAAAGGCATGTTGATCCCTAGACATATATCTTCTCATAAAATCTCTATCATAAAGAATCTCATCTATCATTGAGCACTCATAATTCATATAACAACGAGAGAGAAAATCTCTAGGTTCCTGAACTATGTAATCAAATTCATTCATGAAGATAATTATAGCAACTTTTTTCATCTCTAGGATCGTTTATAAGAGGTAGTTCAAAGAACAATCTTTGCAAAGTAGGATTAGTGCACATAAAACTTCTCTCAAGTTTGATAATAAGTGCAGAAATAGCTTGAGCATAACTATTAATTCCATAAAGAATAGGAACATCATTGGTTACCAAAGCTCTCGTACAAGTGAAAATTTCACGAATGAAACTTTTTGAGATAATGTTCTCACTTACCGTTACGAAAGTTTTAGTGTCCAAATTTATGGGAGGTTCATTATCATCAGGATCACTATCTTCACTGTCACCTTTAGCGATCATAAATTTAGACATGATAGCGACCCCAAGCAAAACAAGCAAACACACGAAACAACATATTTTTGTGTTTTACGATTTTTTAGAGAAGTGGAGGGAGATGAGAAAGAGAGGCAAATAAAAGTAGAGCAAGTAATTGATAATTTGTGTGTAAGAACCTGTAGGTATTTGATGTTGCCTCCCCAGCAATGGTGCCAGAAATTCTTTCTGCTACCTGTAAGCTGCATTGGTTTTTTTCCCGAAGAGGAAGGGTGAAGGAATATAATATCGGTTAGTATTTCCCTCAGTGAGAACCAAGGTTATCGAACCAATAGGAGAACCAAGCAAATTCTAGTAAGCAGTATCTACACACACAAGAGCAAATACTTGCACCCAACGCGGGTTAGAGGGTTGACGATCCCCTTGCACTCATTACTTGCAAGGATTAAATATGATAGTGATAGATATATGAATTGAAAATAAAAATAAAAAGAGTGAAATTGCATAAAGGTATTTTTAATTTTAATAATATAATTAAAGTAGACCTAGGGGGCCATAATTTTCACTAGAGGCTTCTCTCTCGAAACATAGCATACCGTGGATAGACAAATTAATGTTGGGCAACTGATAGAAAAGCTCATAGTTATGATGTTATTCATGGCAATGACACATATATAGGCGTCACATTCATGACAAGTAGACCGACTCCTACCTACATCTACTACTATCACTAGTGTAGAAAAGCCTAGCTATGGCGTGCCAAAAACTGCCTTGCTGGCATGAACACACGACACCACTATGTCGGGGGAAACTGTCCGCCACGAACACCTATGGGACCGGAGCCCCTTGTCTGTGCGGTACGAGGGCGGAGGGAGCACGAAGAGCAGATCGTAGCGAGCACGCGGGCAGTTTTACCCAGGTTCGGGCCGCGGTAGACGCGTAAAACCCTACTCCTGCTTAGTTGTGTATTGAGTTGGAGGGCTCGGGAGCTTGAAGAAGCAGCTACACCGAGCGTATGAGTGATCTAGGTTCAGAACCCCCTCCATGTTGTGCATGGGCCTCCTTTTATAGTGCAAGGGGTCACCGATAGGTGTCAACGTAGGAGAAAGGGGTAAAAACGTAAAAGAGGTGGTAGTTGTAACAGTGCGGGAACAATGGAGCTACAGTGCATGAACAGTGGTCTGTACCTACTTTGACAGTGGGGGACAAGGGCATTTAATGCCCGTCGCCGTCGACCCCAAAAGCTCCCGCCCTTGCGTCTCCGTCTGCCACGGCGATGGATCCACCACCGTGGAGTGCCACCGTGTCCCCCAGGCTGCACAGCCATCCGCCACGCGTCTCTGGATAGGCCCCAGGGCGACGCGTGGGCCGATGAGCTGGAGCGCGGGCACACAGTGCAACCTTCCCGGCAAGCACCTTGCCGGGGCCTTGGTCTTGCCGGGCCCGGGAGCTTGCCGCTCCCCGGGCCCTCGCCGGGGCGCATATAGCGCCGAGGCGTGTCTTCTAGTCTTCCTGGAAAGCTCCTCTTGCCAGGGCCTTGTGCTAGCGAGGCAGTCTTGAGCCTGGTACGGCCTTCCCGGCAAGCTCCACTTGCCGGGGTCTCGATCTTCTGTCTTGCATACTTTGTTTTTGAATGGTTTAATAAGGAGCAGGAAGGTCTCCGGCGAGCATGTGGTATACCCCGCCGCGGGAAGCAGCGACTGCCCGTGCACAAGTTGGGGTACTGAGGCACCCCTACCTTAGTACACTGACAGGAGCCCCCGGGCCTGGGCCACACACGGTGCCCAGCGCTGTTGGGCCAGGCCCAAAACAGTGCACGGGCACACGCGGCCCACAGCGTGCCGAATCCACTTCCGTATCCGCCGCATCCCCCCGTAACGGCACGCGTCGATTGCGGCGTCGTGGGATGGGACGTGCCCACGATCTCTTAATGGAAAGGGCGAAACGCCCCCCACTCCCCCATAAAAGCAGAGGAAGCAGGAGCGGTTCCCCTCCTTGCGCTTTCATTGCTTCTTCTTCTTCCTCCAGAGATCCCTTTGCGCTCCGCCTCCACACCTCCGTAGCCGTCGCCTGCAACTCCGGCGCCGCTGAGTTCTTCGTCCCTCTTCTTCCGCCGCGTCCGCCATGGCCCCGAAGACCGACAAGGCGAAGGCGGAGAAGGCCAAGAGGGAGAAGTCGGAGCAAGCAGCGAAGCTCGCCGCGTATCGGAAGCAGCATCTCGTCTTCCCGCCGAGGCTCGGCGCGCGGGAGCTCTAGAACAAGTACTACTTGTTCTGGGCCAAGGAAACCAAGGCGCACCCCCGCACGCGAGCATATCCGGCCGTCGCCAAGGACAACTACCCCGGCGGGTACTACTTCTTCGCAGCTTTCTTTCACTGCGGTCTTTGCCCTCCTTTCTCAAATTTCTTCTGCGACGTCATGCACACCTACGGCCTCCACCTCCTTGACTTCACCCCCAACGCCATCCTCACCATGGCGGTTTTCGCACACATGTGCGAAAACTTCATAGGGATACAGCCCAACGTAGCGTTGTTTAGGCACTTTTTCACTCCTAGAGCAGAGGCAGACGCCCCCCTCTCCGGAGGAATTTCTTGGGTTTTCCGTCTGAACAAGAAGGGGTCCTACTTGCCGGGGGAGCTCCGCGGCAAGTGGGAGGAGTGGCGTGCGGAGTGGTGCTGGATTGTTGAGGACGCGCCGCAGCCCTTCACCGCGCCGCGCACAACACCCATCGTGCGCGGCAGGGATTGGAGCGAGCTGGACTCGGACGACATCAAGCTTGACGTCGCCCTCGTCCGGATTCTTCGTCTTCGGACCGCCAAGCTGTCCGTTGCAGAGGTGGGCGCAGACTTCCTCCGCCGCCGCATCGCCCCTCTCCAAGACAGGAAAAGGCCGGCCTGGGAGTACGGCGGCCCGGCGGATATAATGAGGCTGCGCCCCGGGCTCAACTTCAACTTCACGACGCTGGAGCTGAAGGGGATGGTCCGGGAACTCTTCAAGTATGACCCGGCACACCCTGAGTGGTTCAGGCCTCCCCGGGGAGTGGTGCCGCTCTGCAACAGCACAGTCCGGGACCGTCTCCTTGCCATGATGCCCGCATGTGATTCGCATGGCGTGGACCGCACGTGGATCGCGCCCAAGCCCATCGACGTCCTCACCTTCTTCGACAACCTCGTGGAGGTGGCGAAGAACAAGAACGACCTCAAGGAGCACACGCGGGACACCACCGAGCAGGAGCTTGCCTACATAGCTTCTCGGGCTGAAGAGGCCGCTGCGGCTGCAGCGGCAGGAGATTTTGGGTATACGCCTGATGAGGCGGAGGCTGCGGATGCGTCCAGCCAGGCGGAGGAGGCGGAGATCCGCAGACTGCTGCAGCTCCCTCCCGACGCGCTCGCCGGGGTCCCCTCTCTGAGGCACTCCGGGATCCACGGAATCGTGGCTGAGGCCGCGGCAATGGAGGGTGCCGCCGGAGGGAACAGAGGCGCTGCGAGGAGCGGAGGCGCCGGAGGGAGCGGAGGCGCCAAGGGAAAAGAGGCCGCAGCGCAGGGCGCTGGGCCCAGTGAGCCGGCCGGGGAGGAGGAGGAGGAGGAGGCCGAGGACTCCGGCGGATCTACGGAGCTCTACGCCGACGACCTCTCCTCGTCGGAGAGCTCCCCGCCCCCGGCAAGCCCAAGGCAGTCTCCACCGAAGCGTCTCCGCAAGACGGCGACGGGAGAGAGGGCGCAAGCGCCCCGGCAACAACCAGCTCGCCGGGCAGCTCCCCGGGGGAGCCAAGCCGCGCCGGGGGCGACCGGCGCACCAGTCACGGCGGAGGCGGCCCGCGCGCGGGCCACGACGGAGGCGTCCCGCAAGCAGGCGTCGAGCCGACAGGGGTCTTCTCGGAGCGGAGCAGCGGCTCCGCCCGCTCCCCGGGCTCCGGCTACCACAGGGGCTGGGTCTTCGCAGCCCCCAGCCCCCGGGATCGCCAAGCGCCCGAGGGAATCTTCATCTTCCACTCCTCGCGCCGACGCGCCCCTGGTGGAGTACGACTTCTCCGCCTTGAGCGAGGACGACGAGGAGGATCAGGAGTAAGGATCCAGGATCTTACACCTTCTCGAGTTTTGTCGTGATTATTGTTGATGCTGACTTTGTTTGTTGCTTTGATTTCAGGACCTTGGTTCAGCGCGTGGCGAAGAAAGCCAAGGCGCCTGTGGTCGAGGTCGCGGAAGGCTCGGCCACCGCGGCAACAGGGGATGTGCCGGAGCCAACCCTGCCGGACCCAAGCGCCGCTCCGAGGAGCAGCCCCCAGCGCAGCCCCCAGCGTAAGTCTGGGGTCCATCCTTCCGCTTGTCGGGATGCGCTTAGGGATTTTGTCTTCTTTCAACATCTTGATGTTTCTTGTCTTTTCTTGTGCAGAGGTGGAGCCACAGCGGCAGGAGCGCCCGGAGACCGTCCTTGAGGAGCCGCAGGCCCCGCCGTCCCCGCCAAGGCCGAACTCTCCGGCAAGGGAGAGTGCTCCGCCAAGGGCGGGTACTCCGCCAAGGCAGAGTACCCCGCCAAGGGCGAGCAGCCCGGCGAGGGCGGCCACTCCGCCAAGGCAGAGCTCCCCGGCGAGGGAGCCCGCCGCTGAGGACGTCCGCCAAGGTATGTCTTGTAGTTTGTCTTCTTGGCTTCGTTTCTTTTTGGATATCTGCTTGAACTTCTTTTTCTTCTTCTTCTAGATCCTCCTCCTCCCGAGCCGATGGAGACAGAAGTCATCAACATCGAGGATGAGGAGGGCGCACAGGGCGGTGGCGGCGACGTCCCTGTTGTCGAGGACACGGCGAGAGCCGCCGAGCCGTCCGCGCAGGAGACCGCTCCGGCTGCGGACGCAGCGGCCGGGGAGGGGGACGGCGACCGCACCGCCGACCCGGAGGCGGCGGGAGCATCAAGTGCTGCGCCGGCCACCGACCCCTCCGCCGGCAAGGAGCAGGGCTACTACCTTGAGGCCCCCAACGGCGTCTTCATCCAGATGCCTTGGGGGTCTTCATCGCGAGCTCCCGCGGAGGGCGAGGCGTTTGACGGAGAAGTCCTCGCCTCCGCGGGCCTGAAGATTGTCGAGGCGCCCGGCGGGAGTGAAGGGCCCGAGGAGGAGAAGCTACTTCACCAGCTCCTGGCCCTTTACCGGGCCAGGCAGGCGAAGCTCGCTTCCCGGGAAGCCCTTGCCGCCAAGGCCGCCGCGGAGATGGAGAAGCGCGCGGCGGAGCTCAGCGCCGCCAACCAGGCGGCCCTCCGCGAGGTGGCGGAGGAGCGCGAGCGGCTCGCCGGCGAGTACCAGGAGTGGGTGTTGGAGAAGGCTGAGGCTGAGGAGCAGCAGCGGCTCGCCGGGGTGGAGCTGTCCCGGCGAGAAGGAGAACTCGCCCAGCGGAAGGTCCAACTCGACTCCCATGAGGAGGACCTTGCCACTCGGGAGGAGGCCCTTGGCGGGGAACTGAAGGAGGCGAAAGCTGCCGCGGTTGCCGCGGAGACCGCCAAGAAGGAGCTCGCCGCCAAGGTCGTGCAGCTGGAGAAGGCGCTGAAGGTGAGCGCGGAGAAGGTTGCCGCGCTCATCACGGAGCGTGAGAAGGACGCCCACACCAACTCAGAACTCCAGGTGCGTCTTTCTGAGAGGGGCGACGAGCTGAAGGCCGCCAAGGACTCCATCGAGGACTTGGAGTTGAAGGTCTCTACTCTGAAGGATTCACTCGACGCTGCCCGGGCCCGGGAGACCAAGCTGAAGGAGGAGCTCCGCAAGGAGCGGACCCTAGTGGACAGCGCCAACAAAGCGGCCGAGCTCTTCCGCAAAACTGTTGAGGTATGGACCGAGGACTTAGTGTCTTGCGCGTCCAACATCGACCAGGAGCTGCTGGCGTTGAAGCTGGAGCACCTCATCTACTCCCCGGATCCGAACCTCCCGCACAGCGCCAAGCTCAGCCTCTTCTTCAGGGGAATCACGCCGGCCCTTGCTGATCTGCGGAATAAGATCCCCGCGCAACTGGCCGAGGAGACGCGCCTGCTCTGCGCGGGAACTCTGGAGCGCGTGCTGACGAAGATCGTGTACCGCAATCCGGGCATCAACCTCACCAACGTTCTTCGCAGCTTGCCGGCCGATGCGAACACGGAGGCCCTGAAGGAGCAGGTCGCCCACATCATTGCCAAGGTGGCCAAGATCTCCAGGAAGGAGGGCGACCGCGTAGATTAGGCCTCCATTATCTTTATCTTTTTTTTGTTGCTGCACATGTTGTCATGAACTCATTAGTCCATTGTGACAAGTTATCCTTTGTAAGATATTTACCTTATTTTGATCAATCAGTGCAATGTTATCTTCCTTGTTCTAACCCTTGACCTTGTATGTTTTTCACCCTACGCTCCCGGGGAGCTTGCCGGCAAGGGACCTTTGCCGCGAGCGCTGAGTGCTGGACTCTGAGCAGCCTGCTGGCCAAGGCCTTACCGGCAAGCAACCTCGCCGCGGCTAGTCGCAACGCACTTAGCTTGCTGAGCGTACTCGGAAACGAAGCAAGGGCGCGACACTTGTCGCAGCTCACTTAAATCGTTGAGCGAACTCGGAAACAAGATAAGGGTGCGGCAAGCTACGGGTAGGTTCCTCCGCGCACAGGTTTTCCATACAAAGTGTGATTGTTCAAGGAAGACAACTAAAATTTAAAATTTGAACTGGTCAAATTCTAACAACTTAGCTTTCATATATTGCTTGCTTTCCGGTAAGGCTTCTCTTTCTTGAACAGCACTTGGTTCCTCCTCCACCTCCTTCCCCGCCGGCAAACTTGTGCGCGAGGAACGTTCCTTCTGCTTAAGAGGCAAGGAAAAAGGAGAGGGAGACAAGTACGTGGCCTTTCGGCGTGCTCATGCTTACCGGGTACTTGAGTGTTGCACCAAATGCCAAACGAAACATGCAAATAGCAAAGAAAAGCATGCAAAAGGCAATGAGCGCAAAACACAAAAGAAACTTTACTGATGCACGGGGTCTGCGCCCGGCTTTGTACAAAGGGTTACATGCAACAGCGGCAAAGCTTGTACAAAAGGTGGTTGCCGGAGCGGATCACGGCAACCGCGCCTTAGGGGTGAAACTTGCGAAGATGCTCTATGTTCCAGGAGTTGCTCACCGGTAAGCCTTCTTCGGTCTCGAGGCGGACAGCGCCGGGCCTCGTGACTTGTCTCACCCGATAAGGGCCTTCCCACTTCGGCGTCAACTTGTTGGAATTCTTGGCGGACTGAACACGCCGAAGAACAAGGTCGCCTTCCTCGAGACTCCTGGCCTTGACCTTGCGGCTGTGGTAGCGGCGCAAGGCTTGCTGGTATCGAGCAGCTCGTACAGCAGCCTGGAGACGTCCCTCCTCGAGGAGCAACGCGTCGTCTTGCCGCAGTTGCTCTTGCTCGAGCTCATCATAAGCGAGCACTCGAGGAGATCCGTATACGAGTTCCGTGGGGAGAACTGCCTCTGCTCCATAGACTAGAGCAAAGGGTGTCTGTCCGGTGGCTCGACTTGGTGTCGTTCTGATTGACCAAAGAGCCGCCGGTAGCTCCTCTATCCAATTTCTTCCGCACTTGCGCAGCCTGTCAAAGGTTCTTGTCTTGAGTCCACGCAGCACTTCAGCATTGGCCCTCTCCGCTTGACCGTTGCTCCTCGGGTGAGCAACAGAAGCGAAACAGACCTTGGCGCCAAGGTCTTGGATGTACTGCATGAAGGTGCGACTAGTGAATTGTGTACCGTTGTCGGTGATGATCCTGTTAGGGATCCCGAAACGGCAAACAATCGACCTGAAGAACCTGACTGCTGACTGTGCTGTCACCTTTCTCACCGGTTCCACTTCTGGCCACTTTGTGAACTTGTCGATTGCAACGTACAAGTACTCAAAGCCCCCGACGGCTCGGGGGAAGGGGCCGAGGATGTCGAGCCCCCAGACCGAGAAGGGCCAGGATAAAGGGATTGTTTGGAGAGCTTGAGCTGGTTGATGAATCTGCTTTGCATGGAACTGGCACGCTTCACACTTGGTTACTAGCGCAGTTGCATCTTGCAGGGCTTCTTGCCAAAAGAACCCTTGCCGGAAAGCTTTCCCGGCAAGCGCCCTTGCGCCAATGTGGTGGCCGCATATGCCTCCGTGTATTTCCGCCAACAGCTTCTGTCCGTCTTCCCTGGAGATGCACTTCAATCTGACACCATTGAGTCTTCTTCTGTACAGCTCGTTGTCCACGAACTGGTATATACTTGACTGCCTGGTTATCTTTTCTATTTCTTCTGGGTCGTCGGGAAGTTCTCCAGTTTGAAGGAAACGGACGATCTGCTGCGCCCATGCCGGAGCCTGAGGCTCGACAGCAAGGGCTAAAGGCTCGAGGGCCGCTGCGGGAACCTCAGCTTCTACGGCAGGGACCTCTGGTTCTGCCGGAGCTGAAGGTCCCCCGGCAAGCTCGCCGGGGCGAGGCTTGTCGGGAACACTTGCTTCAACTGTACAGACCCGAGGATCTGCAGGAGCAAACTGTTCCTCAGCGTTGTGGTTGTTGATCTTGGGGACCTTGGCGGCGGTTTCAGGAAGATCCGCCGGCAAGTAGTCGCCGGAGACCAACTTTCTCTTCTTGGACTGCCCAATTAATGGTGTAACGGATGGTTGAGTCAGCTTGAGCAAGAAGGTCCCTGGTTCCACAGGTAACTTCATCGAAGCACACTTTGAAAGGCCATCTGCAATTTCATTTTGAGCTCTCGGGACGTGCTCCATCTGCAGACCTTCAAAGTGCTCTTCAAGCTTCCTCACTTCATCGACATAAGCTTCCATCAAAGGGCTCTGATAGCTCTTGTTAACTTGTCGGACCACCAACTGAGAATCTCCTCGCACGATCAGCTTTCTGATCCCAAGTTCGGCCGCAATCCTGAGGCCGGCAAGCAAGCCTTCATATTCAGCAGTGTTGTTTGTCGCTTGCTCCCTGGGAAAGTGCATCTGGATAACGTATTTGAGGTGCTCTCCGGTGGGCGCGATGAGTACCACGCCAGCACCGGCGCCTTGCAGCGAGAAGGCACCGTCAAAATACATTACCCATTCACTTGTCGCTTCTTGTACGGGTGTACTTGTTTCTTGAACTTCTTCATCGGGCGTTGGGGTCCATTCAGCTATGAATTCTGCCAAAGCTCGGCTCTGTATAGTTGAAGTACTTTCAAACTTGAGTCCAAAGCTTGACAGCTCCAGTGCCCACTCAACGATCCTGCCTGTTGCTTCTGGGTTGTGCATTATCCTCTTCAGCGGAAAGCGAGTGACCACCGTTATCTCATGGGCTTGGAAGTAATGGCGCAGCTTTCTCGAGGCCATGAGGAGGCCGAAAAGCAACTTTTGCACACCAGAGTATCTCGATCTAGCCCCTTGGAGAAGGGAACTTACAAAATACACTGGGCGCTGCACCATCTTCTTTCGCACTTCATCTTGTTCCTGCGCAGAGTCATCCTTGTCGGGGCCAGAGCTTGCCGGAGCAGCCCCCTGCTTGTCGCTGGATTCGCTTGCCGGTGGTGCTGACTCCTCGTCGGACTCCCTCTCCGCTACTAACGCAGCACTAACCACCTGGTTGGTTGCCGCTAGGTATAGCAACAACTTTTCCTGTGGTCTAGGTGCGACAAGTATTGGAGTGGAGGACAGGTACCGCTTCAAATCCTGCAGCGCCGCCTCCGCTTTCGGAGTCCACTTCATGGGACCTGCCTTCTTCAAAATTTTGAAGAAAGGTAGGGCGCGTTCTGCAGACTTTGAAATGAACCTACTGAGGGCAGCCACACAACCTGCAAGCCTTCTGACATCCTTGACGCGCTTTGGGGCCTCTATCTGCTCAATGGCTTTAATCTTGTCGGGGTTGGCTTCAATCCCCCTCTGTGACACAAAGAACCCGAGAAGCTTGCCGGAGGGGACTCCAAAGACGCACTTCTCGGGGTTCAACTTGAGCTGTATTCTGCGCAGGTTCTGAAACGTCTCCTCCAAATCTTGGATCAGGGTTTCCTTGCTCTTGCTCTTCACCACGATGTCATCCATGTAAGCCTCTACATTTCTGTGGATCTGTGGCTCAAAAGCAGTGTATACTACCCTTGCAAAGGTTGAGCCTGCATTCTTCAATCCAAATGGCATGCGAATGAAGCAATAAGTGCCACATGGAGTGATAAATGCAGTCTTCTCTTCATCCTCTTTGGCCATGAAAATCTGATGATAGCCTGAGTATGCATCAAGAAAACAGAGTAGCTCACATCCGGCAGTGGAGTCAACGATCTGGTCAATGCGCGGCAAAGGGAATGGATCCTTGGGACATGCTTTATTCACATCGGTGAAGTCTATACACAGTCTCCATTTCCCATTGGCCTTGCGCACGACGACTGGGTTTGCCAACCACGTCGGATGGATCACACCTCTAACTAGGCCCGCTGCCTCTAGCTTCTTGATTTCTTCGTTGATGAATTCTTGGCGCTCCACGGCTTGCTTCCTCACTTTCTGCTTGATGGGCCGCGCATGAGGACAAACAGCAAGCTTGTGCTCAATTACCTTCCTGGGAACACCGGGGATGTCAGATGGTTGCCAGGCAAACACATCGACATTCGCCCGCAGGAAGGCAACGAGCGCGCTTTCCTATTTGCTGTCAAGGGTGGCACTGATGGTGAAGGTACCACCAGTGCCGTCCTCCTTGGCGGACACTTTCTTGGTTGCCGGAGGAGCGGCCATTCCTTTCTTACTCTTGCCGGTGGAGCTCGATGGAACGTCCTCAACGGCAGCGCAGCACTCCGAAGAGGTGCGGTTGCCGGAGTGGGTCCCAGAGCACTTGCCGGACTTGGTCTTCGTCTTCTTCCCCCCGGGAGCTTCAGCGGCAAGAGTATCCTTCTCGGCCGTAGCTGCCGCATCCCGGTAGATCTTGTCGGCGCAGACAAGCGCATCCTTCTTGTCGCCGTGGACAGTGATGACGCTTATCGGCCCCGGCATCTTGAGTACGTTGTAAGCATAATGGGAAGCTGCCATGAACTTGGCGAGGGCAGGACGGCCAAGTATTCCATTGTAGGGCAATGGAATATCGGCGACGTCGAAAGTGATGCGCTCAGTTCTGAAGTTGAGCTCCCCGCCGAAGGTCACCGGCAGAGTGATCTTTCCCTTGGGCTTGCTCCTTCCCGGGTTGATTCCTTGGAAAGAACCGGTTTCTTCGAGCTCGCCATCTGGAATCTGGAGTTTCTTGATCACAGCAGAGGAGATCAAGTTCAGCCCGGCCCCGCCGTCAACCAACATTTTTGTGACCTTGAGGTTGCGGATGGTGGGGGAGACCAGCATCGGCAAGCACCCGACCGCAGTGGTGCGGTCAGGGTGATCCTCAAGATCAAAAACGATGGGCGTGCTGGACCATTTGAGGAGCCTGCGCGACTCCACGGGCGGTTCCGCTGCATTCACCTCACGCACCCACTGCTTGAGTTGGCGGTGGGAGGTGTGCAGAGAGGCGCCACCGTCGACGCACAGGACCTCCGTGGCCTTCTGGAACTCCTGCTCGCTGTTATCCTCGTCCTCCATGTCTTCGTCGTCCTCTTCTTCGTCCTTGTCGCGGCCCCGGGGAGGTCGATCTCCTTGCCGCTGCTTGGCCTTGCCGCGGCGTCCTCCCCGGCCGTTGAACGGCCGCTTCTTGCTTGTCTCTTCCCCGCCACCTTGGGCCTTCTCCTTGTCGCGCCTCTCGTACTCAGCTTTCTGCTGCTCGACGAGGTACTCGACGCGCTTGCAGTTGGAGAGGTCGTGGCCCTTGGTGCGGTGGATCTTACAGTATTGCTTGTCGGAGCCGCCCGGCTTGTCGGCCGCCGCTACAGGGGCAGGCTCCTTGCCGGAGCCGCCAGCCTGCGTTTGCTTGGCGGGGGCCTCCTTGCCGGACTTCTCGACGGCAAGCACCTCTTTCTTGCCCTTCCTTCTGTTATTCCGCCGCCGGCTCTTCTTTGCCGGGGCGGCGTCGTCGCTGTCGCTTCCTCCTGCGCCAGCATCCTCCCCGGGGAGTCTCCTCCCCTCTTCTGCGCGTGCGCACTTGTCAGCCAGAGCATAGAGCTCGCTGACATCCCGAATCTTGGTCATCGCCATTTCTTCACGCATGCGGCGGTTACGCACGTTCTGATGGAACGCGCTGATAACCGCGGCAGGGTGGACATCAGGGATGTTGTGCTGCACACGACTGAAGCGTTGGATGTACTTGCGCAGGGTTTCGCCTTCCTTCTGGGCCAGAATGTGGAGATCGCTCTCCTGGCCGTGGGGTTTGTGGCCGCCGGTGAAGGCGCCAACAAACTGGTGGCAAAGGTCGGCCCAAGAAGAGATGGAACCTTCCGGCAAGTGCATAAGCCACGAACGGACGTTCGGCTTAAGCACGAGCGGGAAGTAATTTGCCAAGATCTTCTCGTCGCGGCCCCCGGCAGCTTGCACTGCGATGGTGTAGACGGTGAGGAATTCCGAGGGGTGTGTCTTGCCGTCGTACTTCTCCGGTACGTCGGGCTTGAAATTCTTCATGCTGGGCCACTGGACGCGCCGCAGCTCGCGGGTGAACGCAGGGCAGCCTGCCGCGTATGGCAAGTCGCCTGGTTCACCGGGCGCGTGCGCGTCGACAGCGTTCCCAGCTCTCTGGTCTGATTGTCGCCGAGCTTCTCGGCGGCGCTCGATTCTTGTCCGAGCGTCTTCTTGTTGCCGGTCGTCGAGGACCTGGCGCTGGTCCCGACGGGCCCGCGGGTCCGACGAGGCTGTGGAGCCGTCGTCGGCGTTGTTCCGGCGGGGCGGCGTCTTCTGCTTCTGCGGCGGGGAATGCACGCTTGTCGCACCCCCGGCGGTCTTGTCGTCGTCGGCCTTCGCCTTCTCAGCTTGCCGCGGCCGCGAGGCCGACGGCTGCTGTGGAGAATCATTGTTGGCGAAGGCTATCAGGCTCTGGATGGTGGCCCTCCAGTCTTCGGCCTTGTCTGCCGCTGGAGGGAAGTCGAGGAGCAGTTGTGCTCTTGCGAGCGCTTCTGCCGGAGTGGAGGGGAACGCGGGCGAGCGGTGCGAGGAGCGGGATACGCTCGGACTTCTAACGGCGTTAGAAGGAGCGGGGTCCCGCGCCGGCGCCTTCGCTTTGCTTGTGCCCGGACGGGGGTCCGGGGCGTCCCGCGAGCCTCCGGTTTGGCCTTGGCCCAGCAAACGGATGCCACCTCCCGTGACATGGCGCTGCTGGGTCGTTGTGTGCTGAGAGGGACGCGGTGCGTCCACGGAGACCGAGGTTCGGTCGTCCGTCCTGTTCTTGGATCTGGTGGCGCCGTGAGTGTCCTCGCCGGCGACCACCCTTCCGACGGCGTCTCCCCCGCCCACCGTTGGCTCCGGTGGCGGCGGGTGAGACGCGGACGGGCCTCCGACCTCCGAAGGCTTCTTCTTCGGGGCCATGGAGCTGTTGCTGGTGAAGTCGACGAATTCGGAGAGGTTGATGAAGAATGCGCCCGCGCGGACGCCGGATCAGGTTCGCACAACCTCGACGCCCCCTACCTGGCGCGCCAAAGATGTCGGGGGAAACTGTCCGCCACGAACACCTATGGGACCGGAGCCCCTTGTCTGTGCGGTACGAGGGCGGAGGGAGCACGAAGAGCAGATCGTAGCGAGCACGCGGGCAGTTTTACCCAGGTTCGGGCCGCGGTAGACGCGTAAAACCCTACTCCTGCTTAGTTGTGTATTGAGTTGGAGGGCTCGGGAGCTTGAAGAAGCAGCTACACCGAGCGTATGAGTGATCTAGGTTCCGAACCCCCTCCACGTTGTGCATGGGCCTCCTTTTATAGTGCAAGGGGTCACCGACAGGTGTCAACGTAGGAGAAAGGGGTAAAAACGTAAAAGAGGTGGTAGTTGTAACAGTGCGGGAACAGTGGAGCTACAGTGCATGAACAGTGGTCTGTACCTACTTTGATAGTGGGGGACAAGGGCATTTAATGCCCGTCGCCGTCGACCCCAAAAGCTCCCGCCCTTGCGTCTCCGTCTGCCACGGCGATGGATCCACCACCGTGGAGTGCCACCGTGTCCCCCAGGCTGCACAGCCATCCGCCACACGTCTCTGGATAGGCCCCAGGGCGACGCGTGGGCCGATGAGCTGGAGCGCGGGCACACAGTGCAACCTTCCCGGCAAGCACCTTGCCGGGGCCTTGGTCTTGCCGGGCCCGGGAGCTTGCCGCTCCCCGGGCCCTCGCCGGGGCGCATATAGCGCCGAGGCGTGTCTTCTAGTCTTCCTGGCAAGCTCCTCTTGCCAGGGCCTTGTGCTAGCGAGGCAGTCTTGAGCCTGGTACGGCCTTCCCGGCAAGCTCCACTTGCCGGGGTCTCGATCTTCTGTCTTGCATACTTTGTTTTTGAATGGTTTAATAAGGAGCAGGAAGGTCTCCGGCGAGCATGTGGTATACCCCGCCGCGGGAAGCAGCGACTGCCCGTGCACAAGTTGGGGTACTGAGGCACCCCTACCTTAGTACACCGACACACTAATATGGAGCCATTGCTAAAAAGTAGTGGTGGCGTCGGAAAACATGTCAGCAGTATCCCACGTGGCGCTAGCGTGTCACCTGTCCAACGCCAGCAAAAAGTTCATCTTAACTCTAACATGCCTCCTGGGCCAACGCTAACAAATGGTTTTTTTGGGTAATAGAAAAATTGCTCATCAACACTAGCTACTTACTTAATAGATAATCATTAACACAATATACTCACCAACACTAGCTACTTAATAGATAATCATTAACAAAAGAGGCTCATGAACTTAACAACTTAATTAAACTTCACAAAAGTTGCTCATCTCAAGCTAGTACTCTAGTTACTCAATCATCATCAACTAATAAGATGGACTAGCTAGTTAAGAGACTAATATTCATGAAGGAGTATGCTTAGATGGCGAAGCTTCTTTCTATTCCCCTCTCCATCTCTTTTGAAATGATCTATGTCCATCTTGAGGTCAATCCTCTCAATCCTGAGGAGTTTTCCCTCCTCCTGTAGTTTATCCCGATCCTCGATGAGCTTATCCCTCTCATTCCTTAGCTCATTAGTCTCCTTAATGAGGTGAATAGTCTCCTTATGCAGCTCTTTAATCTCCACCTTTAGCTAGTCATTTGGCACTTACAGGCTCTTGATTCTATAGTCATAAGCGTATAAGAAATCATATTGTTGTCCATGTCCACATCGTACGCCGACTCCTTGTTGCCTCCAGAATTGGCCATGACCTACAAACACATCATATACGATCAAGATAATATGAAATTTCATATCACTAAATATTGATATCAATGAAAAGTAGTTCCAATATTGTAGTGTATAAAACTAATCAAACTAGATAGCATCTCAATGTCGAGGGCTGACCTATAAAAAACTTGATAACATGTGGGCCTTAGTGCTAATAAAAAAATCTTGCCTTAGATGTGACAAGAATCGAACACACACCTAACTTGGTCAAACTTGCCTAAGTTAAATTGTGACAAAGTGTGGCAAGTTGTGGCTTGGAACCAAACAAACACCTAAGGGCATGTTTAGATTGTGACTATATTTTCCACATATTCCCATACTATTCTGCCACGCCTAACTTGGAGCGTTACTTTCGAGTGGAAGTGGTGAAAAGGTACTACCCAATAGATTTTTCCAAGATTACCTAAACTGGAGAAGGATAGGAGGTCTGGCACCGGTGCCAAATACAACTTGTCTATCAGATTTGGCATCATCAACATTGTGGATGCCCTTATGGATTACAGCAACAACTCAAACACTTTCTTTTAGAATTCAGATTATTCCAAAGATGAGGACTTGAAAAATATATCTACCTTAATTTGATTGACAGATTGCCTTTCTACAACAAGTGTTGAACGTGCACTTTCTAGTATGAAGATCATTAATACAAGATTGCACAATAAGATGGAAGACGAGAATCTTGCTAATAACTTGTTAGCTCACGTAGAGGCTGAAATGCTAGACAACTACAACAAGGTGCCACTTCCTAGTGATGAACCCCAGCGATGCAAATTACCACTTCCTAGTGATGAACCGTAGGGATGCAAATTGCCACTGCCTAGTGGTGAACCCTAGCAAATTGCCACTGCCTAGTGGTGAACCTTAGCAAATTGCCACTGCCTAGTGATGAACACTAGCGATGTAAAATAGAGGGTGACTTACAACAAAAGAGGGAGGGGTGATATTCTCACCTACGTTAGAGCCGAGGGTCGTCTTTAGTCTACTCCGTTGCCGTCGCCTGCTGTCGTTGACGAAACCCTAGCATACAGAATGCGAATCAAACTTGTAACTAGAAACAAATCCAAATGGACCATATGAGAGGTGGAGGCTCAGATGTGTACCTCGGGACCGGAGAACGCAAAAATCACCGGAATCGGGCGGAACCAATGCAGCGACAAGAGAGGGAGAGAAAGGGGATAGAAACGAGAATAGAGCAGCGAAGGAGAGAGAGGGAGTGGGTCAAGGGGGCCGTTGGTCCCTTGTTTTGACCCCCACGGCCTCCTAATACTTTTTGGGCTTGGCCCAATAAGAAATTTAAAATAATATAAATTTAAAAAATGTCAGTATTTCCATTTAAAATAATATAAATTTGATAAAAGAACACCACCTAAAAAATGTCAGTATTTCCATTTGAAATACTATAAAAAGTAAAATTGAAGTCTCAAAGTACATATAAAAAAATATCAGTATTTCCCTTTAAAATAATATAAATTTGATGAAAGATCACCACCTAAAAAATGTCAGTATTTCCATTTAAAATACTATAAAAAGGTAAAATTGAAATCTCAAAGTACATATTTAAAAAGATGACAATATTTCCATTTAAAATTATATAAATTTGAGAAAAGTTAACTATAATATACTATTAAAAAAATCACCACCTAAAAAAGGAAAAAAAATTGAAGTCTCAAAGTACATATAATAAAAAATGTCAGTATTTCCATTTATAATAATATAAATTTGAAGTCTCAAACTGTAATATACTTATAAAAACGATAACATAAGAATATTCACATTGACAGAAAAAAAACAATGTTGATGTGGAAACCAATGACACGCCACAACTAAACATAATAGTATTGGCGTTCCATGTTAAACCACGCTAACACTATAATACGCCTTCTACAAAGTGTTGATCATATATACTTCTGACGCTCACCAGTTTTCCAGTGCCTCCACTATGGCCCTACTAATGTTGTATCAAATAAACCAACGCCACCACATTTGAAAAAATAGTGCTGGCGTTGGTTGAAAATGGCATGCCACCAACAGAAGTTGGTGACTAGCACTTTTTCCACTAGTGTAATACTCCACCAATCGAATGACTCCTGCCTGCATATATGGTATGAAGTTCATGAAAAATAGAGTAACACTTTAAATAAGATGGCATGATGCAGACAGAATAAATCCAAGAAGTATGGTTGAACCACATAGTTTTACCCTTAATGGCAACAATACAAATACATGTCTCGCTACCACTTATGTCACTGTGTGAGGACACCGCAAGATTGAACCCACTACAAAGCGCCTCTTCCGCTCAAGATAAATCAATCTATTTAGCAAAACCAAACGGATATATCAGAGAGAAATACAAAGCTATAATAATGATGCATAATAAATTTCAGAAAAGACTCAATTACTTCCAATGAACAATCTGATCATAAGCCCACAATTCATCGATCCCAACAAACACACCGCAAAAGAATATTACATCAGATGGAACTCCAAGGAGATCGATGAGAACATTGTATTGAAGATCAGAGAGAGAGAGTATAAGCCATCTAGCTACTAGCTATGGACCCTTAGGTATGTGGTGAACTACTCACACATCACCAGTAGGGCAGAAAGGTTGATGTACAAGCCCTCCGTGATCGATTCCCCCTCCGACAGAGTATCGAGAAAGGCCTACAGATGGGATCGAGAAAAAACAAAGTCTTCCAACGATGGAAAATCGATTCGGGTGGCTCTCTATTAGTTTCTGGATTTATGGGAATTTATAGAAGTGGAATTAGGTCAGACGGAGCTGCGTAGGTTCCACAAGCTCAGGTGGCGCCTGGTGATGTTACAGACCTAGGGTAGGGTCGCGGGCCTGACCCAGGTACCCCACCCAGGGTCACTACCCCAAAAGTTCAAGAGACAACTCGAAGACAGTAAGAACGGTCGACTGATACGGCCCAAGAGGACATATCACTCGACCGTGTACCCTCTGTCAGACGAGTCAACTCCACTCGACCATTCAAAGACACTCGACCCCCGAAGGTCAAAGGTCCCTTAGGACAGCAACGGTCCGGCATTCATTCTGTGATAATTAATGCCTTTATCACTCTTTATTGCAGGCGTTATTAGTAACGCCTTGCCTTTATGTACATTGAACCCTTTGTAACGTGGGGATAGCTGGGGTCATGGCGCACTCTATATAAGCCACCCCCTCCTCTAGTACAAGGGTTCGCACCCCCTGTAACTCAAACACACATATACATTCCAGTCGACCGCTTCCGGGCACCGAGACGTAGGGCTTTTACTTCCTCCGAGAAGGGCCTGAACTCGTAAACATCTTGTGTACAATCTCACCGTAGCTAGGACCTTGCCTCCCCTTACGTACCCCCTACTCGTATATCAGAGTTAGAACCACGACAGTTGGCGCCCACCGTGGGGAAGGTGTCTTAGCGACTTCCGGTGAGGTTGCAAACTTTTTCTCCGACCTATATCATCATGGTTTCCGGCGGTGGTTTGGCGCTGGGCCGCGAGATCCGACTCGACGCGCTCATCTTCGTCGCCGATGACTCCGCTTGGCTATAGGAGGCCCCCCTCGACGTCGAGGTGTTACCCGTCCGCGGAGCCGTGCACTTCCATGCTAGCTCTTGCGGCGTCCTTCTCCGGCAGCCGTCAACTCAGTATCGGCCGGCTCCTTCATCGTCCGTCGTCCCCGCTGGACATCGCCGCAAGCGATCTGGTCGTTCGCGGCTCCAGCGCTGGGTGAAACATGCGGTGGCCCGCCAAACGGCCACCCCTCAAGTTGCGGCCATTGAGGCCAACGAATACCTCTATCGGTCAGCCGATCAGTTGATTGAGCCCGCAGGTTCGCTTTCCGTGTGCGGAAGCAGCGATCCCACAGCTGAAGTTCTCATGGCCGACTCACGTCGCAGTTTGCTAGGGTACCCTCGCGGCGGAGACGGCGGCAGCGGCAATGGTCAGTCCTACGACCACGACGGGTACATTCCCCAGCCCCTCACTGCCGAGCAGAGGGACGAGCTCTACCGCCACAATGAAGATGCACTTTACACCCCTATCATGGGAGATTCCCCAGAGGCTCAGGCCCTGGAAGCCACGCGCCTAGCCACCGTGGCTGAGCACGCTCGACTGGAAAATATCCAGCACTCACTAGACGAACGGGCCCGCCGGCTGATTCCCGAATCCAGTCGACGGCCGCGGCAGTCGTTCCCATGTGAAACTCAGGTGTTCCGAACGCCTATCCAGAACCTTGAAGCTGCGGCCCGCATCACAGATTCTACCCAGCCGTCTCAGTTGGAGGCTAGGAGAGGCTTGCAGCAGATCCGAGCGCTGCTCCGGACGGTAGGAGAGCAGAACGCGGCTGTCTCTCAGTCACGTAACATGATTCGCAACAGATCAGTGGCGGCATACACTGTATGGTCAGCTCATAGCCCAAGATTGCCCCCGAGGCTTGAAGACCGTGGGCCCCGTCAAGGCCGACATTTGGGTCGGAATGATGAACATTACGATCATCAACCCGGTCACAACGATTGCCGCCGAGTGCCTACGCCTCCTCCAGGAAGCAGATCGTACTCGCCCAGGCGACACAAAGGCATGCGCTTGTGGGACGACGAGCGGAGGATTCCCCCAGATCCCAGAAGGCCCGGCTTTGATGCAAGGTCTATCCTTGTGCAGGGCCTGGTCGACAGGAGCCGAGCGTACTGAGAAGATCAAGGCAGAGATCGTCCGAGTGGAAGCCGAGCGTCTGTCTCTGGGCCCGAATGCTTTAGCAGTGCTAACAGGGCTGCTGAGATCCCCCCAACTTCAGATTGGCGGCAGGAGTGAGTAAGTTCACCGGTGAGTCAAAGCCGGACACCTGGCTCGAGGATTACCGAGTGGTCGTGCAGATCGGTGGTGGCAATGACGACATGGCCATGAAGCACGCCCCCTAATGTTAGGTGGCTCGGCCCGAGCGTGGTTAAATCAGTCGGCCCCTGGGAGCATTTACATTTGGGAAGAGCTAGCCCAAGTGTTTATCAGGACCTTCAAAGGCACCTGCAAGCGACCCGCAGGGTTGGCGGAGTTGCAACATTGCATACAAAAGCTGAATGAAACCCCGAGAGACTACATCCAAAGGTGGACCACCTTGCATCACACAGTGGAAAACATATCCGAACACCAAGCAGTCTGCGCCTTCAAGGAGGGCGTATGGTACAGAGAGCTGAACCTGAAGTTTGGTCAAACGGGAGATATGTCCCTGTCTCGGATGATGGAAATAGCCAGTCGGTATGCCAACGGAGAAGAAGCCGATCAGCTCCGCAGCGGCAAGAAACCAGTCGTTCAGGATGACCAGAATTCCAATCGGAAGCCGAAGTGCAAAGCAGAACCGGCAGTCCAAGGCGAAGCTGCAGTCGTTAACGAAGGGAAGGGCAAAGGGAATCCTAAAGGCCCCTGGGTCCCCAAGAAAATGAAAGATCAAGCAGGGAATGACGTGCTCGATCTGCCGTGTCCTATCCACACGAAGAAAGATGAGGAGGGGAACTTGGTTTATCCCAAGCACACCACTCGACAGTGCCGGCTCGTGATCCAGAATTTCCAGAAAGATCAGCCGACTGAGAAAGAGAAGAAATCAGAGTAGACCGAAGACAAAGAAGGGGATGAAGGTTACCCCAAGATCAACTCCACCCTGATGATTTTTGCTGACGTTGAAAGCAAAAGTCGATTGAAAGTTATCAACAGAGAAGTCAACATGGTTGCCCTAGCAACAACGACGTATCTGAAATGGTCCAAGACCCCCATCACATTCGATAAATCTGACCATCCCGCACACATTGCGACTCCTGGGAGGCAAGCGTTGGTGGTCGACCCATTTGTCGAGGGCACTCATGTGACCAAAGTCCTGATGGATGGCTGCAGCGCTCTGAACATTCTGTATGCTGAAACCCTCCGTGGGATGGGCATTCCGATGTCCAAGCTAAGTGAGAGTAACATGAGATTTCACGGGGTCATCCCAGGAAAGAAAGCCGACTCACTTGGCCAAATCTCACTCGACGTGGTTTCCGGCGATTCAAAGAATTTCCGCAAAGAGAAGCTGACATTTGAGGTGGTGGACTTCCACAGCGCCCATCATTCCATTTTGGGTAGGCCCGCCTACGCCAGGTTCATGGCTCGACCGTGCTATGTGTACCTCAAACTGAAGATGCCGGGGCCAACGGCGTTATAACCGTCATGGGGAACCGGCAGAAAGCGGAAGAGTGCTTTGTAATGCCCAGGATGGGACTATACCTCCTACGTGTCGAGGCACGACTTAAAGGTATAAGCCCATCCTAGAATGATCTCAAGTTTGGTATCTTTGCACGACTCATGTAAAAGAGGGATTAAATTGCAAAAGAGGATAGTTGGCTTACACTCGCCACTTCACACAATACAATACATAAACAATCATCATACAAAACATCACAACCCGACTACGGTTGAAGATCCAAAGAAAGATACCAAAACAACATAAAGCCACAGGTCAGGATCGAATCCTAGTAGAAACCACTACTGAACATCGAAACGTCACAAGCAAACAGCCAAACTCTTCATCGAGCTCCTGGTGAAGAACTGATCCAACTCCTGCATCGAGCTCGGCTGAACCTGCATCTGGTGTGGTGAAGTAACTGTGAGCCACAGAGGACTCAGCAATCCCGTTCCCGGGTAACACGACTATTTAAGCCTTGGGTGAGGATAAGGCTGAAGAAAGAACGAGAGGTGAAGGAAACAAAACAAGAGTCTGCAGCAGCAACTAGCACTAACTTACGTAATAGAGAGCGAGAAGAGAAGAGCATCGGTCGAAAGATGATCACGAAGTGATCCTAACTAAAACCGGTCAAACATAACCCCACCGTGTTCAACTCCCGAATCCCTATTCGGAAATTGACAGTCACGGTACACACGCTGGTAGTGTATTGAAACATTGTGTCAAGTTATCTACAACCGGAATTAACAAGCTCCCATCTGCCACATAACCGCGGGCACGGCTTTCGAAAGTTCAAACCCTGCAGGGGTGTTCCAACTTGACCCATTACAAGCCCACGATCCGCGGAGTCGCAACTCCATAGTTGGGAAGACCCGAGTATTCTCGGAATCCCGTGCTCAAGTTAAACCGAACTAAGGTAAGGCTAATCCAGCAAATCCTCCCGGCGTGCCGACACCCTGATAGTAGCCGCGCGTATCTCGTCTCAGGCCACGACCGGATGGGTGATCCCACAGGTTTTTACCAAACCTTGAGTTTCCTCGAGGTGGCCCCGCGTAACCCCCGTTTCGGACCAACACTCATGTGGAGCACTGGCCCGGGGTTGTAGAATTAAGAATAAAAGAGGGTTTGCAAGGCCCTTATGCATGTTTTATTAGTTATTAGGCGAATAGTACCAATGTTGGGACTTGCTGGAAAAGACTTAGCACTTAGCGGTTTATCAAGGGGGTCCCATACACCCCAACCGTGTTAGGGACGCATAATCAAGGAACATAACACCGGCTTATACGGATCCTAACGGCATGAGTGGAACAAAACACCAAGCAAAAGGCTTAGCCTTCCACCCTGCCAGTATATAGATGATTTCATTTAGCATTTATATAGTGTGATATAACCCAACCAAACTTCAACATGAAGCAATCATCTTCGGTCTTCACCTGCAACTAACAATGCTATAAGAGGGGCTGAGCAAGCCTACGTATAGCCAAGCAACGGTTTGCGTAGGTAGGGTGGTTAAGCATGGCAATGGTTACAAGTAGGAGGCTGACAAGAAAGACATGGCATCGAGGCAAAACTATAGATCGAGACTACTAGCAAGAGGCAAAAATAGTAATGGTATCCGGGTTCGGTCATCTTGCCTGGGATTCCACAAGGGAGAAGAACAGATCCAAGAAGTAGACGAAGAAGAAGCCTCACAACTCCGGAACGAAACCGAAGCTAACAAGAGAAGCAACCGGAAAGAAGGAAAACAACATGGTAAACACACAAACATAAACAAGGCATACGATGCACAAGCAAGCATGATGCATGTCCGGTTTAATTATGCATGGCATGGCAAAGTGCACAAACAAATACTACAAGTTAAGTGGAGATCAATATGCAACGAGTAGCATATTGACAAAACACCACAATAATTATTTAGTTGACTCTAGTTATTAACAAGACAAGATTAAATGTTTGTTAACATGGCAAGAGGTGAAGCATAATAAAACTACACTATTAAGACATTTTAAATGAGGCCGGAATTAACAACAACATATCCGGAAAAATCCCCATGAGCATGTTTAATAATTATAAGCAAACAACAATTAACATTTATAATGTTGATAAATGATGCGGATGAGATGATCAAGTTTATGCAAAAAAAATAAAAGGGTTGACTTAAAGAGATATAGAAGCATTTGTCACCGTGGTGGAAAGAAAAGAGTGCCACGGCAACGATCCGAAAATGATGCCACGGCAACATATCGGTTCCGGTAACTCGTTGAGAGACCGGTGCAAAACAAAAGGTGGAGTGAACGAGTTGAACAAGATGATGGGGTGATCCCGTTGCCGGGTTCCCACGAGTCGGTGACGAGGCAACCGAGGAACATGACAAAAGGTGGAACGGGCACGAAGCACACACGGGAGACATTCATACAACACAAGCAAGCATGCACACGGGTCACGTCTCGGGGTTATACCTTTGAAGCGTGCGTTTCGGGGCGGTTCGAGACGTCGAGGGACGTAGTGGAAGGAGTCGTTCACGTGTCCGAAGAGGAAGAAGTCGTTCACATAGCGGTAGTGGAAGTAGTGGTACACGGGTTCCCGTTCGTAGAGGTACACGCCACCGGAGGGGTACTCGTTGAAGACGTTCCGTAGGGGTACACGGGCGACGGTAGGGGTACTTGTCCATCAAGTCGTTCTCGTCCGTAGTTGTTCACGGTTCTCCGGCGACGGTAGACGTTCGGGCGACGGTAGTGGTACTTGCGGCGTCGTGGACCTCGTTCACGTAGTCGTACACGGATGTAGTGGTACTTGGCGCATCACACATGTAGTCGTTCACGGGCTCGTTTTCCGTAGATGTTCGGTCGTCGTCGAGTAGTCGTTCCGGGTCATCTGTCAAGTTAACCGAACAAGGCAACACATAACAACAACCAAAAACAGCAAGGGTGACGCGGCCACCGGAGGCGGCAGCAACAGCAAGGGGAAAGGAGGGGCCGCGGAGGGAGGCCGTCGGGCGCGGGCCAGGGAGGCACGTCGGGCTCCTGGTTTGCTGCAGAGGCGAGGCGAGGCAGGCAGGCAGCAGGACGGCGCTGCGGAGGAGGACGGGGCCGAGGCCCTGGCTTCACTGCGCGGCAGGGACAGAGGGAGGCCACGGCGCTGGTGCGGCCTTGGGGCGCCAGGCGCAGAGGAGGGAACCACGCCGGGCAGAGAAGGGCAGCCAGGGAGGAGGGGATCCCCGCGGCCGGCCTGGTGAAGACGGGGAGGCCGGGCGCAGCTCGCCGGGCTGCGGCACCTGGAGGAGAAGGACGCCGGCGGCTCCTGGCCGCTGGAGGTGGCCGGCGGGAGGAGAAACCTGGCCGCGGCTGCTGGAGCCAACTGGGGCGGCGACGAAGGCGGGTACCCGGGGCGCGGCTGCGACGGGAAGGGAAAGGGAGGACGGGGCCGAGGGTTCACGGCGCGCGGGGCGGCCGGCTCCGGCCAGAGAGCAGAGGGGGCGCTCGGGGAGGATCCACGCGGGGCCGAGCGAGGCTGGAGGGACGAGGGAAAGGTTCGGGCGCACCCTGGCGCTAGATCGAAGGAGAGGGAGCGGGGAGATCGATGCCTGGCTCGGGCTCGAGGGAAAAAGAGGTGGCGGCGGCGCACGAGAGGGAGAGGAGCGATGGGAAGCCTGGGGAGTTAGGGTTTGGTCGCCAGGAGGAGTCGGGCTGGGCCTGAGGCCTGAGGGAGTTGGGCCAAGGAGGAGGGAAAATGGGGAGGCCGGCTGTCTTCTCTCCTTCTGCTGTCTTACTAAAAAAACAGAAAAACAACAAAGGAGAAAAAAATAAAGGAAGGAGGAGAGGAGTGGCCTAGGAGGCCTGGCTGCCTTCTTTTATTTATTTCCTCAGCAGAAATAAATAGAGATGGATCAAAAAAATAAAAGAAAAGAGGCAAGGAACATAAAAGTAAAATATGGAACATTTTTATAAGGCTTTACGGGATATTACCAACCCAACAAAAATAGTTCCAACACAAGGAAGTGCAAAACTAAAACATTTAGCTTGCAATAAAAGGAGTTTAGATAAAAGGAGGAGCCTCGAAACAACGGAAAGAATTATAGGCAAGGTATTGAAGGTGAAACTCGAAGTGAAAAAGACAATGGGGAATTATGCAAGTGTGTATGAGTAATTCCGAGGAATGGAATGATTATTAATATAGCTCCATAATTATTGAGAGGCTTTTATATGTTATAAAGAGAAGTCATCTTCCCTCGATTTCAATGGACCGAAGGTCCACACGAATTATTTGGTTGCAAAAGATTAATGAGATGATGGCATGATGACATGATGCAATGCAAAAAATAAATAACACAAGCACAACTGAAACACACGGGCAACCCGGAACATCTGGAATCTTCTGGAAGCTTCTGGAATCTTCTGGGACGTCGGTCTCGGGCGTCACAACTCTCCCACACTAACAGAGGATCTCGACCCGAGATCCTAGAGATATCACCGGGTAAAGACGGAAGAGGAATAGGTAAAACAAAGTTGCTTCTATGACAGAAGAGTGAAACCAAAGAACCTTGAGAGGTTGAACTAAATGAAAGAAGAAAACAACGGAGATGAACGAAGATGAAACACTCCGTTAGAAAAGAGAACAAGGAGCATTATGAGAACCTTGTAGGTTGAAAGACATGAAACAAGAGCTTATGAACCAAATGAATATGAAACTGCAACGGTATAGCCAAGGAATAAGAATGACAGAATTTGGACAGCACTCCGTCTGAAAATGGAAGGAATTAACAAAACTTGAGGAGATGGAATGATACTTGATGAAAACAACATATTGCCTCCGAAACAATTGAAAGAATGGCACAAGATTAAGAAAGATTTCAGACAGCACTCCGGTTAAAAGATAGGCAAAACTTGATAAAAGTTGAAGCTGAATGAAGAATACAACACTCCGGTTAAAAGATAAGCAAGGGAAAAGAACATGATCTTGATAAAAACGAGATGATGGTCAAGAGAGAGCAACATCACAAGGCCTCCGGAATGAAAGAATAGATGCAAGATCGTTGGGAAGAAAGAACGAGAAGAAAATGACAACTTCTCTCAAATTGAATTTTGAAAGAGCATCCTTACGAAGAAGAGTTGAACGGAGTTGTTGGAAATTCAACAACGAAAGAATAAGCTCGTTGTGGGCTTATGGAAAACAACTCAAAATTAAGAGGTGACAACCAGCCACTGACGGAAACATTTAACTGGATTGAGATCAACAAGGAGACGAAAAACTTATTTCACCGGAATGATAAAGAAGAACTTGGGTCATTTATAAGCACCACAACACAACAATCCTTAGGGAAAGCTTTTAGGTGAATTATAACCCAAGATGACTCCAACGAATAAATTGAAGGGTTGAAAACATCTCCTGAACAAGGAAAAATGATGTTTTAAATATCTCATTCCTGACAACTTGTGAATCATGAAACATGAAGGAATTGTCAAGAATGACATAACACCATCTGAAAAGATAAGGTAGAAAGAATTGCAATTGGAAGCATGATGAAGAATGCTTGAGCTCCAACAAGAATCTTGATGAAGGCTTCAAGGATTAATTAAATGATGATGAACCACCATGAAAACTCCGGTATTGAAAGCATGAGAAGTGAAAGATGGAAAGAATAAGATTCAAGGCCTGCGGTGAATTAGATTGAGGTTGAAATGATATAATTGAAAAATAACTTGAAGCTCCGGAAACAAGATGAAGAATTTAGAACCAAGGATATGATATGATGAACAAGCTCCAGACAAAAGAATTAAATCACCTGAAGGAACAAGAATAAGAATTATGCTATGCATCTCCTTCACCAATTTAAATTGATGACAACCAAAGGATTTGGCATACTACTTATTCTCGTTGCAAAGAATTAAAGAGAGATCTAGCACAAGCTTGGATTCAACGAACCACCGGTAGGATTATTAAAAGAACGAGTGAAAAAAAAAAATGATAACAACGGAAGGTTAACTTGAAAGAACCACCGTAAGAATATGGAGACGAATGAAGAGACATCAATGAAGAATATTTGGAGGACGAAGTTGAAAACTGAGAACGAAGAAATATTCTGAAATGATGGCCTTCGGAGGAACACAAAGGAAAAGAATTCAAGAATTGCTCTGAAGGGGCATGAAAACAATTTCCACAATCGAAAACAATTATGAGGATGGCATGAAGCTAGAAACACGAATCTTCAAGAGAACGGGCCAAGATTTAAGAGAAACACTTCTCCGATCATCAAATGATGAGAATGAAGACGAGAAATGCCATAAGAATTATTGAGCACTCCGGAATGAAGAATTAAAAGGTTGAACCAATGATGGAAAGAATTTGAAAGCGGACTTGGAGAAGGCATGTGACTGATGGAGATCATTTTTACGTCACACTAAGAAAAGAATTTGAGTATAACTCCGGAAAATAGAAGAGTCAGGTGATCCTGGGAAAAACCTGTGGGTTAAGGCCCACTCAAAAGAAATCACCGTTAGAAAGATTGCTTAAGAGATATTGCACCGGTTGAATTAAATGGCTTGAATAGATGACAACCTCAAAATAGCTTGACCGGGTTAAGAATGGAATTACGAATCTTCAGCACTCCGGATAAGAATAACAAGAGGAGAAATGATTAATTGGTGCACCGGAATAAGAAATCATTGTGAAAAGACGAAAGGATAAGATCAACACCAAAATCTTGAATTACATCCACCGGAGAATTCGAGAACAAAAGAATGATGAACTTGGAGTTCTTGAGCATCTTCACGATAAATCACCGGATAAGGACATTGAAGGAAAGAATGAAGAAACATCACATGAATAAAATGGATACTTCATCTGAGAATTTCTTGCTCCGAGAAGAAGAAGGGAGGGAGGGTGGGGAAAAACAAAGACAACTTGGGATGAATAAAATGGACACCGGTTGAAAAGAATTAACATGAAGGTCTCGATGTGAAGAAGAACTAGCACTCCCATAGAAATATGAGAACACCGATTAGGAAAGGTATGGAATCAACATTTGACATCGAAGCAACTCGAATACCAGAATCAAAATGAAACAAAGGTTAGATATGCAATAGCCTAATCTTCACAACAACATCCGAACAGAGACTTGAACGAATGAATTCCTTAGGTACATCAACTTGACGAGAAGCCACTGGGAGAAGAAAAGGTAAATAAAAAGGAACAAGGATCAGATAGAACAAATACAAGATAGAAGCTTCGTTCGACATCTTTGTGCTGAAAGCTCATGGAACATGTTACAAAAGGGTTTTGCAATCCCCGGATCAGCATAGCCAAGGACCCTTTAAGATGCAACTCCCGATCAGAACAAGTCCATAAAACCACTTCACTCAATGTAGAACCCCAAACTCACTAACCTGCATTCGTTGGAAGAATGCCTACGATCTACTGGATAAAACCCACCTATAGCTTTCCGAAAGATTCCAGTTATGCAATCAGGTGTTGGGGATACACGGGAAGCACCGCGCAATCAACTCTAAACCTACATCCAGGTGTATCCATCCTTCAACACATAACCAGTCTTTCTCGGAAACTGTGTACCTCGGACCTTCGAAAAGCATCCACTATAACAAGCTATGGCAATACTCTCGAACTACCTCCCCAGTACTGGGTGATGTCGGGGTTATCTTGCCACTGGCCGTATAGGAGAGATTTTCGATGTCGGCCGTCTTAAGTATTTAGTACTGCCACGATATGCTTGTGTCAATGATACCCCGAAGCTCAACTCCTCGGTAACAGGAGGCATCGAGAACAATATCCTTGTCACAAGAACATCGAAACAATCCCAGAATACTCGCGGGATCCTAAAAAAAATTTGGTGCAATTTTTGAAAATAGAAGAGAAAAGAGTAATCGTCAGGAGTCCTCACCAGAGAGAAAAGGGATGAGAAGCAAAGAAATCCTACTCTCCGATATAATATAGGACTCAAAAAGTTTTCAGTGTGTGCCTAGACTCAACCGTCAACGATTCGATCAATCAGTGGGGGCTTCTAGGTCGGAGAAGGCTCTGAATACCAACTTGTAATGCCCAGGATGGGACTATACCTCCTACGTGTCGAGGCACGACTTAAAGGTATAAGCCCATCCTAGAATGATCTCAAGTTTGGTATCTTTGCACGACTCATGTAAAAGAGGGATTAAATTGCAAAAGAGGATAGTTGGCTTACACTCGCCACTTCACACAATACAATACATAAACAATCATCATACAAAACATCACAACCCGACTACGGTTGAAGATCCAAAGAAAGATACCAAAACAACATAAAGCCACAGGTCAGGATCGAATCCTAGTAGAAACCACTACTGAACATCGAAACGTCACAAGCAAACAGCCAAACTCTTCATCGAGCTCCTGGTGAAGAACTGATCCAACTCCTGCATCGAGCTCGGCTGAACCTGCATCTGGTGTGGTGAAGTAACTGTGAGCCACAGAGGACTCAGCAATCCCGTTCCCGGGTAACACGACTATTTAAGCCTTGGGTGAGGATAAGGCTGAAGAAAGAACGAGAGGTGAAGGAAACAAAACAAGAGTCTGCAGCAGCAACTAGCACTAACTTACGTAATAGAGAGCGAGAAGAGAAGAGCATCGGTCGAAAGATGATCACGAAGTGATCCTAACTAAAACCGGTCAAACATAACCCCACCGTGTTCAACTCCCGAATCCCTATTCGGAAATTGACAGTCACGGTACACACGCTGGTAGTGTATTGAAACATTGTGTCAAGTTATCTACAACCGGAATTAACAAGCTCCCATCTGCCACATAACCGCGGGCACGGCTTTCGAAAGTTCAAACCCTGCAGGGGTGTTCCAACTTGACCCATTACAAGCCCACGATCCGCGGAGTCGCAACTCCATAGTTGGGAAGACCCGAGTATTCTCGGAATCCCGTGCTCAAGTTAAACCGAACTAAGGTAAGGCTAATCCAGCAAATCCTCCCGGCGTGCCGACACCCTGATAGTAGCCGCGCGTATCTCGTCTCAGGCCACGACCGGATGGGTGATCCCACAGGTTTTTACCAAACCTTGAGTTTCCTCGAGGTGGCCCCGCGTAACCCCCGTTTCGGACCAACACTCATGTGGAGCACTGGCCCGGGGTTGTAGAATTAAGAATAAAAGAGGGTTTGCAAGGCCCTTATGCATGTTTTATTAGTTATTAGGCGAATAGTACCAATGTTGGGACTTGCTGGAAAAGACTTAGCACTTAGCGGTTTATCAAGGGGGTCCCATACACCCCAACCGTGTTAGGAACGCATAATCAAGGAACATAACACCGGCTTATACGGATCCTAACGGCATGAGTGGAACAAAACACCAAGCAAAAGGCTTAGCCTTCCACCCTGCCAGTATATAGATGATTTCATTTAGCATTTATATAGTGTGATATAACCCAACCAAACTTCAACATGAAGCAAGCATCTTCGGTCTTCACCTGCAACTAACAATGCTATAAGAGGGGCTGAGCAAGCCTACGTATAGCCAAGCAACGGTTTGCGTAGGTAGGGTGGTTAAGCATGGCAATGGTTACAAGTAGGAGGCTGACAAGAAAGACATGGCATCGAGGCAAAACTATAGATCGAGACTACTAGCAAGAGGCAAAAATAGTAATGGTATCCGGGTTCGGTCATCTTGCCTGGGATTCCACAAGGGAGAAGAACAGATCCAAGAAGTAGACGAAGAAGAAGCCTCACAACTCCGGAACGAAACCGAAGCTAACAAGAGAAGCAACCGGAAAGAAGGAAAACAACATGGTAAACACACAAACATAAACAAGGCATACGATGCACAAGCAAGCATGATGCATGTCCGGTTTAATTATGCATGGCATGGCAAAGTGCACAAACAAATACTACAAGTTAAGTGGAGATCAATATGCAACGAGTAGCATATTGACAAAACACCACAATAATTATTTAGTTGACTCTAGTTATTAACAAGACAAGATTAAATGTTTGTTAACATGGCAAGAGGTGAAGCATAATAAAACTACACTATTAAGACATTTTAAATGAGGCCGGAATTAACAACAACATATCCGGAAAAATCCCCATGAGCATGTTTAATAATTATAAGCAAACAACAATTAACATTTATAATGTTGATAAATGATGCGGATGAGATGATCAAGTTTATGCAAAAAAAATAAAAGGGTTGACTTAAAGAGATATAGAAGCATTTGTCACCGTGGTGGAAAGAAAAGAGTGCCACGGCAACGATCCGAAAATGATGCCACGGCAACATATCGGTTCCGGTAACTCGTTGAGAGACCGGTGCAAAACAAAAGGTGGAGTGAACGAGTTGAACAAGATGATGGGGTGATCCCGTTGCCGGGTTCCCACGAGTCGGTGACGAGGCAACCGAGGAACATGACAAAAGGTGGAACGGGCACGAAGCACACACGGGAGACATTCATACAACACAAGCAAGCATGCACACGGGTCACGTCTCGGGGTTATACCTTTGAAGCGTGCGTTTCGGGGCGGTTCGAGACGTCGAGGGACGTAGTGGAAGGAGTCGTTCACGTGTCCGAAGAGGAAGAAGTCGTTCACATAGCGGTAGTGGAAGTAGTGGTACACGGGTTCCCGTTCGTAGAGGTACACGCCACCGGAGGGGTACTCGTTGAAGACGTTCCGTAGGGGTACACGGGCGACGGTAGGGGTACTTGTCCATGAAGTCGTTCTCGTCCGTAGTTGTTCACGGTTCTCCGGCGACGGTAGACGTTCGGGCGACGGTAGTGGTACTTGCGGCGTCGTGGAACTCGTTCACGTAGTCGTACACGGATGTAGTGGTACTTGGCGCATCACACATGTAGTCGTTCACGGGCTCGTTTTCCGTAGATGTTCGGTCGTCGTCGAGTAGTCGTTCCGGGTCATCTGTCAAGTTAACCGAACAAGGCAACACATAACAACAACCAAAAACAGCAAGGGTGACGCGGCCACCGGAGGCGGCAGCAACAGCAAGGGGAAAGGAGGGGCCGCGGAGGGAGGCCGTCGGGCGCGGGCCAGGGAGGCACGTCGGGCTCCTGGTTTGCTGCAGAGGCGAGGCGAGGCAGGCAGGCAGCAGGACGGCGCTGCGGAGGAGGACGGGGCCGAGGCGCTGGCTTCACTGCGCGGCAGGGACAGAGGGAGGCCACGGCGCTGGTGCGGCCTTGGGGCGCCAGGCGCAGAGGAGGGAACCACGCCGGGCAGAGAAGGGCAGCCAGGGAGGAGGGGATCCCCGCGGCCGGCCTGGTGAAGACGGGGAGGCCGGGCGCAGCTCGCCGGGCTGCGGCACCTGGAGGAGAAGGACGCCGGCGGCTCCTGGCCGCTGGAGGTGGCCGGCGGGAGGAGAAACCTGGCCGCGGCTGCTGGAGCCAACTGGGGCGGCGACGAAGGCGGGTACCCGGGGCGCGGCTGCGACGGGAAGGGAAAGGGAGGACGGGGCCGAGGGTTCACGGCGCGCGGGGCGGCCGGCTCCGGCCAGAGAGCAGAGGGGGCGCTCGGGGAGGATCCACGCGGGGCCGAGCGAGGCTGGAGGGACGAGGGAAAGGTTCGGGCGCACCCTGGCGCTAGATCGAAGGAGAGGGAGCGGGGAGATCGATGCCTGGCTCGGGCTCGAGGGAAAAAGAGGTGGCGGCGGCGCACGAGAGGGAGAGGAGCGATGGGAAGCCTGGGGAGTTAGGGTTTGGTCGCCAGGAGGAGTCGGGCTGGGCCTGAGGCCTGAGGGAGTTGGGCCAAGGAGGAGGGAAAATGGGGAGGCCGGCTGTCTTCTCTCCTTCTGCTGTCTTACTAAAAAAAACAGAAAAACAACAAAGGAGAAAAAAATAAAGGAAGGAGGAGAGGAGTGGCCTAGGAGGCCTGGCTGCCTTCTTTTATTTATTTCCTCAGCAGAAATAAATAGAGATGGATCAAAAAAATAAAAGAAAAGAGGCAAGGAACATAAAAGTAAAATATGGAACATTTTTATAAGGCTTTACGGGATATTACCAACCCAACAAAAATAGTTCCAACACAAGGAAGTGCAAAACTAAAACATTTAGCTTGCAATAAAAGGAGTTTAGATAAAAGGAGGAGCCTCGAAACAACGGAAAGAATTATAGGCAAGGTATTGAAGGTGAAACTCGAAGTGAAAAAGACAATGGGGAATTATGCAAGTGTGTATGAGTAATTCCGAGGAATGGAATGATTATTAATATAGCTCCATAATTATTGAGAGGCTTTTATATGTTATAAAGAGAAGTCATCTTCCCTCGATTTCAATGGACCGAAGGTCCACACGAATTATTTGGTTGCAAAAGATTAATGAGATGATGGCATGATGACATGATGCAATGCAAAAAATAAATAACACAAGCACAACTGAAACACACGGGCAACCCGGAACATCTGGAATCTTCTGGAAGCTTCTGGAATCTTCTGGGACGTCGGTCTCGGGCGTCACATGCTTCCAAAAAGGCTCGAAAATTGCTGATGAGCAGATGGCAGCAGTAGAGATGGAGGAGTACCAAAAGAAGGTGGATCCGAGTGATTTGCTGTGGGCTAAGAAGCCAGCTTCCGAGTCAGCTTTCTAGTCGGCAGGGGAGACGAAGCCCGTGCACATTCACCCCACTGACCCCAATGCAGTGCCGACCCACATCTCAACTACACTCGACAACAAATAGGAAGAAGCGCTCATCCAGTTCCTCCATGAGAACTGGGACATCTTCGCATGGAAACCTTCCGACATGCCAGGTGTACCCAGGGGACTGGCTGAGCATCATTTGCGAGTCGACCCAAAAGTAAAGCCCGTAAAGGAACATCTCCGTTGGTCCGCTGCGGAGAAGAGAAAAGCGATTGGCGAAGAAGTGGCTCGACTTTTGGCAGCTGAGTTCATCCGCGAGATCTGCCACTCCGAGTGGCTCGCCAATGTGGTCATGGTTCCCAAGAAGGACAAATCCCTCCGCATGTGCATCGATTTCAAACATATCAATCGGGCCTACTCGAAAGATCATTTTACTCTCCCCCGCATCGATCAGATAGTCGACTCGACTGCGGGGTGCGAGCGTTTGTCCTTCCTGGACGCGTATTCCGGGTACCATCAGATCCGACTGTTTGGACCCAATGAAATCAAGACATCCTTCATCACCCCATTCGCGTGTTTTTGTTGTGTCACCATGCCTTTCGGTCTCAAGAATGATGGCGCTAGCTTCATGCGCATGATTCAAAAATGTCTGCTGAAGCAAATCAGTCAGAACGTGGAAGCATACATGGATGACATCATGGTCAAATCATGCAAAGGTTCCGACCTGCTGACTGACCTCACTGAGACATTCGCAAATTTGAGAAGCTATGATATCAAGCTTAATCTGTCAAAGTGTACATTCGGAGTTTCGGGCGGTAAGTTGCTCGGTTTACTTGTTTCAGAGCAAGGAATCGACGCCAACCCAGAGAAAGTCAGTGCCATCCTCCGAATGAAGCGTCCCAAACGTATACACGACGTCCAGAAGCTAACTGGTTGCTTGGCCGCTTTGAGTCGATTCATTTCTTGTCTCCGTGAGAAGGCATTACCTCTCTACCGACTGATGAAGAAATCCGAAAAGTTCGAGTGGAATTCTGAAGCTGGAGCAGCGTTTGAAGAGCTTAAAGCCCTGCTTTCCACCCAGCCGGTGCTTGCTGCCCCAGTCACCAAGGAGCCTCTTTTACTGTACATCGTAGCCACCGAACAAGTTGTCAGCACTGTACTCACGGTCGAGCGGGAAGAAGAAGGAAAAGCCTACAAAGTCCAATGCCCAATCTACTACATTTCCGAAGTGTTGACTCCCTCCAAGCAAAGATACCCACATTACCAGAAGCTTGTGTATGGGATTTACTTGACCGCAAAGAAAGTTGCTCATTACTTCTCGGATCATTCGATCTCAGTCGTCAGCGCCACCTCACTGTCAAAAATCTTGAACAACCGAGATGCAACTGGTCAACTGGCAAAATGGGCGATTGAACTCCTTCTGCTAGATATCAATTTTGAAGAGAAGAAATCTATCAAGTCTCAGGCAATAGCAGATTTTGTGGCCGAATGGATCGAACAGGTGCAGCCGAATCAGATCTAGTCGGACCACTCGACCATGTTCTTCGATGGATCCAGGATGTTGAACGGATCTGGCGTAGGTGTGGTTTTGGTGTCCCCTAGAGGCGACAAGCTCAGTTATGTCCTCCAAATCCACTTTGACACTTCAAACAATGAAGCTGAATACGAGGTGCATTTGTACGGGTTACGTACGGCCATCTCACTCGGCGTCTGTCGCCTGATGGTTTACGTCGACTCAGACTTAGTGGTCAATCAGGTGATGAAGGAGTGGGATGTCAGAAGCCCAGTGATGACCAGTTATTGCAGTGAAGTGCGGAAGCTGGAAAAGAAGTTTGAAGGTTTAGATCTCCACCACGTGCCCAGAATCAAGAACCAGCTTGCTGATGATCTCGCGAAGATAGGGTCCACTCGGAAGCCTATACCCAGGAATGTGTTTTTGGAGCACCTGCACACCCCCTCAGTCAAAGAAGACCCCTTCACGGAGGAGCCCTCGCAGCCAATCAGCGCATCTGATCCGACTAAAGTCGAAGTTCCTGCGGTGGTCGACCTAATCATGGAGATTTTCATGATCACGCCCGACTGGACTGTGCCATACATAGCATACTTGCTCAGGCAAGAACTCCCTGAGGATGAAGAGGAGGCACGTCAGATCGTCCATCGATCCAAAGCCTTCACTGTCATTCAGGGTTAGCTCTTCAGGGAGAGTGTCATGGGAGTCGCTCAGTGCTGCATTACCCCGGAAGAAGGTTGACTGATTCTGAAAGAGATTCACTTGGGAACTTGTGGCCACCACGCTTCCTCTCGGACTATTGTGGCCAAAGCATACCGAGCTGGATTTTACTGGCCCCGAGCAAATGAGATGGCGAAGGATATCGTAGACAAGTGCGAAGGCTGCCAATTCTACTCCAACATGTCCCATAAACCTGTGTCTGCCTTGAAGACCATCCCGTTGGTTTGGCCATTTGCTGTTTGGGGGTTGGACATGGTCAGTCCCTTCAAAACCGCCAGGAGCGGATTCACTCACTTGCTTGTGGCAGTTGAAAAGTTTACCAAATGGATCGAAGCCAAGCCCATCAAGAACCTCGGCTCGAGCACCGCCATCAGCTTCATCAGAGAATTGATATTCAGATACGAAGTCCCCCACAGCATCATCACGGATAACGGCTCCAACTTTGACTCGAACGAATTCAGAGCTTTCTGTTCCTCCCAAGGTACGTGAGTCGACTACGCATCCGTAGCGCATCCGCAGTCGAATGGACAAGCAGAGAGAGAAAATGGTTTGATCCTCCAGGGCCTGAAGCCGCGACTTATGCACGACCTCAAGCATGCCGCTGGTGCTTGGGTGACTGAACTGCCGTCTATCTTATGGGGACTAAGGACAACCCCGAACCGGTCGACTGACCGTACGCCCTTCTTCATGGTCTATGGAACTGAGGCCGTGCTGCCGAGTGATTTGTTGCACAACGCCCCCCGAGTAGAACTCTTCTCCGAGGTAGAAGCAGAGCAAGCCCGTCAAGATGTAGTCGACCTCCTGGAGGAAGAACGCGAGATGGCTTTGATCCGCTCGACCATTTACCAACAGGACCTGCGTCGATTTCACACATGCAATGTCCGAAGCCGAGCATTCCAGGAGGGAGACCTGGTTCTCCGAGTACGCCAAAAGCGACCGCACAAGCTTGCACCAGCTTGGGAAGGCCCCTTCATCGTCACCAAGGTACTAGACAACGGGGCTTACCACATCTACAACGTGGCCAAGAAGAAGGATGAACCCCGTGCGTGGAACGCGGATCTGCTCCGCAGCTTCTATACTTGAAGCACTCGATCAGTCGAGTTGTAATAAGAATCTTCCAGTTTGTTTTCAAAGTCAAGTTTGCAGCAATTCCTTAATGATTGTTGGTTACAAAGATGCTTGTCCTCAAATCCCCCAGTGGGTGCTTAGCCGCGAATCCGATTCGCCTAAGTTACAAAAACCACTCCGAGTGAAGAGCAACACTCTCACTCGGGGGCTTAGCTGCGACCCCGTAATCGCCTAAGTTACAAAAACCACTCCGAGTGAAGAGCAACCCTCTCACTCGGGGGCTTAGCTGCGGTCCTCCGAGCTAAGCCACAAGTACAACGTAGCTCGTAATCGCCTAAGTTACAAAAAACACTCCGAGTGAAGAGCAACCCTCTCACTCGGAGGCTTAGCTGCGGTCCTCCGAGCTTCGCCGCAAGTACAACGTGACTATCACGTGGTTCGACCCTCAGACCTGTGCCACAAACTCGACGTCGACTCGAAATCCAAAAGATCAAAGAGAGTCGGAAGCAAAGCAAACAAGCGAACGCAAAAGGAATCAAGTGCAGATAAAAGCCCCGCAAGATTCGGCTGAAGTACTCGAGCATCAAGCTCACGAGAGTTTAACGATTACAAAATCACTCGGCATACCGAGGCAAATTGAATCAGAGTATCGAAGTTTGTTCACTCCTCAGGAGGGGGAGGCTTGCAGGCGCAACGAACTCGTCCAAGTCAATCCCGTCAGCAATGCGGGTAGCGGCCTCCAGGAAAGTCTCCATGAACGACTGGAAGTGGAGTTTCTTCGTGTTGGCAACCTTGAGCGCGGCCAACCTCTCCTCCTTCACCTCCTTGCAATGCACCCAAACCAAAGACAACGCAACGTCGGCTCCACAGCGGGCAGATGATTTCTTCCACTCTTGCACTCGACTGGGGATCTCGTTGAGTCGAGTCATTAGAGACTCGAGGTCATTCTCTTGCACCGTCGCCCTCCAGAGTGCAACGTCGATCCGAGACATCACTGCCTTTAGTCTACCGAGGTAGCCAGTGGCAATGGTGAGGCGAGACTCCAGACTCAAGATGTTCATAGCCGCTTCATCCTTTACATGAGAGTTGGCAGGGTCCATACCAGGCTCGACCCGCCCGGTCTCCTCCTCGAAGTTGCGATAGAATTATGCATAGGCATGAGCACGATGAATTAGCGAGCAAGTTATGGATCGACCGCTTTGATTCAGTCGGACAAATGGAACATACCTTCAAGCATAAGGTACAACTTCTTGGTGAGGTCGCTCAGATAAGCTTCCAACTCATTTTTTTTTGGAAAAGGCCCCCATACTACTCGTTCATAGTGATGTTGGCCCTCTTCAGTCGAGTCACCTCCTGGTTGGCCGCACCAAGAGAATCCTTCAGCTTGGCGATCTCTTCCACAAGCGCGCCTACCGAAGCAAGCTTCTATTCTGCCAGTTCTGTTTTTTCCTGCGCCCTCTGCTGCGCTGAAGCTAGATCAAGGTCCTTTTGCTCCTGAGCTGCCTTCATTTGATATACAAGGGACATTACTAGACAGATGAACATAAGGATACACATGACATGATCGTTGAAAATCAGTCGACAAGCTATACGCTTTAATTACCAGACGCTTCATCCTGGGATTTCTTCAACTGATCCCTGGCCAGCTGTAAGTCAAGATTGAGTTGGACCTGCTTCTTCTCAAGATCTGCGAATTTAGCTCCAAACTCGCAAGATTTCTGCACCGACACAACAAGACAAAATTCTAAGACTACAGCTGAGTCAAATACTCAACAGTAGTCTCGGGGACTACACCCAGTGGGTGCACTGAGCGCGCCCCCACTGGTTCTCACTCGGCTGGATCAGTCCTGCCCGAGCTCAAAAAAAGAGAGAGACAGATACATTTTGTTCTCAGATCATGGCCGACTACCAGGAGTCGACCATGGTCTGGGTGCACTGAGCTTGCCCCCACTGGTTCTCACTCGGCCGGATCAGTCCTGCGCGGGTGAGAAGAGTTCGAAACAAGTAAGCAAGACAATTCCTAAGACCACGGCCAACCAACTTCAGTCGACCATGGCCTCGGGGACTACACCCAGTGGGTGCACTGAGCGTGCCCCCACTGGTCCAATCGACACAAGACTGATTGGGGTGCAAGAGCTAAAGTTACAAGAAAATAAAGAACACCCAGTGGGTGTAACATCATCTTACGAGCAAAGCGGCAGTTTTTCAGAGCGCAGATTCCAACAACACAGAAAGCCAGTCGGAAAAGACAAACCTGGACATTGGTTCGAAGAGCTGAGCTGGCATTATAGGCAGCCATGCTAGCCTCATACACCGCCTTTGTCCGCTCCATCATCAATCCCGCCTGACGAACGACCTCTTTGGCCGCACTCACGGGGTCCTCCGGGATGTGATGGGTGGTGAAAAGCACGGACGGCGCAACGGTCGGAGCAGTCACAGGGTCAACAGCTGGATCAGTCGATGAAGAGGGACGGACAGTCGACACAGGAATGGCAAAGGAGACCGTGGTCCGAGCCACGTCCCCCTGTTGCTGGGCCTCAGAGCTAGAGGGTGTCTTCCGACCCCTCCTTCCTGTGCCTCGTCGAGTCACCTACGCGCGCTCCTCCTCGTCGTCATCGTCGTCAGGAAGCTCAATGACATTGTGTGGCTCTTCAGAAGACAATCAAGAAATTCAGTCGACTGACAATCCAAAATGGTAAAAGACAAAGCGTGGTTGAGAATCCGCACCTGGGCGAGACGTGGCGGCGTCAGTGGTCTCCTCGTCGTCGTGACCCTTGTCAACGTCCATCGAAGTCGCAAAAGCAGCAGCGCTGAAGATTTCGCCGAAAGTGGGTCGACAAAGGCAAATCTAGTCTCCAAAAGGGAAGAAAAATGAAGCAGTGTTACACTTACGTGGAGGCAATCGGGACGTCCAATTTTATCTTTGGCAAGGCATTACGGGGTTTGTCAGCAGCGACCTTGGGCTGCTTTGGCACTTTCTCAGTCGGATCTGGAGTGGACGTGCGAGTTCGCTTATGCACTTGGGAGCTGGAAGGGCCCGCCCTGGTACGCACGGCCTCTGGGTCGTGCTTCTCCTTGGAGCGCTTCTCGACACGGGGAGGTGACTCGACCTCCTTGCCGCGGCTGAAGTCCTCGCTCTCCTCCTCCGTCTCCTCGCCAGACTTTCAATCGGAAGCCTCGCCAACGCCCTCTGCCCCCTCCTGGACCTGCTCGCCATTGGGCACCGAATACATCTCAGTATAGATCTGCAAACAGGAAGAATAAACATACACCAGTCAGATTCATCAAACGTCTGCAAACAAGAACCACAAAATCCACTCGGGGCCTGAAGCCGAACCTTGTCTGGTTGGTGGTCTGCATCGAACGGGCGAACCCTTCCGGTCCCCCGTGGGTTGTCCTTGTTCCCCGTTATGCACTTCAGGCACCGCGCCACCATCTGCGCAACAGCTTCCTCCGGGTGGACCCGAGACGTGACATCGACGCCCGAGTACATCCACATCAGATGGTCCCGAGCTTGGAGAGGCTGGATCCTCCTCTTGAGGTACACCTCGAGCAGGTCCATCTCGGTGACCCCGTCGCGGACCAGCTGAACCACCCGCTCCACCAACATGTCCACTTCGACCTTCTCATCCAGACTCACAAGCAACATCGGTGGCTGGCCGACTCGATCTAAAGAAAATGGAGGGAGTCCGGTCGACTGTCCGGGAGTTGGGATGTCTTTGCAATAAAACCAAGTCGACTGCCACCCCCGGACCGACTCAGGAAGGACCATGGCAGGGAAAGCGCTCCTACCCCTAGTTTGGATGCCCAATCCACCGCACATCTGGATGACATGCGTCCTCTCGCCACTCGGATTCACTTTTTTGACGGTTTGAGAGCGACAAGTGAAGATATGCTTAAACAGGCCACAGTACGGTCGGCACCCGAGGAAGTTCTCGCACATCGAAACGAAAGCGGCCAAGTATGTGATGGTGTTGGGAGTGAAGTGGTGCAACTGGGTGCCGTAGAAAGCCAGAAAACCGTGGAAGAAAGGGTATAGGGGCAAAGAAAAACCTCGGTCGACGTGGGTCGTGATGAGAACACACTCGCTCTCCTGCCGCTGGGGCTCGAGCTCGTCCTCCGGCAGCAGCCAGGAGTCGCAGACGATCAGACCCACCTCCATCAGCTCCTCCATGTCCTCACGCATCATCGTGGACCTAATCCAGTCCCCCTGGACCCAGCCAGGCGGGAGCCCAGACCTCGACGACGACCCTCCTCGGTTGGATCTCTTCCCCTTCCCCGTCGCCGCTGCCTTCTTCGATCGCTCCAGAGCCGCCGTCCTGTCCTTGCCCATGGAGGGCGAGCCGGTGCAGACCAAGCGGCAAGAAGCGGAGAGCAGAGGCACGGCAGAGGAGCGGAGGAAGAAGATGCAAAGATTGGGCGCACAGTGCCCCCGCCTCGGCCGCGGCGCGTACTTATACCGCAGCGATCGAGTGACTGACTGGTGGCCCCAAGCTATCCCGTCAAATCCGGCAACAGGCGCGCACCCGATACATGGCGAAAAAGGCGATGCGGAGATCGAGGCGTCCTGAGCATATCCGATCCGATTGCCGCGACACGACCCGTCCCGCGCGCTTTCCCAAATTTCAAATCCCGCAAAATCCGGAGGCTAGAGAACGGCCAATCGCACTGAAAACTATGCAACCCGCCAACGCTCGGAGCCGCGCACAAAGTTTAGTCGACCGACAACAAACTAGTACACTCAGTAGTTCTTAAATCGATTAAGGCGATCAAGTCAAGGTTGAAGAGTCAGCTTGGTCCATGGACTCAAAGAAGGTCCCCCAGGGGCATCAAACCTGTGCCAAGGCCAACTTCAACACTTTCCTCCACTCAAACCTCAATCCATTTGGGGGCTAATGATGATGTTACAGACCTAGGGTAGGGTCGCGGGCCTGACCCAGGTACCCCACCCAAGGTCACTACCCCAGAAGTTCAAGAGACAACTTGAAGACAGCAAGAACGGTCGACTGATACAGCCCAAGAGGACATATCACTCGACCGTGTACCCTCTCTTAGACGAGTCAACTCCACTCAACCATTCAAAGACACTCGACCCCCAAAGGTCAAAGGTCCCTTAGGACAGCAACGGTCCGGCATTCATTCTGTGACAATTAATGCCTTTATCACTCTTTATTGCAGGCGTTATCAGTAATGCCCTTCCTTTATGTACATTGAACCCTTCGTAACGTGGGGATGGATGGGGTCCTAGCGCACTCTATATAAGCCACCCCTTCCTCCAGTACAAGGGTTCGCACCCCCCATAACTCAAACACACATATACATTCCGGTCGACCGCCTCCGTGCACCGAGACGTAGGGCTTTTTCTTCCCCCGAGAATGGCCTGAACTCGTAAGCATCTTGTGTACAATCTCACCGTAGCTAGGACCTTGCCTCCCCTTACGTACCCCCTACTCGTACTGTCAGACTTAGAACCACGACAGCGCCCCCTAGGGGCACACTGTATGAGCTTGTGGCTCTGTCATATCTCTTCTAGCCTCCTCCCAAAGCTTCCGGGGTCCCTTCTGGTCTAGAAAAAATCATCGCAAAGTTTCATCGTGTTTGGTCTATGTTTGGTATTGATCTTCTAAAAAACAAAAAGCATGCAGAAAACAGGAACTAACACTGGGCACTGAGTTAATAGGTTAGTTCAAAAATGATATAAAATTGTGTAAAAAGCATATAACGCGTCCAAGATTGATAATATGATAGCATGAAACAATAAAAAACTATAGATATGTTGGAGCCGTATCAACATCCCCAAGCTCAATTCCTACTTGTCCTCGAGTAGGTAAATGATAGAAACATATTTTTTTTATGTTGAATGCTACATAGAATATTTATTATGTGATCTCTGTACGGTATAAATATTGTGAAACGATGAAGTAATTTATATCAACATAATAATATCCATGAATACATGAACATAATCATTACTTTTTCAAAATAGATGATGCTCAATGAATGTTATCCCTACTCATTTTATCATGTAAGCATGGCTTAACCTCGCCTTCACTGCATAAATATAAATCATGAGCTCCCCGGTGTCAAACCAACCAATTGGATCATACTTTTAATGTGCATGAACATTTTCAACTCCACTCAATACATGAGTGTGAGCCATGGATAAAGCACTATTGGTGGAATAGAATGTGGTGGTACAGATCAATAAGGGAAGTCAAGAAGTATGAAAAGTACCGCACCAACTCAGCGGATCAACAAATAATGGAAAGTGATAACCCACAACTATAGGGGATCGCAACAGTTTTCCAGGGTAGTGTATTCAACCCAAATTTGTATATTTGACACAAGGGGAGCCAAATAATATTCGCAAGTATTAGCAGTTAAGTTGTCAATTCAACCACACCTAGAGATTAAATATCTGCAACAAACTGATCAATAGCACAGTAGTATGATAGTTTTGATACCACCAGTAATGGTAATAGTAATAGAAGTGATTCTGTAGCAGTTGTGACAGTAGCAATAGCAATAGTAACTTAGCAAGAACAATATGTGGAAAACTCGTAAGCATTCGATCGGTGCACTCATTGGATGATATTCATCATATAACAGTCGTAACCTAGGGCGATACAGAACTAGCTCCAGTTGGTAAATATAATGTATACATGTATTCCGTAAATAGTCATACGTGCTTATGGAAAAGGACTTGCATGACATCTTCTGTCCTACCTTCCCATGGCTGCGGGGTCCATAAGGAAACTCAGGGATATTAAGGCCTCCTTTTAATAGAGAACCGGAACAAAGCATTAACACATAGTGAATACATGAACTCCTAAAACTACGGTCATCACCGAAAAGTATCCCGATTACTGTCACCCCAGGGTTTATAGATCAGAACACGTAGCAGGTGCATATGACTTGCAAGATCGGATCTAGAACATAGATATAATGATGAGAACATAAACGGTTCAAATCTGAAATCATGGCACTCGGGCCCTAGTGACAAGCATTAAGCATATCAAAGTCATAACAACATCAATCTCAGAACATACTGCATACTAGGGATCAAGCCCTAACAAAACTAACTCGATTACATGATGAATCTCATCCAACTCCTCACCGACCATCGAGCAACGAAGGAATTACTCACCCCCGGTGGATAGCATCATGGAATTGGTGATGAAGGACGGTTGGTGATGAAGGAGGGTTGGTGATGACAAAGACCAAAGATTCCCCTCTCCGGAGCCCCAAACAGACTCCAGATCTGGCCTCCTGACGAAGAACAGGAGGTGGCGGCGGCTTTGTATCATAAAACGCGATGAAACTTCATTCCCTATTTTTTGTCTGAAAATAGGTATTTATAGTGGCAGAGTTAGGGTCAGCGGGGCCACCAAGTGGGCACAACCCACCAGGGCGTGCCTGGAGGGGGTGGTGTGCCCTGGTGTCTTGTGCCCAGCTAGGGGCCCCTCTCCGATTGTTCTTGGTTCCAGTATTTTTATTTTATTCTGAAATAAATCTCCAAAAAGTTTTGTCCAATTCTGAGAACTTTTATTTCTGCGCAAAAACAGCACCATGGTAGTTCTGCTGAAAACAACATCAGTCCGAGTTAGTTTTCATTCCAATCATGCAAATTAGAGTCCACAACAAGAGAAAAAGCGTTAGGAAAAGTAGATACGACAGAGACGTATCAACTCCCCCAAGCTTAAACCTCTGCTTGTCCTCAAGCAATTCAATTGGCAAACTAAAAGTGATAAATAAAAACTTTTATGAACTCTTTTTCTCTTGTTTACATAAATAAGCTTAAGTAGCACCCGGGTTTTCAGCGAAGGTCATGACTAACCATGTAAACAATAACTCTTAGAAAATATATTTCACTCATGTCAATAGCATAATCAACTAGCGGGCAATAATAAGATATCTCAAATCCAACACTTTGTCAAAACAATCATGATATAATATGACAATAGTGGTATCTCGCTAGCCCTTTCTCAGATCGCAAAACATAAATGCAGAGCACCTCCAATGTTTAAGCAGCGACTAGACATTGTAATTCATGGTAGAGGAGATCCAGTCATGCTAACACCCATCATTAACTATACTCAAAGCATAAGGATGACAACAGTGCTCTCAGGTCTGGTGCTTATTTGAGTAGATGATGACTCAACATAAAAAGTAAATAGATAGTCCCTTCATAGAGGGAAGCGGTGATTTGTAGAGGTGCCAGAGCTCAAAGCTTAAATCAGAAATCTATATCTATACTAATTTGTGACTCCCTAGAAAGTCCTGCGTTAATTAGAATTTACGAGCCGTTCATCTGGTGGGGCCGAGTTATTACGGTCGAGATTAAATCTACAATTTTTTCACAGTTTTTTTTGCCAAAATTATCTTCTAACGATTTTAAGAAGCGACTCGGAGTTTTATAATCTAGAGATGGAGAAAAGACTAATATTTTATTAGGCTAACCACATGACCCTCCCTTTGAGTAATCCATGTCCGTTGATTTCAAGTCAGAAGCGTGTTTGGCCAGAACTCTCGGCCTAGAGCACCCACGCCTCCCCCCAATCTTCTAACTTTCTACTTTAAAGAAACACAAGGAAACCCTTTCATCGATCTTCTAAATTACATGCATCTCATATAAAAAAATAAGAGAATATATCCATTGACGCCTCATACTTATACATGGCTAGTCATCTAAAAAATTACTGCGACTATCTCCCTCCTACGCCCCCTCTCGAGCATCGTTATTTCCCATCATGTGGCTGTTGCATAATCACACGAGACCCATCTATCGCAGCTGTGAATTCTTCACGGCAGCGCACGGGCGCTGATGTGATGCTGCTTTCTTTCGTGTTCTCACAATGGTGAATTTCTCATGGCAGCGCAGGTCCACTAATTCCTAGAGAAAGTGGAGATAGGTTAGGAAGAGGAAGGAGATGAGCTCCGGTGGTGCCCATCCATCTAGGTGGCAAAGGAAAACGAGATGAATCATGCAACCATAGGACCAGCGGTACATGGTGATACACACCCCAGACATGTCCTGCAGGCAGCCGGACATAGGCATCTGCATCGAAGATGGTAAGATCGACTTGGCGTTGGAGTAATTTCCTTTGACAACAACGTCTTTTATCTCCTCACGTACTTTCTTCTGCCAGCTTGAGTCCTACTTAATTCTTTCTACTTGATAGTGCACCTGAAGTGTTTGATGAGTTGTTAACTTTGCCAAGACACGAATTCCTGTAGAAGAGTTTTCCTCCGGAATTTTTTGAAGCATATAAATTCTACGGTAGGACAACAAGCACCATGATGTACTTTGGTGTAACTTTCCATGTAATATTTTTGAGTACATACTCTTTTTGTTACTAATGTGGAACTAAGTCCTTCATATACTGTGTATAAAAACTGCATTTGTACACTTTTGACATTGACCTTTGCTTTACATCGCATCACTAATTACATGTTAGTTTCCACGAATACTCGCTCTACTTTGAATCAAGAGAGTGCATGTGATTAAGTTGTAGGAGGTACAATTTGAGGCCGAATGCATATCAATTGCATCCGGGAAGTCTAAGGATAGCACAAACAAATTTCAAGTTGTGCATTTCTTCTTCTTCTTTTCTTCTACATTTAATCCTTTATCCTCCAGCTCTAAACGATAATTAACTTGAGTTTTTATGTTTTTAGCACTCCAACACCAATATGAAATATATCTACACATATCTTAACGACTTAGCACAATCTTTGCACTGGAGGAGGTGTACCGACTGCAGTGCAGATTGGGTGGCTGCGATCTTTGGTCAGGCTGCTGACCGGAGGAACTATGAGGGGCTGGTGGTGCAGCAGTTCATGTGCTCTCAACCGCTCCGAGTTTGAAGCACATTACTCCTGCAGACTGCGGCCCTGTGCCAGACTCCATAGGCAAGTAACACCATACCCTGAAAATTCATTTTTCTATTCTTTAACTGGCCAAGTTCATTACAAAAACCCCAATAGGTTGGCTTAATTGCTTTCTTTGGTTAACAAAAATGTGTAATCTTAGATGTCTATATGTGAGCAGCCTGATGGGAGTGTAGGAGATGAATGAAAGCCAGCTAGGTTTGTCTTCATGACCTCCAGGAGCACCATAGAATCCCCACAGTAGGGCTTTGTTCGCTACAACAGTAATTAAAACATTGCAAACCAGTTTAGCTCAATGCATGTTGTAGATTTTTATCCAAGGCTCAGTTTATATGGTTTACATGTTCCATATCGTTTGTTCTAAATACACGCTAATTCTTCTGTTATCCGCATGCATGGTATATATTCTTTTTCTTCCATGCGGCATTGGGGAAGGTATGATGAATATTTTTTTTTTCTATCTGTTTGACATTTAACTTAAGTTCACAAATTAGTCAGAATCATGTCTAATACAGTAATCTCTACATGTGAAGATATTTGAGTGAAAGAGCAGCATGCAGGTTGTATGTGAATACAAATTCTTCAGAGATCAGTTGTTTATTGAAGCTTTGGTTTTAACATTTTTTTGGTTCTCACTTAGGATTCTTTGGTACATGCAGTCATACAAACTTCTCCGATGTGGTAGAGTCAGTTACTGTACGTTTCTCTTTGTTGTGCTTGGTTGCGGCAGGGTTTTGGGTGCAATAAACAAGCAACAGAGATCACTTGAGTTGTACAAGTTTATTTACATTGGTCCTATTATTATGAATGTGAAAAGGACTATGCTCTGATGATGTCGAAGTGTAAACCTAAACATTCCGAATATTTTTTTCATACAGTTGTAACTATGATGATGATATTTTTCAAGCATGTTTCTAACAACATGCTTGATTCTTTTGAAATAGTTCGAACATTCAGATGCCATAGCTGCTACTTATATATATATATTATATAGAAATGTACTTTCAGCTTTAGTCTCGCCCTCGCTCTAGCTCCCTCCCTCCCACATAAAACATTTCGTAATGTCTAAATTTATCCAAACACAAGTTCTCAAGTTTGTATGCTATCCTAAATAGCGTATTCTGTGGTACGAAACATGTGTACAATTACTGTTAAATTACACATATCAACCAAGGTTAATTATTGTTCCACAGCAGATTAATTATGATGCCAACAGAGTTGGGATACTAAACATAGTTGCGCAATATGTACTGTATGATGTGTGCCATTGGTTTGTTGAATAGCGAACTTGCCTTCACTATAGTGTGCATCAAGCTCATAGTTACAACAGACTGAATCTGAGAGTGTTTGAAGAACTGGCAAAAACTCATAGTAAAAGGTCTACAATTGCTGGCAGAGATGATTTACCATTGTATTTGTGTGTACAAGGCCATTGTATTTGTTTTGAATTTACTCCTGTCTCCAAAATAGAGGCACGTGATATATGCTTCTTACCCATTGAACTTTTGTCAACCAGAATACACATGTTATATATATTTCATAGCAGATAGACTGAACAAGTAGTATATTCATTTTCTATAGATTTAGGAAAATGTGTTCATCTCCACTGTGAAAGTTGACATTTGCATCATTTAACACATATCAAGATAATATTATTTTATGTGTTTCTAACAAATTATTTGTTATTTATGTAGCTAGCCCATACAGATGCACGGGTTGTCGACTAGTAAATTTAATTTTCGGAGGTGCACGCTTCCTGTCAGCGTTACAACCAAAAGTTATCAATATCTTCCATGCTAAACAAATTAGCGCGGTTCCCAATCGATAAAAGTGATGGTTTATTCCCCCTCCACCAACAAACACACTCCATGGCTAGACGAATCCTCGGGTACCGTCCATACCAACAACAATCCTAGGGGAGTTTTGTTTAATTATTTGCAATTTTCGATTTCGGGACTGGGCATCCCTATTACCGCCCTCTCGTGCAAGGACGAGTGAATAAACACTCATCATGAGAATAACCTGCTTAGCATGGAAAATACTGACCACCCTTAAATATGCATTTCATTGTAGAATCTGAAATATGCAATGTTAATGTTAGTTCATATGTTGCACATGATGTTTAAATGCCCCTTAAATCTGGTCAGTCAATTGATGGTCTTTAAGCCTCCTTGTATGCTTCTTTTCTTGATATGTAACTGGATGATACCCCGAGGACTACGGTGGGAATTTGTAGAAAGTGACTACAATGCTCACGGATAATCTTAAGCAGAAGCAATCTCTAGAAGATAATATCATTATAGAAATATTTTGGTTCAAGATCACAAACATTTGGACCTAAAAATACATTACTTATTATTTTTTACTAACCACACAAAACATAATATAGTTTTCCATTTTGTGAGTAGAAACTACCAACTACCTAAGCATAACCATGTCATTCATGGAAATGCACAAATCAGATGCTAAAGTTCTTTCATAGCAACAATGTTTCAGTTCACCAACTATGAGGAACTAAGGTGGAATCATACATAGTGATGCTCCACGGGTGTAGTAATGCAAGATTGTTCTGTAATGTGAGTTACCGCTGCAATACTATGTTACTTGTCATTATCGGAACTAATGTGGTGATTTAAGAGATCTATCAGGAGAGGAAAAAGTATTTACATTAATCTTGTGACAATGTCTAAAGGCATATAGAAGTGCTCCGACAGATTTTGGCATTGAACCAATGGTGTGACTCAAAATGAAGATTGTTATTCTGAAGAAAAATATGAAACTTATATAATCTGGATTACGCATAACACCTGTAGGTGCACAAATGAGTGAAGGTGCTCCAATGTAGAAACATCCGGCAAAACAACATTGTATGAAAAAAAATGAATCCAGTAAGAGTACATAACAACAGATCATACAAAAGGGTTAGTGTATAGTTACCTTTTTCAGTTACCTCATTGGAAAGAAGGTATAGTCACCAATCCAGCACTGCTAGTTCCTTGCTGCAAGTCAATTAGAAAGTTATAAAGATAATCCCCTTCAGAATCCCTGGAAGTATTTAAAGAACCAAAACTGAATTCTGGCATCCATCCAATATACTGGCAAAAAGAAAATTGCTACGATTTCCTTTGCATGCAAACACATGAACATATGAGCAAAAAGGTAAGAAAACCTGACCCTCTTTCAATGAAGGGTAAAATCAGTACATGTAATATTGGGCTGTACCCTAGCACTGGCCGGGGCACTCACGCTCAGTATCGCCCACCGAGAGTAGGAGTCCCCGGCGCCGGTGTCCGTGTTGTGCAGGTCGTAGTGCGCGACCACGTACTGGTTCGTGAGCACCACCACGAGAGTGCCTTTCTTGGGAGCACATCGATCGCGAGCTAGCAGACCTCAAGCTGCTGAGGGAGTAGTGCTAGTCTAGGACCTGACTAGCCAGAAGGACGCAAATCGTCGTCTTCGAGGCGGCCGCACTGCTCGCTGTGGTGTTCGACTGCTGATGTGAACAAATCAGCGGAATAAAAAGTCAGGTATTAGGGCAGCAGTGTGCGGGTCTTCGACGGCGATGAACCCTTGAAGGTTTTGTCCGGCAAGGGAGTAGTATCGAGGGAGAGAGAGAGAGAGAGAGAGAGAGAGAGAGAGAGAGAGAGAGAGGGAGAGAGAGAGAGATAACGCTAAGATATGGGGAAGATGAGAAGAGTCGGTTAGGATTTTTCAGGGAAATCAGTGGAGATTTATTCCTTTAGGGAGATGAAGGAACCCAGTATGTCCGAGTATAAATTCATATCGTAATCGAAGCGGTTTATTTGTTCACGTCCCATGTTAATTGCTATCAGTGGAACTGCTGCATGTACGTACTTATTGTCGTATATTAGGCAATCGCTAGCGATGGATGCTTCATGCTTGCATGCAGAGTCTAGCGATAGATTTTTTTGCCAATTATCTGTTGCACCCGGGAGGCTACCGAAGATTAATAAGCTGGCGGTACTTAAGATGGATAGGCTGCATGTCTCACAACTGATTGGGTGGAGAATTGCAAGACTGATTGGCTGGTTTTGCAAACTAATTGATGATTTGGCATAAAGCTGATGTGGACAGTGTGCATGGTGAGAGAATAGGTAGAAGTGGGAAGCAACTTCTTAAGAATATTAGATTCAGTGTTGTGCAAGATTTGCTCACACATCTGTTCAATTGCTTGTTTGTATCAGCTAGCCATACTAGGACTGTTTGCTTTGATTACTTGCCGTTCTTGACCTAACAGAGCTTTCAACGATTTAAACACTAAGGCCTGTTGTAGTGGGGGCTTGTATAAATCGTAGGTGACATAAAGGTTTGGCTGTACACTAAGGCTCTCCAAGAGTACCTGGAGATTCAGTTCGAAGGTATGCCTAGTTTTTACACAGTGCACACATAGTAAATGCTCATTTCATTGTGTGCAAGAGATGTGGTATGTTTCATTATCTGGTGTTGTATTGTTGTAAACTCATCCTTTTGTGTTGTCCACGGACTGGAAAGTATGCATATTTATCTTCCAAGGAGACTAGTAACTAGTTTGTGTCACCTTGTGGGGGGGGGGTCAATGAAGATAAGGTTAAGGATTTCCAAGTACAAGATGTTAGGAAGGAGCCTTGCAAGAGAAGGAGGAGCAGCGCTGAGCGTGTTCAACCAGTTATGGTAAGTCACTTCATTACAATTACCAGGACATCCTATTTGTCTGACATTGTGCTTGCGTAGGGTTCTTCACTTGTAACCTAGTCATTTGGCCATTGATTAGAACCCCCTCCGCTCACTACTATATGTTGCTCTAACTTTTTTGTAAATCTTATGTATGTAAGCACATTTTAATGTGCATGTTCACTCATTGCGGATGTAGTCTAGTTTTAAATATCTAAAACATCTTATAGTAGTGAACAGTGTGAAACTGCTTCCGGCTATGTTAGAGTTGTCGATGTCATAAATGTCATAACCAAACGCATATACACATCATTAGCCTCCCTATCATTACTAGGATCTTGATTATATACTAGTCGAGATACTTCATAGGGGGCAAACAATATTACAATACTTGTTCCTTTATATAGTACTAGCAAGATGCCTGTGCATTGTACGGAACATCAATATGCATTTATATGAGTAGTTTATCCTGTGGGGGATAAGGATGAACGAGGGAAGGCCTTATGTGCAAATGTGGAGATGAGTGCGGATATCTTTTTGCAAAATTGTCATAGTTTCCTTCCTATTCGTCAGATATAGATCGAACGACATATATTGCAGGATGGCGGGCACACCATCATCACCAACTCTGTTTTTTATAAGAGTAGAGAAATGTAGCTAGGCCATGGATGTTATTGAGGCGTGCATGTATGCATACTGCCAACTCAACGGTTCAATTGCTTGTTTGTTTCAGGCATTGTACATAATATTAAGATGCATTTATATGAGTAGTTTATTCTATGAGAGATAAGAATGAACGAGGGAAGGCCTTATCTACAAATGTGGAGAGGAGTGCGGGTATCTTTTTGCAAAATTGTCATAGTTTCCTTCCTATCCGTCACATATAGACCGGACATCCTATATTGCAGGATGACAGCCACACCATCATCACCAACTCTGTTTTTTATAAGAGTAGAGAGTAGTGAAATGTAGCTAGGCCATGTATGTTACTGAGGCGTGCATGTATGCATACTGCTAACTCAACAGTTCAATTGCTTGTTTGTTTCAGGCATAGTTAAATTGCTCTTTTCAATTGCTTTACTTGTCCTGAGTTAATGAGATGCCCAAACAATGATGCCTGATGTTGGGTAGTTGTATAACTATTAGTTTACATAATTAAAGGCCTTACCATTTAATTACTCTGGCGAAGTTTTCCTGAAGCTTTGAAGTTTATTAACCAACTATTACTCCATGAGGCTCACAATCTAGCTTATACGAGGCTAATGATTGCATAGTTTTGCTTGTTGTAGTAGGTTTGTATGAATCCCTCTACTGTTCATTATGCTCCCTAAGACTTTAATTGGGCTATAGAATGGCCAAATGCTTTCTTACCTTATACGCAAGATATATATATATATATATATATATATATATGTATATATATATATATATATATATATATGTATATATATATATATATATGTATATATATATACTCTTATAAAAAAACAGAGTTGGTGATGATGGTGTGTCTGCCGTCCTGCATTATAGGTTGTCCGATGTATATCTGGCGGATAGGAAGGAAACTATATGAATTTTGCAAAAAAGATACCCACACCCCTCTCCACATTTGCACATAAGGCCTTCCCTCATTCATGCTTTTGTCTCACAAGATAAACTACTCATACAAATGCATCTTGATGTTCCGTGCAACGCATGGGCATCTTGCTAGTATATATATAATGTTCAGTAGCTACGTGTGGTCTAAATTTGTAACCTGTGTGTGTTTTGGATTTGGCCCCAACATCATGCTCCTTTGGTGAGCTAAGAGATATTTCTGTATGCAGGCTGCACAGACTACCATTTTTATAATTTTTGATATATCACCTGCTTATGCTTCATGACGTGTAACATTATTATTTGTCTTGTTTTGCCATGTACAAAATAGTCTGTCTTGCTCGCTTCACTATTGTGACTATATTTTTGCCATAGTGATGTGTACTTACAGAAACATTTCAAGATGAAGTGACATCAACACAAAGATCCGAGAGCAGTGCGAAATGGTTGTTACCAAATGATTATGGATTGGAATTGGAATGTGCTGATGCTCTCGAGCATCAACTAAAGGTGACAAGACAACATGTACATGATTCTCAATATGCAATCAACATGTTGAGACTGGACTTGCAGGTATTAGATGCACGAGTAAAAAAATGAAACAAGACACTGAGGTAACCACAAAGGAATTGGAGATTTTACAGACTAAAATTTGTGCTATCTGAATCCGGCCAATCCTATTTTCTGAAGAGATTATAGTTCAAATGGTAAGTTCTGTTGATGCGTGTCCATGATGTATGAGCTTTATTTGCCCAGTGTATGTAATTTGTTGTTTGTGTATGCTTTATTATCACTTGTGCCGAACACAGAACTATAATGCCCAGTGGGTATAATCTGCTGTAATTTCTTTATTGTATAGTGTAGGATTATTCTTTGTTTCTATGCCTTAGTCTCTTTATTGTATAAGTGCAGGTTTATTAGAGGTGATAGTATAGAGTAGGATAATTCTTTGTATATGGTATATCGTTGAAACAGGGGCCAACACGGCCAAACGTTACCTGGACTCAGCCGGACAAACATACATGCAAGTGAAATCGGGCCTTTAATTGAGCTAGTCAACTTAATGTTTAGTAGATCCCAAACGATGGTGCCCACCGTATAGAAGGCGGAAGTCTCAATAGGTCCATATAAATGGAAATGGACCGCGGGCCCTAGCAGACCGTTAACATGTCAAAATCTTGATAAGGCCTTATAAATGGAAATGGCACGCGGGCCCTAGTAGGCCGTTAATAGGCCGAAAGATCGACAGGGTCGTATAAACTAGAAATGGTCCGCTGGCCCTAGCAGGACAAAATAAGTGTCAATTTTGTTTTGGCCCTTTTACTTGTCTGGCTTTTAAGAGGCCGAAAGTGTTTTGGGCCAGAAGAGGCCCAATTTGCAAACTAGGCTTCTAACAGGCCGAAAGTCGCGTCGGGCTGAACTAGTGACCTGCTGAACATGGACCGCTAATGGACCCAAAATCAGGTTGCACGTCATAGGCCCAACTGTTGTGCGGGCCGTTAATAGGCCGAAAGACAAAATGGGCTAGAAATTGGCCCGTTTACCTTATGGGCCGAGGAAAGGCTGAAAGTCACAACAGGCTAGAAGTTGGCCCAACTGCAGAATGGGTCCAGAAATGGCCCAAAGACATACCGGGCCGTTCACGGGCTGGAACTAATGATGGGCTGCTAACAGACCGAAAGAAGGTCGGGCGGTAATTGGGCCCAAAGGCGTAGCTAGCCGTAAATGGGCTAGAACTGACGATGGGCTGGAAATTGTCAAATCTGGAATGGGCCTGTGACTGGACGATTGTGTGTAACTTGTATGAGTCATGCTTGTGTATGGGCCTGACTCTAGTAGGCTGCTAATGGGACGGCCCACTTATTTTGACAGGCCCAGCCTTTTAATCTAAAAGGGACACTGTTGGGCCGAGCCACGTGACGACGTACAATAGGCTCGTCCCATCTACTCGCTTGATGACACCTGTCCTAACCCGGAGCCGACACGTGGATTCTAGGGCTAATGAGAATTTTACATGTGGAAAATCCCCATTGGTCCCAGCGGTTAACGGGTTATCAGATCCAAACTGGAACCCGATAGGTTAACGGCAACCCATTAGGGTGGATGCCACGTGTTGGTTACCCTTGACGAAAGCACTTCCATGACGCGCTATTTATTGTCATGGAAGTGGACACTTCCGTGATGATAATTTTGGTATTGTCATGGAACACTTATATGACAGCACATGTATGGCTATCTTGATTCTGTCATAAAATCGTCATGGATGTAGATGCATGACAGAAAACATGACATACTGTGACAAACATGTGTTATCACGAAAGTGTTTTTTTTTGTAGTGAAGTATCATGACCGGGGGGTATGCAGGACGGACGCCGAAGTTACTAGAGAGCACAACTCCACTTTCCTGCATTGGTTCAAAGATCATTTTTTGGCTAATCCCCCGAAAGAGGGCTCTAAGGATAAATTGCTCATATACGCCTTAGCACATTCCCCTCGCCCAACCTCGTCACATATGAGGCATACGATATCAACGGATACATGTTTTACACGGAGGTCAAAGATATGGACTGTGATTTTCATAATTCAGGGGTGACGATGGAATGCATGTCCAGCAGCGACCAACTGAGAGATTTTAGGAAGGGTCCAGGAGATCTAGGAGCTTAACTACTCTAGACTACACAACACGATGATGTTCAGTGTCAGATGGGCTAAGAATGTTGAAATAGAAAATTAGTATTTCACTACCATGACTATACCCGACGCCAAGAGCGTTACAGTGAATGCCATAGCAAAAAAACGAGCCATGGGTACATGCTAAGCACATGACACAATGCTTCTTCATAACCGACCAGAGCAATCCTAGCCGTGTTGTCGTGAGGAGAGGAAAAAGGAACATCATTGAATGGATGGACTCGCCAATGAGGTAGACTACGACTAGTACAGAAACCCGATGAGGGAAGATGACGATGACGATGAAGTACATGTCAAAAGAAGAATCAGTACTACATTACCTAAGAAAGATCATACTCCATGGAAAAGGAAAAGTCACAATAAGGGGCTCAATTATTCGTCAACAAACAAGAAGGGAAAGAAGCTCACTCAAAAATGAAAACATTGACGTTGAGAAACCGTTATCTGTCAAATTATGTAATATATATCTTCCTATTTTGTATACATCCTTAACCGTCAAATGATGCAATATGTATCGCCTTAGTTATATACATTGTATCACCTTCCCTTCGTTCTTGCTCTCATAAAAAAGGAAAAGAAAAGAAAAAGAAGAAAAGAAAAGGAAAAGAAAATAAAGGAAAAGAAAATAGAAGAAACAAACACGAAAACAACTATAGCTACTGGTGGTAGTAGTAGCGCCTTTCTGGAAAAGCGTTATAGCTACATTAGATAGCAGTAGCGCGTTTCTAGTAAAATGCGCTATAGCTACATTAGACAACAGTAGCGCTTCTTGGCGAAAAGTGCTATAGCTACCTTATATATAGCGTGTTTTGGGGAAACACGCTACTGCTATGTTGACTTAACCCCCCCTGCGGGCTTCCCGACTCTGCTTCTTTCGCCAAATCCCCACTCTCTCTTCTCCCCCCTCGTTGCCGCCGGAGCCCGTGCCATCGCCGTGCCCCTGCCTCGAGCGCCGTTGGAGCCCTGCCGTCACCCTCGCCGGAGTCTCTGCCTCCTCCTCGACCTCGCCGGAGCCCTGCCCACTGATACGTCTCCATCGTATGTACTTTTCCAAACTCTTTTGCCCAGTTTTGGAGCCTAATTTGAATGATTTGAATGGAACTAACCCGGACTGACGCTATTTTCAGCAGAATTGCCTTGGTGTTATTTTTGTGCAGAAATAAAAGTTCTTGAAATAACCTGAAAATCCACAAAGAATATTTTTGGAAAATATAACAAATATTGGTGAAAGAATCTACTGGAGGGGACCCACCGGCTGTCCACAAGGGTGTGGGGCACCCCCCTAGGGCGCGCGCCCTTCCTTGTGGGTCCCTCGTAGCTCCACCGACCTCAACTCCAACTCCATATATCCACGTTCGGGGAGAAAAAAATTAAAGAGAAGGATTCATCGCGTTTTACAATACGGAGCCGCCGTCACCCCTTGTTCTTCCTCGGGAGACCAGATCTAGAGTCCGTTCGGGGCTCTGGAGAGTGGAGATCGTCGCCGTCGTCATCATCAAGCTTCCTCCATCACCAATTTCATGGTGCGCACCACCGTGTGTGAGTAATTCCATCGTAGGCTTGCTGGACGGTGATGGGTTAGATGAGATTTATCATGTAATCGAGTTAGTTTTCTTGGGGTTTGAAACCTAGTATCCACTATGTTCTGACATTGATGTTGCTATGACTTTGCTATGCTTAATGCTTGTCACTAGGGCCCGAGTGCCATGATTTCAGATATGAACCTATTATGTTTTCATGATTATACATGTGTTCTTGATCCGATCTTGCAAGTTTTAGACACCTATTACGAGTTATGATCCGCATACCCCAAGGTGACAATAATTGGCATTCTTTCTAGTGATTGTCGTAGTTTGAGGAGTTCATGTATTCACTAAGTGCTAATGCTTTGTTCCGGTTCTCTGTTAAAAGGAGGTATTAATATCCCTTAGTTTCCATTAGGTCACCGCTGCCATGGGAGGGTAGGACAAAAGATGTCATGCAAGTTCTTTTCCATAAGCACGTACGAAATACATGCCTACATTATATTGATGAATTGGAGCTAGTTCTGTGTCACCCTAAGTTATAACTACTACATGATGAATATTATCCGATACCTATCATAGATCCATTGCCTACGAGTTCGTTTCATATTGATCTTTGCTTCATTACTTTCGTTACTGCTACTGTCACCATCACTACAAAACTGCTACTGTTACTTTGCCATCGTACCATTACTTCCATATTACTTTGCTACTAAATACTTTGCTGCAGATACTAAGTATTTCTGGTGTGGTTGAATTGACAACTCAACTGCTAATACTTGAGAATATTCTTTGGCTCCCCTTGTGTCGAATCAATAAATTTGGTTCGAATAGTTTACCGTCAAAAACTATTGCGATCCCCTATACTTGTGGGTTATCAAGACCTTTTTATGGCACCGTTGCCGGGGAGCATAGCTCTATTTTCTGAATTACTTGGGATTTATACCCGCTGATCACTATGAGGCCACTAAAGGATGATAGAAGCAAGATCGTTCCCTCTAGAACGAGGGGAGGTAAAGGAACTGCCATCTAGCTCTGCACATGATTCACCTTCTGTTTTGAGTAATATTGCGATACCTACACCTGCTATTGATTCTAATATGTCGCATGTTATTGATGATGCCACTTCTACTATGAATGATACTTATGATGCTACTAGTCTGCTTGATAAAACTATGCCACTTGGTGAATTACTTGATAAACATCTTGCTAGAGTAAGAACTACTGAATATGCCGAAGATGATGATATTTCTGAAACTGATGAAATTATTGAAACTGAAAACTTTGAAACACCTGTTAGACCTAGCTGTCCTAGATATGAATTGCCTATTATGCCTGAGGGATATGTTATGGAAGGAGAGAAGGAGAGGTTTCTAGAGACTTTCTTGCCTGTATGGATAGGAATGATCTTAAGAAATTATTATGCAAGTGGAAAGAAAAATCTTTGAATGCTAGAATGCAACATGATCATGAGTTTTCTACTTCACCTATCCGTGTTACTAATACGGATTACGAGTTCTCTGTTGATCCCGAGTTGAATACTTTGGTTGAATCTGATCCTTTCCATGGTTATGAATCTGAAACTGTTGTGGCACATCTTACTAGATTGAATGATATGGCCACCTTATTTGCTCATGAGGAAAATATTCGCTATTACTATATTCTTAAGTTGTTTCCTTTCTCATTAAAGGGTGATGCTAAGTTATGGTTTAATTCTCTTGCTCCTGGTTGTGTGCATAGTCCCCAGGATATGATATACTACTTCTCTGCAAAATATTTGCCTGCTCATAAGAAACAAGCTTCCTTATAGGAAATATTTAACTTTGTGCAAATTGAAGAAGAGAGTCTCCCACAATCTTGGGGGAGGCTTCTCCAATTACTTAATGCTTTGCCTGATCGCCCTCTCAAGAAAAATGAAATACTTGATATCTTTTATCATGGACTAAATGATGCTTCTAGGGACCACCTAGATAGTTGTGCTGGTTGCATTTTCAGGGAATGAACCGTTGAGAAAGTTGAAAGCCTATTAAATAATATATTGAGCAATGATAATGATTGGACTCTTCCCGAACCACCTCCGACGCCAACTCCTAAGAAAAGAGGTATTCTATTTCTAAGTCCTGAAGATATGCAAGAGGCAAATAAATCTATGAAAGAAAAAGGTAATTAAGCTGAAGATATTAAGAATTTACCACCTATTGAAAAATACATGGTCTTGATAACCCGACACAGGTAGGAGAGGTAAATTCTCTCTATAGATTTGATGAAGGTGATATTCCTCATAATAAATCTACTAGTCAATGCTTAGATGAGTTTGATAATTTTATTGTTAAACAAGAAAACTTCAATGCTTATGTTAGTAGACAATTGAAGCATAATGCTTATACGCTTGAATGCTCGGGTGATTATATGAGTAGAACTGTTAATGATCTTAAGCTCATTTGTAAACATGCTTCCATGGTAAAAACTCAAGTAGAACAAGTACTTAAAGCACAAGATGATTTGCTTAATGAGTTGAATAGTAAGAACAATGATAATGTTGTTAGGGTTATGACTAGAGGTGGTAAAATGACCCAGGAACCTTTGTATCCTGAAGGCCATCCTAAGAGATTTGAGAAAGATTCTTAGAGAATTAATGCCAATAAACCCAGTCCTAGTAATAAACAGAAAAAGAAAACTAGTAGGACTTTGCATGCTTCTAGTGAACCTGTTATAGACACACCTGAGAATCCCAATGATATTTCTATTTCTGATGCTCAGGCACAATCGGGTGATGAACACGAACCAAGTGATAATGTTAATGATGATATTCATGCTGATGCTCAACCTAGTAATGATAGTGACATAGAGGTTGAACCTGTTGTTGAACTTGATAACCCACAATCAAATAATCAATGTTATGATAAGAGAGACATCATTGCTAGGAAACATGGTAAAGAAAGAGAACCATGGGTTTAGAAACCCATGCCCTTTCCTCCTAAACTATCCAAGAAAAAGGATGATGAGGAATGTGAATGCTTTTATGAGATGATTAGACCTGTATTTTTGCGTATGCGTTTGACATATATGCTGAAAATGTCTCCTTATGCCAAGTATATGAAAGAAATTGTTACTAATAAAAGAAATATACCGAAAGGTGAAAATTCCACCATGCTTGCTTATTACACATTTAAGGGTGGAATACCAAAGAAACTAGGAGATCCAGGAATACCAACTATACCATGCTCTATTAAAAGAAACTATGTTAAAACTGCTTTATGTGATCTTGGATCCGGTGTTAGTGTTATACCTTTCTCTTTATATCGTAGACTTGATTTGAACAAGTCGACACCTACTGAAATCTCTTTGCAAATGGCCGATAAATCAACTACTATACCTATCGGTATTTGTTAGGATGTGCCTATTGTGGTTGCAAATGTTACTATCTTAATAGACTTTGTTATTCTTGATATTCCCGAGGATGACAGTATGTCGATGATACGCCTCCTTCGTATCTATAATTTTTGATTGTTCCATGCCAATATTCTACAACTTTCATATAATTTTGGCAACTTTTTATACTATTTTTTGGGACTAACATATTGATCCAGTGCCTAGTGCCAGTTCCTATTTGTTGCATGTTTTTTGTTCCGCAGAATATCCATATCAAACGGAGTCCAAATGGGATAAAAACGGACAGAGATTTTTTTTGGAATATATATGAATTTTGGGAAGTGGAACCAACGTGAGACGATGCCCGAGTGGCCCACGAGGGTGAGGGGCGCGCCCAGGGGTGCACGCATGACCTGGGCCCTCTTGGCCACTCCGTAAGGCGGTTGATGCCCTTCTTTAGCCGCAAGAAAGCGAATATCCGGATAAAAATCGTATCCAAAATTCAGCCCAATCGGAATTGTGGATCTTCGACAATTTAAGAAATGGTGAAGGGCCAGAATGTGGGAACGCACAAACAGAGAGAGACAGAGAGACAGATCCAATCTCGGAGGGGCTCTCGCCCCTCCCATGCCATGGAGACCATGGACCAGAGGGGAAACCCTTCTCCCATCTAGGGAGAAGGTCAAGGAATAAGAAGAAGGAGGGGGGCTCTCCCCCCTCGCTTCTGGTGGAACCGGAGTGCCGTCAAGGCCATCATCGTCACCGCAATCTACACCAACAACTTCACCACCGTCATCACCAACTCTTCCCCCCTCTATGCAGCGGTGTAACCCCTCTTCTACCCATTGTAATCTCTTAAACATGGTGCTCAACGCTATATATTATTTCCCAATGATGTATGGCTATCCTATGATGTTTGAGTAGATCCGTTTTGTCCTATGGGTTAATTGATGATCGTTATTGGTTTGAGTTGCATGTTTTATTATTGGTGCTGTTCTATGGTGCTCTCCGTGTCGCGCAAGCGTGAGGGATCACCGCTGTAGGGTTTGCAATATGTTCATGATTTTCTTATGGTGGGTGGTGTGAGTGACAGAAGCACAGACCCGAGTAAGTAGGTTGTTTGCGTAGGGGAATAAAGATGACTTGATACTTTAATGCTATAGTTGGGTTTTACCTTAATGATCTTTAGTAGTTGCGGATGCTTGCAAGACTTCCAATCATAAGTGCATATGATCCAAGAAGAGAAAGTATGTTAGCTTATGCCTCTCCCTCAAATAAGATTGCAATAGTGATTACTGGTCTAGTTATTGATTGCCTAGGGACAAATAACTTTCTCATGACAAAAAGCTCTCTACTAAAACTAATTTAGTTGTGTCCTTATCTTAACAGCCGCTAGTCTTTAGTTACGTGCTCTTTGTATTCTTGCAAACCTATCCCACAAAAACCACAAAGTACTTCTAGTTTCATACTTGTTCTAGGTAAAGTAAACGTCAAGCGTGCGTAGAGTTGTATCGGTGGTCGATATAACTTGAGGGAATATTTGTTCTACCTTTAGCTCCTCATTGGGTTCAACACTCTTACTTATCAAAAGAGGCTACAACTGATCCCCTACACTTGTGGGTTATCAAGACCTTTTTCTGGCGCCGTTGCAGGGGAGCAATAGCGTAGGGTGAATATTCTCGTGTGTGCTTGTTTGATTTATCACTAAGTAGATTTTATTTGTTGTTCTAAGTTGTTCTCTATCGTTAGTTATGGATATGGAACACGAAATACCAAAAAATAGGTGTACTTGCTACTCATGGAGATGGGGAACCTCCTAAAACCCTCGATGCTGATTATGTGAAAGATATTATGTACTACTTTGATAATACTGAGAAAACCCCATTCAGCTATATAATGAGAGTAAAGTTGGATCAACGTGAATACTTTAGGGATTATCGCTTGACACAAAAAGGGAAACTATTATGGGATCAAATTTATATGTTGCATTGGTATGCTCGACAACTATGCTTGCGATATGATTATACTTGTTGCTCTAGGATGAAGGCTCCACACCTTCCCTTTTCATGCAAATTTAATAATGATGAAACCTTAGCTTCTTATGCTAATGGTATATATGATTATTATGATGTGGAACAAATAGAAGAATTTGTTGCTTTTAAGGGTTCTTATGAAATTGAATCTCTGTTTAAAAAGAATGATGCTTTTGATGATGATGTTTATAGGCCTGAAAATCTTGCTATATTAAAATATTGCTATTTGAATTATGAATATAACTCCAAGATTGATGCGTTTATTGAGAAGGTCTCCGCTGTCCAAGAAGAGACTAATATTTTGCAGGAGTCTATGGAAGAAGAAATTAATGACATTGTGAGCTCATTGGATGAAAAAGATGAGGTGGAGAGTGAAGAACAAAAGAAGGAAGAGCGTATTGATCACCCGTGCCCACCTTCTAATGAGAGTAACTCTTTATCTCATACATTTTTTAATTTCTCTTCGTGCTTACCGAAGGATGAATGCTATGATGATGCCGTTGATTCTTTTGAAATATCCCTATTTGATGATGCTTGCTATGCTTGTGGCCAAAATGCTAATATGAATTATGATTATGGAGATGAACTTGCTATAGTTCTTTATGTTAAACATGAGATAGTTGCTATTTCACCCACACATGATAGTCCTATTATCTTTTTGAATTCTGCAAACTACACTATATCGGAGAAGTTTGCGCTTATTAAGGATTATATTGATGGGTTGCCTTTTTCTGTTGCACATGATGTTTTTTATGAATATAATATGCATGTGCTTGCTGCTCCTACTTGCAATTATTATGAGAGAGGAACTATATCCCCGCCTCTCTATGCTTCTAACACGATAAAATTGCAAGGAACTTCTTATACTATGCATTGGCCTTTACTTGATGTGCATGAATTTTTCTTTTATGACATGCCGATGCATAGGAGGAGAGTTAGACTTCTTTGTTGCATGATATATGTTACTCTGTGCTCACTACTAAATGCCAAATCATTGTTAATTAAAATTGGCTTTGATATACCTTGGGATTCGGGTGGATCCATTACTTGAGCACTATATGCCTAGCTTAATGGCTTTAAAGAAAGCGCTGCCAGGGAGACAACCCGGAAGTTTTAGAGAGTCATTTATTTATGTTGTGTGCTTTTATAAAGTTTAAAAACAAAAAAATAAAGAGAGGAACCTAAAACTTTTTCAAAAAGAAAAGTGAAACTAAGAAGGACGAGCACCGTTGAAATGGGGGAGCTCCTTGAACTTTGTTCATGCCCATGGAAACTTTGCAAATCTTGGATTACAGAAACTTTTCATCAAAAATAATTATCGCCTTGTACAATTCCATTGTATTATAAAAATAATGTGCCAAGAGTTTCCTTTAGGATGATTAAACTGCTTGTTGGTTTGTGCGGTGCAAAAACAGAAACTTTGGCTGTAGTGCGAGATTTTACATTTTTTACTGGAACGTCGAAAGGATCTGAAACTTTTGCAACGTCTTGCTATACAATTTTCTTATTTTTCCTACTTGTTCCAGAATTTTTAGAGTTACATAAGTATGGTTAATGTTCAGATTACTACAGACTGTCCTGTTTTCACAGATTGCTGTTATAGCTTCATTATTTGCATATGTTTGAATTCTTGTTGAAGCCTCCTTGACTTGGGGCCATAGAATTGTGATAGCATACTGTGGGTAATTTTTGTTCATAATTATACAATAATGTTAGAGCAGTACATGATGGGATTTTATTGATCATATGCACTAACCCCGCCACTAAAAGTCCGGTTAAGTTTTGTGTGGATGAAGTGTTGAACATCGAGGAGGTCTCGATATGAGGAGAAGGAGGAGAGGCAAGCGATCAAGCTTGGGGATGCCCGAGGCACCCCAAGTAAATATTCAAGGAGACTCAAGCGTCTAATCTTGGGGATGCCCCGGAAGGCTTCCCATCTTTCTTCAAGAAGTATCGATATGTTTTTGGATTCGTTTCGTTCACATGTTATGCGTAAACTCTTGGAGCGTCGTGTGCTTTTTATTTTTCCTTTTAATAAATGCACCATGCTGGTATGAGATAGTCCTTGGTTGATTTATAGAAAGCTCTTTGCACTTCACTTATATCTTTTGAGTAAGGCTTTATAGAATGCTTCATGTGCTTCACTTATATCATTTGAAGTTTGGATTCCCTGTTTCTCCTCACATAGAAAACCGCCATTTGTAGAATGCTCTTTTGCTTCACTTATAATTGTTAGAGCATGGGCATATCTTTTCTAGAAATAATTAAAACTCTCTAGCTTCACTTATATATATTTATAAAGTTGACAGGAATTGGTCATTCACATGGTTAGTCATAAAATCCTACATAAACTTGTAGATCGCTCAATATGATATGTTTGATTCCTTGCAATAGTTTTGCGATATAAAGATTGTGATATTAGAGTCATGCTAGTGGGTAGTTCTGGATTGTAGAAATACTTGTGTTAAGGTTTTTGATTCCTAAAGCATGCACGTAAGGTGAACTGTTATGTGACGAAGTCGGAGCATGATTTATTTTTTGATTGTCATCCTTCGTGTGGAAGTCGGGATCGTGCGATGGTTAACTCCTACCAACCCTTCCCCTAGGAGTATGCGTGTAGTACTTTGTTTTGATGGCTAATAAATTTTTTGCAATAAGTATTTGAGTTATTTATGACTGATGTTGAGTCCATGGATTATACACACTCTCACCCTTCCACCTTGCTAGCCACTCTAGTACCGCGCAACTTTCGCCGGTGCATCAAACCACCTTATATCCTTCCTCAAAACAGCCACCATACCTACCTATTATGGCATTTCCATAGCCATTCCGAGATATATTGCCATATAACTCCACCATTCCGTTTATTATGACACACACCATCATTGTCATATTGCCTTGCATGATCGTAAGATAGCTAGCATGATGTTTCCTTGGCTTGTTTTTTTTTTGATGTCATTGCTATGCTAGATCATTGAACATCCCGGTACACCACCGGAGGCATTCATATAGAGTTATATTCTTGTTCTAGTATCGAGTTGTAAGTAAATAAAAGTGTGATGATATTCATTATTTGAGCATTGTCCCGTGTGAGGAAACAAAAAAAAGGCCAAATAAAAAAAGAGATGCCCCCCCCAAAAAAAAGAGGGGGGCTAAAAAAATAAAAGCCCCTCCAAAAAATGGGAGAAAAAGAGAGAAGGGACAATGTTACTATCCTTTTACCACACTTGTGCTTCATCATAGCACCATGTTCTTCATGATAGAGAGTCCCCTATGTTGTCACTTTCTTATACCAGCGGGAATTTTCATTATATAACTTGGCTTGTATATTCCAAGGACGGGCTTCCTCAAATGCCCTAGGTCTTCATGAGTAAGCAATTTTATGCACACCCACTAGTTTTCTTTTTGAGCTTTCATACACTTATAGCTCTAGTGCATCCGTTACATGGCATTCCCTACTCACTCACATTGATATCGATTGATGGACATCTCCATAGTCCATTGATTTGCCTAGTTGATGTGAAACTTTCTCCCTCCTTTTGTCTATCACCACCTTCTATTCCACCCATAGTGCTATGTCCATGGCTCACGCTCATGTATTGCGTGAAAGTCGAAAAAGTTTGAGAATACTAAAGTATGAAACAATTTCTTGGCTAAAACCGGGGTTGTGCAAGATTTAAATACTTTGTGTGGTGAAGATGGAGCATAGCCAGACCATATGATTTTGTAGGGATAACTTTCTTTGGCCATGTTATTTTGCAAAGACATGATTGCTTTATTAGTATGCTTGAAGTATTATTGTCTTAATGTCAAATGATAGACTATTGCTTTGAATCACTCGTGTCTTAATATTCATGCCATGATTAGATTACATGATCAAGATTATGCTAGGTAGCATTCCACATATAAAATTATCTTTTTATTATTTACCTACTCGAGGACGAGCATGAATTAAGCTTGGGGATTGTGATACGTCTCCGTCGTATCTATAAGTTTTTATTCTTCCATGTCAATATTCTACAACTTTCATATACTTTTGGCAACTTTTCATACTATTTTTTGGGACTAACATATTGATCCAGTGCCCAGTGCCAGTTCTTGTTTGTTGCATGTTTTTTGTTTCAAAGAATATCCATATCATACGGAGTCCAAATGAGATAAAAACGGACAGATATTTTTTTGGAATATATGTGAATTTTGGGAAGCGGAACCAAGGTGAGTCGATGCCCGAGTGGCTCATGAGGGTGAGGGGCGCGCCCAGGGGGGCAGGTGCGACCTGGGCCCTCATGGCCACTCCGTAAGGCGGTTGATGCCCTTCTTTCGCGGCAAGAAAGCTAATATACGAATAAAATCGTGTCGAAAATTCAGCCCAATCGGAGTTACGGATCTCCGGGAATTTAAGAAATGGTGAAGGGCGAGAATCTGGGAACGCAGAAATAGAGAGAGAGACATAGAGACAGATCCAATCTCGGAGGGGCTCTCGCCCCTCCCACGCCATGGAGACCATGGACTAGAGGGGAAACCCGTCTCCCATCTAGGGAGAAGGTCAAGGAAGAAGAAGAAGGAGGGGGATCTCTCCCCCTCACTTCCGGTGGCATCGGAGTGCCGCCGGGGCCATCATCGTCACCGCAATCTACACCAACAACTTCACCGCCGTCAGCACCAACTCTTCCCCCCTCTATGCAGCGGTGTAACCCCTCTTCTACCCAATGTAATCTCTACTTAAACATGGTGCTCAACGCTATATATTATTTCCCAATGATTTATGGCTATCCTATGATGTTTGAGTAGATCTGTTTTGTCCTATGGGTTAATTGATGATCGTGATTGGTTTGAGTTGCATGTTTTATTATTGGTGCTGTCCTATGGTGTTCTCTGTGTCACGCAAGCGTGAGGGGTCGCCGCTGTAGGGTTTGCAATATGCTCATGATTTTCTTATGGTGGGTGGCGTGAGTAACAGAAGCACAGACCCGAGTAAGTAGGTTGTTTGCATATGGGAATAAAGAGGACTTGATACTTTAATGCTATGGTTAGGTTTTACCTTAATGATCTTTAGTAGTTGCGGATGCTTGCTAGAGTTCCAATCATAAGTGCATATGATCCAAGAAGAGAAAGTATGTTAGCTTATGCCTCTCCCTCAAATAAGATTGCAATAGTGATTACTGGTCTAGTTATCGATTGCCTAGGGACAAATAACTTTCTCGTGACAAAAAGCTCTCTACTAAAACTAATTTAGTTGTGTCCTTATGTTAACAGCCACTAGTCTTTATTTGCGTGCTCTTTATATTCTTGCAAATCTATCCCACAAAACCACAAAGTACTTCTAGTTTCATACTTGTTCTAGGTAAAGTAAACGTCAAGCGTGCGTAGAGTTGTATCGGTGGTCGATATAACTTGAGGGAATATTTGTTCTACCTTAAGCTCCTCATTGGGTTCGACACTCTTACTTATCGAAAGAGGCTACAACTGATCCCCTACACTTGTGGGTTATCAGTCGATCATCCTTGGTAGACCCTTTTTGAATACTGCAGGGGCTGTTATTGATTTCAACAAGGGCAATGTCACCTTTCATGTTAATGGCAATGAGCATAATGTACACTTACCGAAGAAACAACCTCAAGTTAATAACATCAATTCTATTGGAAAAATTACAACTATTGCTACTGGAGGTTTTGAATTCCCTATTCCTACTATCGAAAAGAAATATGGTATTCTTATTGTTGGGGACATGCATATCCACATTGAGGTAACCTAGTTTTATTCGAAAATTCTTTGATTTCATGTTATTCGAAAGAGGTTTGTTAATAAGACTTGATCATACTTGTTAATGGATTCCTTTTGATAAGCATGAGATGGATGAATTTAGAAAGGACAACTTTCTGTACCCAGTTTTTTATTTCTGTTATTTAGATTAAACAAAGCAAAAATAGTATTATCCGTCTGTTTTCTGAATTATCCATGCAATAAAATGTCCCGAAAATAAAATTTCTCTAAATGCCCTGAAAATTTAGTATGATTTTGTATAAAATATTTTAGAATTTCTAGCACTAAGAATGCACCAGGGGGCTGCACCAGGTGACCACAAGGGTGGAGGGCGCGCCCTACCCCCTGAGCGCGCCCCCTACCTTGTGGGTCCCACGTAGGCCTCCTCCACTTATTCCAGCACCCATCCACTTCGTCTTGCTCCAGAAAAAATCATCCCGTTGCTCAAACCCGTGTTCTAGCTCATCTTGTTGCCATTTTCGGTCTCCTTGCTCAAAACATCATTCGCAAAACTGCATTGGGGGATTGTTCTTCGGTATGTGACTCCTCCAATGGCCCAATTAGTTTTTGTTCTAGTCCTTTGTTTATTGCAAATTTTTGTTGCTGTGGTGGCCTTGTTCTTCAGCTTGCATGTCAAATTTATATGGCCCAAAGTTGTTTTGATACATGATATAGCCTCTAGGCACTTGTAGGAGTACTTACTATCAATTTTGTTGAGTTTGGTTCACTTTTATTTTGAGTCACTAAAAATTTCAGAAATTTTTCAGAGGAGAAAATGATGAGGAGATTGTTGAGAGGCTCTTCGAGCCGGGGTTCGAAGGAAAATGAAAATGAGAAGAAGAAGCCCAAGTATAACCTTCCTCGAATAGGGGAGGTTCGACCGTGTGAATGGCCAAGTGATGCGTTCTTGAGTACAGCTGGAATTTATGAATATTTTTATTATTTGGTGGAGAATGCAGGCATCACTGACTTCCTCCATGATAAGTGTGATCAGCATCTCTTACTCACTAAAAAATTCGTGCAAAACTTTTACTTTCATGCTAGAAAATCTCCACCCTCGATAGAATTTGATTTATATTGTGAGCACAAGGAGATGACACTTTATGACTTTTGTGAGGTTTGGAAGTTAACTTATGAGGGCAGCGTCCATGAACCACGTCCTAGGGATGTGGAAGAATTTATTGATGAAGTTACCGTAGGGGAAAGGAGAGAGGTGTCCAAGGCGAGAGTGGCAAGTTTACATTATCTTGTTTTTGCGCTACTACTCATTATTTGTTGGGAGATGTTTAATTGGTCGAGGGGAGAGTGGATGTCTTAGAGCTCCTGACCTTGCCATTTTGCGCCATGCTTTACTTCGTGATAGAACTTTTAGTTTGGGTGCTATGGTTGCTCGATGGTTGAGTTTAAACCGTTCGAAGGGTCCTATTTTTGGAGGTATATATGCCTCCCGCCTTGCTAAACGCGTTGAGATACCCATTAGGCACGATGAGGAAGGAGAGATGACACTACCCATTTTATACTTAGGCTATGACAGTATGGTAGCCCATGATTTTATTGACGATGATAAGGACAAGAGACTCATTTGTAACCTGGTATTTAGCCAAAAGACTTGTCAGACAATTACTTTCCTGCACCTTCTTTGTTCGATATTCATTCAGGCAGGTACACTATTTGGCCAGAGGACATCTACAGATTTTGGGGTCTTCCACAACCTCCAGTACCTGAGCCAGCACCAGTACTTGATCCATATCAGGAGCCTGTCTTTTAGTGGGAGCCACAGGAGCTCGCCAACCAGTGGAACCCCCAGGATCCATCTCAGTACCCAGGAGAGGGCTACTTTGAGCCATGGCCATAGAACAACTTCGGCAAAATACTAAGTTTGGGGGAGTACATATTTCTCTCTGACATTACATTCATGTTCACACATCCATTCCTGTTGTCGGTGTTCATACTTTTTCATTGTAGCATCCATGTTAGTTTTCTTTTCTCACTTTCTTCTTGTTTGTTTGAAAAACTTTGGAAAAACCCAAAAATATTACTCGCTTCTTTTTGTCTTTTCTTTCTTGCTTGTACATCTAGTAGTTTGTAGTATTAAAAATAAAATCCAAAAATATTTGTCGTTCTTCTTTTGTTTGTTGTGAGCTTTACCATGCAAATAGTTTTTCTCGTTCTTGTTTCACTTTCTTCCGAAAAACAAAAACTCCAAAAACATTTCAGTGTGTTTCTTTGAAATTCTTTTTTCTTATCTTTGGGGGACATGAGGATAAGACCACGATGACAATGTTGAGTGGCTCTCATATGCTTTATTGATGATCTAACAAAGAGCCCACATTACGTTGTCTTCTCCTTTGATTAAATGCTTATAGATTCCAGCTTAGTCCAATGCACGTGCACTATTATTATTATCCACACCGTTCGGTCGTGCAAGTGAAATGCAATAATGACGATATATGATGAAATGATTGAGATGGAGAAAAGCTGGTATGAACTCCACCCATTTTGTTTTTGCAAATATGATTAGCTCATCGTTCTTGATTCAGCCAATTATGAATGAAACATGTTTACAATCACAATTAGAGACTATAGTTACTCATGCCATGATTAATCAACTAGGAGTTTATAATGATTTATCTTGCGTGCCAACATGCTTTTAAAATAGTTGTGATGTAGTATGATAGGATGGTATCCTCCTTTGAGTGATTCAAGTGGCTTGACTTGGCACATGTTCACGCATGTAGTTGAAACAAAATCAACATAGCCTCCATGGTATTTATGTTCATGGTGATTTATATCCTACTCATGCTTGCACTCAATGTTGTTTAATCTCAATGCATGTTTATGACTGTTATGGCTCTCTAGTTGGTCGCTTCCTAGTCTCTTTCTAGCCTTCACCTGTACTAAGCGGCAAAACTACTTGTCCATCCACTTCCATAAACCCAAAAGTTGTTCCATATGAGTCCACCATACCTACCTATATGCAGTATTTACCAGCCGTTCCAAGTAAATTTGCATGTGCCAAAATCTAAACCTTCAAATAAAATTCTGTTTTGTATGCCCAAATCGCTCATGTAGCGACTAGGGGCTGTCTTTATCTTCCATGCTAGGTGGGTTACTCTCACGATAAGTGGACTCCGCTTGTCATTCACGAGAAAGTGGCTGGTAACCGGGATGCCTAGTCCCATGCTCAAAATCAAATCAAAATATAAATAAACAAAGCTCCCCCTGGACTGTTGTTGGTATGGACGGTACCCATTGTTTTAGGCAAGCCGTGGAGTGTGTTTGATGGTGGAGGGGGAGTAAAACTTCACCATTCTATTTGGGAACCGCCTATACTGTATTTAGCATGGAAGATATTGAGAACTCTTGGTCGTTGCGTTGACAAAGAAAGAATACCGCTCAAAATTATATTCAACTCTGTTTTTAAAACCCGAGCTCTGGCACCTCTGCAAATCCCTGCTCCCCTCTGCGAAGGGCCTATCTATTTAATTTTATTACCGAGTCATCATCTTCTTACAAAAAGCACCAGGTGGAGAGCACTTCTGTCATTTATATGCTTTGTTATTAATTGATATTGAGTATGAATGTAACTGGATCTCTTTTACCATGAATTACAATGTCTAGTCGGTCCTTTATCTTCTCACCTGCTCTGCATTTATGTTTTGCGGTCTCAGAAAGGGCTAGCGGGATACCACCTTGTCATATTATATCATGATTGTTTAGAAAAAGTCTTGTCATCCGAGGTTTGTTATTATTGCTCGCTAGTTGATTGTGTCATTGATACGAGTAAATGTGAGACCTAGTGTTATTGTGAATATGTTTAGTTCATAATGTTTGCTGAACACTTGAATGCTGGCTTTACAAATTTGCAACAACAAGATCATACAGAGTTTGTATAAATTTTTATTTATCAACTGAATTGCTTGAGGACAAGCAATGGGTTAAGCTTGGGGGAGTTGATACTTCTCCATCGTATCTACTTTTCAAAACTCTTTTGCCCTTGTTTTTTGACCCTAATTCATGATTTGAATGGAACTAACCCAGACTAACGCTGTTTTCAGCACAATTGCCTTGGTGTTATTTTTGTACTGAAATAAAAGTTCTCGGAATCACCTGAATATCCACAGAGAATATGTTTGGAAAATATAAAAAATATTGGTGAAAGAATCTACAGGAGGGGACCCACCGGCTGTCCACAAGGGTGGTGGGCATGCCCCCTACCTTGTGGGTCCCCGCAGCTCCACCGACCTCAACACCAACTCCATATATTCATGTTCGGGGAGAAAAAAATCAGGGAGAAGGTTCATCCCGTTTTACGATACGCAGCTGCCGTCACCGCCTGTTATTCCTCGGGAGACCAGATCTGGAGTCCGTTCGAGGCTCCGGAGAGTGGAGATCATCGCCGTCGTCATGATCAACCTTCCTCCATCACCAATTTCATGATGCTCACCACCATGTGTGAGTAATTCCATCATAGGCTTGCAGGACGATGAAGGGTTGGATGAGATTTATCATGTAATCGAGGTAGTTTTGTTAGGGTTTGATCCCTAGTATCCACTATGTTCTGAGATTGATGTTTCTATGACTTTTCTATGCTTAATGCTTGTCACTACGACCCGAGTGCCATGATTTCAGATCTGAACCTATTATGTTTTCATGACTATACATGTGTTCTTGATCCGATCTTACAAGATGTAGACACCTATTACGAGTTATGTTCCACATACCCCAGGTGACAATAATTGGGATTCTTTCCGGTGATTGCCGTAGTTTGAGGAGTTCATGTATTCACTGAGTGCTAATGCTCTGTTCCGGTTCTCTATTAAAAGGAGGCCTTAATATCCCTTAGTTCCCATTAGGACCCCGCTGCCATGGGAGGGTGACAAAAGATGTCATGCAAGTTCTTTTCCATAAGCATGTATGACTATATATGGAATACATGCCTACATTATATTGATGAATTGGAGCTAGTTCTGTGTCACCCTAAGTTATAACTGCTACATGGTCAATATTATTCGATACCTATCATTACCGAACCATTGCCTATGAGTTCGTTTCCTATTGATCTTTGCTTCGTTACTTTCGTTACTGCTACTATCACCATCAATACAAAACTGCTACTATTACTTTTGCCAATGTTACCATTACTTCCATATTACCATGCTACTAAATACTTTACTGCAGATATTACGTCTTTCAGGTGTGGTTGAATTGACAACTCAGCTGCTAATACTTGAGAGTATTCTTTGGCTCTGCTTGTGTTGAATCAATAAATTTGGATTGAATACTCTACCCTCGAAAACTATTGCGACCCCTATACTTGTGGATAATCACCCTCGCCCTCGACCTCATCGCCCCCCTGCCACGAGCGCCGCTAGAGCCCTACCCTCGCCCTCGCCGAAGTCTCTGCCTCCTCGACCTCGCCGGAGCCCTGCCCTCACCCTCAACCTCGTCGGAGCCCTGCCCTCTCCCTCTCACTCCCCCGACACGATCTCTCTCTGCCCTCCGTAAGCCCTCTTCCCTCCCCCTTTTCTCAGTTCTCAGCTCTCTCTCTCTATCTCTCTCTCTGTTAGTGGTAGTTAGTTAATTGGAATTAGTATTAACCCTAGGCAAAATTCTAGGTAGTTTAGGTGTTTTAGGTGTAGTTAATAGAATTCTAGGTATTTATTTTTTTAGTTAAAACAATTGTTGCTATTTAAATATAAAATAGAATTGATTAACCATGGATGAATTAGTATTTACCCTAGGACATATTAGGTAGTATGATCCTAGTTAATTAGCAGGAAATTAACTAGGTTTTCAAATTAGGACATAAATTTAGCTAGGTTTGAAATAAGGAAAGAAATTTAGGTAGACTAAATTTAGTTTCAAGTTATATTTTTTTCTTGCTGTTATATGCAAATTTGAAGTGGTCATCTATGCAAATTTAGGTAGGCCGGATTTAGGACATGTGATATTTGGAAAATCATGGTTATGTGCAGTGTAAATGATCCGAGTCGCCTCTGTTTCACTGGAATGTTGATTCATTTCCGTTTCGGTGAATTTCAGGCGCTCGATATGTCCATTTTTAGCAAAGGCCATGCCAAAATTTCCCGTGAATTTTGGCATGACTTGTGCTAGAAAGTTGGCATATCAAGTGCCGGGATCCTCTACGACATGACTGAAACGGCATTCCGGCAAACCATAGACATTTTTTATGTCATTTCTCATTTTATTATAGTTTTATAATTAAACGAGGAGACTTAATTGTAGGAAACATGTCAAACAATGAAGAAACTGGACCTTCTGACCGAGATGCAGATGAGATGGATTATGAGGGTGAATTAGAGTACCTCGACTTTTCGTCTGCTAAGCACAATCAAGGTTTGCAGGGCAGCCTCGATGATGGTACTGACACCGACACCGACACCGACAATGCCGGCACCGATGGCGGCGCCGAGACCGGCGGGGAAGGTACCGGCGTCGAAGCCACTGCCGAAAAGAAGAAGCAGAGGATACGAAAACCTAACAAACTCGACATCAGATGACTGGTGATCACAAAAATGGCCCCTGGAAAGTTTGAGCCATTGGAGCCAGAAGAACTTCGCAAGTGCTATGGGAACGAAGTCGGATGCATCCTACGGGAATGCGGGAGCATCAACGATGATGACTTAAGGGGTAAAGAACATTTGAGGCAGTTGCTCCTGACAAAGTTGCACAAGAGATTCAAGTTCCCGACCGGGATGACAACATAGAACAACCGTGGCATGATCCGAAGATGAAAAATATTACCAATCACACCATGGGCATGTTCATCAATGATTTGGCCTCCTGGAAAGGGAGGGAGAAATGAGCTATTGAGACTGAGGAACCCCTGTCTATGATTCTGGAGGAAACTTCGACACTTATAGAAGAGGAGTTCCAAAAGTTCAAGGACACTTGCACTAGCGAGGTAGCCAAGGCTAAGGCTATGAAATTCAAGAGCCTTCATCAAAGGAACATGGGGAAGCATCGCCCAATAAGCCATGGCTACCTTCACTACGGGAATCAGGCATTTTACCATCATGCTCCTACAGACGGCAAAGGCAGGATTACAGACGGCAAAGATTTTGCCGTCAGCCCATGACGGCAAACCTTGTCGGCAAAGAGGATTTTGCCGTCAGCATTTTGTCGGGCAGACGGCAAAGAATTTGCTGTCAGTCAACCGATTTTGCCGTCATAAAAAATTGCCAGACGACAAAAAAAAGTGTTTAACAGAACGGACCGACTGACCGACGGCGTCAGTGCCTTTGCCATCAGCCAGAATATATCATAGACGACAAAGATTTTTTTAATAAAAAAATATATCTAATTTGTCCAGAGGGGAATGAACTGATGAAGAACACCACAATATCCGTACACAATGATGTTTCAAGAATCAATATCCATACACAATATCCATAATTATTCATCGTCACTTGCTAATCCAGAAAACTACTGCGTTTGACAAGATGAGAAAATTTTAGACGAACGGATTACACTCGAGGGTTCATATTTCGATCCAGAAAACTAATGCTGGTGGTCGACGACGAGCGAAGCCGGGAGTGCGGATGCGGTGGCTTCTTGGGCCGACGAGGGTCGGGGCGAAGATGGGGAAGTGGTCGGGGCCGATGGCGCTGGGGAGCAGGCCCAGCCACGTGCGACAACTTAGGGCGACGGGGGAGCACCGGTGGTGCACTGAGTGCCCGTGTGCGGCTGGTCGGGGCTGTGGGGGAGGGCCCAGGCCAGCGGCGCCATGGGGGCAGGGACGCGGGCGGCCGCCGGTGGGTGGAGCTACGGTGGGGGTGGCGCCGCCGGTGGGTTGCTGGGATGCCGGCGTTGGGGACGAGGCCACTAGCGTTGGGGACGAGGCCGCCGGCGCTGGGGGTGAAGTGAGACGATGCAGAGAGATGGATATGCACGCGCTGGATGCGTTCGAGAGAGAGAGGGAGGTCGCGCAAGAGGATAATGAGAGAGGAGATCAAGACGGGATGGGTGGGGTCAGCTGGTTCGGTCACAGGTGGGGCGGTGGAGTCCTGGGGACGCGTGATGGTCAGTGCGTGGGTGGGGGCGTGTTTGAGTGGGTGAGATGTGTGTCCAAGATGCTACCACCTCATCGATCCGAGAGATCGATCCGCGAGGTGTGTTTCTTGTTTTGCCGTCAGCGATTTTTTTATAGACGGCAAAATATCTTTGCCGTCATCAGTTTTTGTACAGACGGCAAAATATGTCTTTGCCGTCATCAGTTTTTTTACAGACGGCAAAATATGTCTTTGCCGTCATCAGTTTTTTTTACAGACGGCAAAATATGTCTTTGCCGTCATCAGTTTTTTTTACGGACGGCAAAATATGTATTTGCCGTTAGTCATCATTTGCCGTCAGGTTCATGACGGCGAAATAATCTTTGCCGTCTACCATGACGATTAGCTAATGGCAAAAAGGTTTCATGTCGGCAAAATAGCTGATTCCTGTAGTGCTTGGCAAAAGACCCATATGGGATAAGGAGGATATGGACCATGAAGCCGCGGGTCTCCCAGACCCCTTCACACAGTTCACCAACCCCTTGGAGCGTGACTTCATCAGGGCCCGCTACAAGTGGGACAAGGAAAAGAAGTTTTTTTACACGGACCCAATCACGAGGAAACTTATTAGAATACTAGTAGTTATTCTTTTACCACCTTACATTGAGCTTCTAATCAAGTTAACTACACATTCGTAAATAGTTCACATTCCTTCTGCAGGAGAAGCAACACCAGTTTGTAGCCGAAATCTAGTATTCATCGATGAGGCCCAAGTGAGATACCCCTCTCAACCTGGCCTTGAATGAACTTAAGGGACTCCCTTTGGACTAGCTGCCGCAATATGGACGTGTGCACGACGTCAGAGACGGCACCACGTGGAAGGTCTTTTACAACGAGGGCCTGGAGGCCAAGAAGAAGACAAAGAATTTTAGTCAGGCGGACATCGACGAGAAGGTGAAGCTTGCGTTTGAGAAAAAAGCAGCTGATGACGCGGAAAAAGCAGCCGAGGAGACAAATGAGTTGCTACAGCAGGCAGTTATTGCAGCTGTAGATGCCAGCAGAAATGATTTTGCTACTAACTTGATCCCGGCTTTCATCTACTCGACGAAGGAAAATCAATACAAGATGGTAGATGATTTCCCCATGCCTAGTTTCGTCAGGAGCAACTTGGTGAACAACACCACTGCACCATCACTTGCTCACGCAATCACGCCTGCTCCCATACCCGCACCTGCACTGGCACCCGCTCTTAGCAGCATGTCCTTAGTCTTTGGCGCGCTAGGCGGGCCTTCGTCTTTGGCTGAGCCCGATGCCCTCACAATAATTACCTGTCGCACCATCATATAACTAGAATATTTCATTTTCGTTGCCTTTCAGATGTTTTATGCCACAGACATGTGTTTGCAGGCCGACGAAACCCCGTGCACCGTACTCTACTAATTCAAAGGCCAGAAGGTGGATGTGGGAAAGACGGTGATAACGAAGCCATTGGAACTCACATTCCATGCCCAGCCGATGCCCGGTGGTCACTTCAGGGTTACCTTGTCGAGTGTGAAATCAGGGCATGAGGATTTGCCTCCTGCAGTACGGCTAGGGGGAGAGGACGACGAGACCTCACCGCAGATTGGAAACTTCAAGGGTTGGGTGCTGCTATGGCTGAAGAATCTTCTTCGTCTAGAGCCGGCCAAGAGAACACCGATGACCACACATCAACAAGCAGGTATGAACACCACCACCCCACCTATGCAATTGCCAGCGCATGTGGTGCCTGGTGAGAGCGGCGGACGACGTGATGAAGGGGGTCCAATAGTGGCTGATGTAATCACCCCCGTAGAACAAAGTATGCATGATGAGATGGAGGAGGACCGTAATGCCCCATACACACCCGCCGGTGGTCGTGTCTCCTGGCGGGATCTAGACTGGCCCCACATATCAATACTAGTCTTTTCTGTGCACTTTGTCCTCACTCGTGCGCACCCGGGAGCAAGTTCCCGATCGGTCACCCATCCTAAAATTACTCCAAGATGAACACACTTAACTTTGGAGTTCTTTCAGAATGGGCTCCCAGAAAAGCAGGAATTCCTTATTGATTTGAGTAGTCTATCATTCTATTAAGCCAGGCTATCACATACACCCCCACTCAGAACAACCGACGTCCTCGTCGGGCCACAAGAACGTTCCCTCTTGGCACATACGTCTGTGCTTCCAGTCCGGCACATGTGCCATGTCGTGTGCCATGATGGGTCACAAACGCCATGCACAACATGACCACGCACCTGTCTGCAAACATCCATGTAACCTTGGGTGTCGACTTACATACCAACTTGTAATGCCCCGGACACACCCACCGGTGGTCGTTACTCCTGACGGGATCTAGACTGGCCCCACAGATCAATACTAGTATTTTCTGCGCACTTTGTCGTCACTCGTGCGCATCCGGGAGCAACTTCCCTGTTGGGCACCCATCCTGAAATTACTCCAAGTTGAGCACGCTTAACTTTGGAGTTCTTTCAAAATGGGCTCCCGGCAAAGAAGGAATTCCTTATTGATATGAGTAGTCTATCATCCCTATTAAGCTAGGCTATCAAAAGGACCCTCTTCAGTTCCTCAATATAGACGCCTATGACGGTGACTAAGATATGATGAGTTAGCCATATGACGACTCGGGCTATCAGCATGCTGATGAGGATATGGGTGATCTTCCTGCGCAGGAACATACTAGTAGGGATTGCAAGAAGCCTCTATTCATGCAATCCTCACAGGACACGCCTGAAGACGCTGCCTCAACACAGGCTCAACTAGTCGAAGATCGTACTGTGCTTAGCCCGACAACACTGCGGCAAGGGTTAAGGAAGGGTCTAGAAGGTCAGCCCAAGAAAGAGGAGAGGAAGAGATCGGGGAAGAGAGGATCAGCTACCTACAAACAAGCCAGAGCACATAGCAGCCAGACGATGGATTTTGAAGAGCGTGTACCTGTCAAAGGTGCGGCCATGCTTCATGTCACGGGCGAGCCGATGCTACCGCCGAAACCGCGAGAGGCAACATCAGGGGATCTCAGGAGACTGCACGACCATGTGTTGTCAACTGAGAAAAGCCTACTAGACTCGAAGGATCCAAGATATCCGACATACGCGGCTCGTGTGACTGAGCGGAAGTTCTACATTGACACATGGCCCACGGAGGTGTTCTTCCCGCGGTTTGAGCATATCTTCAAGATGTTTCTGTCAAGGCGGCTCGGTTGTACAACCGTCCGCCTTTTTGCGCTACATATGAGCTCCGTCATGAAGAGAGAAGAAGTCTCGCAAATCTATGTGGCAGATCCATACTACATGCATGAGTCCTTCTTGAGTCTCGGCGACTTTGAGCATAAAACTGCTAGGGAGTACCTCGAATACTTCATGGTACAAAATAAGGACCAGGAAACTGTCCTCCTGCCTTGTCATCCAAAGTCAGTCAGTGCCGGACTACCCTTTCATACATTTCAATCATTCCTTCTCGCTCATATGGAGAATAATTTGAGGTGTTTTTTTCCCCGCACCAACGGACGCGCCATCCTTATCTTTCTTTACCCGCGAGTCTCCCACGCTGTATATTTTGACCCTACCAGAAACTACGAGAAGAAGGACTACACCCATGTAATGAATATTCTATATGATGCTTGTGACACCCCGAGACCGATGCGACAGGTGTCATCCTCTTATTCGTCGTTGTTGCTATGTCATCTGCTTGCGTGTTGCATTTTGCCATGTCATCATGTGCATTTCATCTGCATGTTTTTCAAAACTTGCATCCGTCCGTAGTTGCCGGGTTTGTCTGTTGTCTATTCTGAGCCCAGACACACTCGCACGCGTCCGTGGCACCTTCGAAACCTCCCTTTTGTAAGTGGCCGAAAAACATTCTCTTAATGGGGTGAAAGTTGGCTTGTGGTCTTATTATAGCATAGGTAGACCGCCTCTCAAATTCCGTTGCATTCGGAGTCAGTTTTTTGATAGCCCAACCGTCAAACTATAGCGGCATTATCACCGGATAAAGCGTGGGACGTTTTCGGTCTCCGAAAACGCCCGCCAGGCCTCTCTCCCACTCTAAACCAACCCACCTATGACCCAGCTACCCCTCTCTGCTCCGTAGCCGTCGGATCACCATCTGAGGCTCCGAAACACCCCCATGTAAAATTCGGCATCTCCTAACCCTTCCCTAACCTCTAGCCTCCCTTCTCCTCGAAATCCGCACCTCCTCAGCCCTACGCTGCCAATTGTCACCAGCCCAAAGGCCAGCTGCCACCTGAGCCGCCGCTCCCGTCCACTCCCACGGTGCCACATCGCCAACCCGCGCCCCGCAGCCACTTGGAAGGCGCCACGCGTTCCCCCAGCCATCTCCATCGCGCGAGCCCCGGGGTAGCCCATCGCGGGCCCGCACGAGCCCGGATCTCCGCCGCCGCCAGCCCGCGCGAGCCCGCGTCCCCCCGCCGCCCGAGCGCCCGAGCCGCCGCCCTCGTGAGCGTCGCACCTCGCCTGTGCCTGCTCATCTTCGCCGCCGTCGAGGACCCCGCTTTCGACCTCACCGACCACGCCGCCTCCCTCCACGTTCGCTGGACACCGCCGCCTGGCCGCTCCGCCCCCACAGCGTCGCGCCCGCGCGCCCCGCCTCTCCGCCTCCTCCTGCGAACATCGCCGCCACCTGCACCTCCTGCCCCGCCGGCCGCATCGCACCGCCCGCCGCTGCCTCACCGACCACCGCTCCTTCCCGCCGCCGGCCAGATCCGGTCGCCCACTGTTTGATCCACCCCATCCCGCGCCTCCGGTGCCGTCCCTGGCCCCCAGCGGCCTCGCCAACGCCCGCCACCGCCGTTCATTGCTTGGGCCTGTCGGATCCCCTCGCCGCCGGACATGTCCAGCCGAGCCGGACATTGTCCGCCCAGATCTGCCTGAGGTGGTGTTTTTTCTCTAAGTCCCTAAAAAAATAGTAATCATGTTGCATATTTTGGGTGGTCTTAATTTTGTGCACGTTTATCCAAATTGATCTTATGATAAGTCAAAATGATCGTCTCAGAGTGTTCTACATGTTGATAGGGTTTGCGTGCATGATATGATTCATCTTGATGCCTTAATCTTCATTGCAAAACTGCTATGTGATGTTACTGTCCAGCCCTTGTTGTGTGTCAATAGGATGTATGCATGTTGAGCATGATGTAACTTTGTGCATATTGGTTCAAATGGAGTGTATGATATGTCAAAATGTTCGTCTCTCTGTGCTCTACATGATGGAGGTGTTTGCATTCACGTTAGGTTGCATATTCTCATGTTAATTTATGTTGCAAAAGTGCTAAGTGCTGTTAACTACTGAAACTTGTTATAACTTGTTGATTTGTCTTTTTCATATCTTTTTGTGTGATTTTTGTTTGAGCATCATGTCAACATGTGTTAGGAGCACAATCATGCCATCTTTGTTGTGGTGCAATCTATTTTTCATGATATGCCTTGTGGTGAGTGCAACAAGCTTGTAAAGTGGCCTACTCGCTGTTTGCTGATTTCCGAGACTTGTTGAAAACTGCTAAGTCTGAAACTGTTATATTGTGATGCCATGTTTGCTTGATGCTATAGTCAAATCCATGCATGTTTTGGGATGTCCAATGACCATGTCTTGAATTCTATGTTATGCTCTATCCATCCATGTTCTTGTTTGCAATTATAGGTTGCTGTAGCTTGTATCTTTTTTGCTCTAAAATTGCTATAAAATGTTTCTGTCAGTCTATTATCAGTAAATTCAGTTTTGCCATGTGAATAGCTAGTGTTCTATGCATCCTGTGACCATGTTCTTGCCATGATTAGCTTCATAAACATGTCTTCTTGTTGTTGGTTATATTCACATGCCATGATATTATTTGAGATGAGTTGCACAAGCTTGCAAACATGCCTACTTGTCGTTGTGGCTGCCATGTTCAGTTTATTTCACAAGTCCGTGAGACTGTTATCATTTGCAATCTTGCCATGATGCTTTGAACATGTTCTAGCGGTGTTTGGTAGTAGCTCAGTGATCATGTTTGTAGTGCTTGACATGTACATACTTGCATGCCCTTTGATGCCATGAAATGCTCTTGTAGCATGTTGTTTTGATGATTGCAAAGTGCCCAGTTGCTGTTTTTGGACAGTTTGTTGTTATATCTTATTTCATGTGTATGTGTTAAACCGTTGCTCCGTTTTGAGCATGTTCTATATGAAACTTGCTTGTTTTTGCATGTAGATGCATAATATTATGTTGTATACATGTTTGGAGTGTGTTTGCTTGTTGTTCGAATGCATCTTGCATCTTTGCCATGCTTAACTTGTTTTGCTCATATCTTCTGGGCCGTAGCTCCGAATTAAATGAACTTTATATGTAACTTGACTAGAGTTTCGAGTAGATCATCATGGTGCATGTTAACTTGCTGTTTAACAACTTGAACTTAAAGTTTGTTCAGATCTGGACCAATTTCGAAATTTGCATATGAGGACTTACCGAAATTGTTATATGTTGTTTCCGGCCTCGTTTAAACTTGCTTTGTGTGATGTTCTTGCATGCTTCATCTCTTGCCATGATTTGCATCGTGTAGCCTTGTCATGCATAATTTTGGTTGAGCATCTTGTCTTGTTATGTGTTGTGTTTTTTTTTTACCTTGAAGACTGTAGGGCTTGCACCCCACAACATTTTATTACCAAAAAGACCAAACCGTACATAACTTCCTCAAGGTGAGGAAAATAAAAATAGAAAAAAATCTATCTAAACTGTACAAAGGCGAAGAAACAACTATACCTAAAAGAAACAGAAAAACAAAAGGAAGGACCTCTCAAGGAGGCAAGAAATCAATCCATTTGAGCAGAGCATCCCTATATTTCTTCTTGATTCTATGGGAGAGCAGTGTAAGGTTGAAAATAAAACCATATCTCCAGGTCCTGAAAGAAGGTCTAATATTCCTGAAACTCTGTCATTCCGAACCTTCAAGATATTCCACGAAGCAGTAAAAACCACTTCCACAAAGAAAGGCTTGCTGAAATCCTTCCTAGCTTGGCACGCTATGTCCACCATATCCTGACTATCCTTCCAAGTGATTTGCAGGTAGTTCCACACTCAGACACTGAAGTTGCATTGGAAGAAAAGATGGTTTTGATCCTCCAAAGTGCCAATTGGACAGAGCACACACTCAGGGCCCTCATTGATTTTCCAATGCCTTCGCTGGATCATATCCTTGGTGTTTACCCTATCCATTATGACAAGTCAGGCAATCATTTTGATTGACATGGTGCAGCAACTCTTCCAAATCCAGCTAAGAATTGGGTTGACTACCATTGGCTGATAGGCAAAATCATAGAACTTCTTTGCAGTATTTGCAGACTTCTTACCATGCCTCAAACTCTAAGAATCAGGGCAAGCACCGTCCAGATGAGTAGAGCCCAGCAGTTGCAAAAGCTTCTTGAAATCTTGGAAGGCCTGTTCAGACAATGGCAAAAAGAAGATGTCCAAAATATCATTCACTTGAAAAGCATCTTTGACCAAGAGATTCTTGCTCAAGCAGAAAGAGAAAAGTCTTGGGAAACGATCCCTAAGAGGAACCCAGCTGCCCCCAGTTTGCCAAAAGTCAGCCCAGAACAGTACAATGTCTCCAGAATGAACATCAACAGAAGTAACAGCTCTGAAATTATCCATTAACTTGCAGACATCTCTCCACCAAAAAGATCCACAGAGAGTAGTATCATGTGGAACCCTTTGGAAATAGTAAGTCTCCCAAATCAAGTGAACCCAGGGCATAACCATCTTATTATAAAATTTATTCAAATGTTTGAGCAGGGGTGCTTCATTTTGTAAACCAAGTTTTAAGATGCCAAGCCCACCCTTGAGTTTTGGCCTATGAACTAGTGGCCAAGCAGCTAGAGAGTGTCCCCTTTCCTGACCATATTTTCTCCACAAACACTGCCTTTGGATCCTTTCCAGTTGCTTCAGAATACCCTTAGGAATAGACAAACTACAAAGGAAGAATATAGGCAGTGATGAAATGACATAATTCACAAATTGTAGTCTGCTCCCTTGGGGTAGAAACCAAGAACTAGCTGTCAATCTTCTCTCCATACAATCCACTAGAGGAAGAAAATCCACAATTTTGGGTCTAGTAGTCCCCACTGACAGTCCCAGATATGTGAAAGGCAGAGTGCCCAAGTTGCATCCAGAAAAAGAAGCTAGATCAGTAGCCTCATGATCATTCACATTAATAGGATACATGGAGGATTTGTGAAAGTTGATTTAAAGACTAGTTGCCAGAGAGAAAGACTATATAACTGATGTCAGTGCCTCCAAATGATTTCTGTCAGCTTTTAAGAAAAGCAATGTATCATCAGCATATTGCACAATAGGGAAATCAGGGTCATGATTTTGCAATGGTCTACTGAGAAGGCCTTGCTGATGGAGATCATTAACCAAAGTTTGCAGGAGGTCAGCAGCAATGACAAAGAGTAGTGGGGAGATAGGGTCTCCTTGTTTACTCCACATTTGCATTGAAATGGTTTCCAGGGACTCCATTAAGCAAAATAGAAGAGGTGCCATATGATAGCAACTGTTTAATCCATGTAATCCATATGTTGTCAAAACCTTTAGCCACAAGAATCCTTATGATTGCCTCATGTTGAATGGAATCAAAAGCCTTTTCAAAGTCTAACTTTAGCAAAATAATGGGCTGTTTAGATTGATTGCATTGGTGGATATACTCAAATGTCCAAGCAAGATAATCTTGAATTGTTCTTGACTTTATGAATCCATATTGGTTCTTATGCACACATTTGGTGATCACTTCCTAAAATCTATTGGCAGCAAGCTTTGTGAGGAATTTCAGACCTACACTAGTGAGTGAAATAGGTGAAAAATCACCCACACTCTCAGGAGTCTGCTTCTTTGGGATCAGAGTGATGTAAGCATCATTAAGATTCTCTAATTTGGCCAGGCCTGTGTGAAATTCATGAAGTAGCCTAATGAAATTAGTAGAGATGATGTGCCAACATTTTTTCAGAAATAGACCATTAAAACCATCGGGTCCAGGCACCTTATCAGTGGGCATTTCCTTGAGAACCTGCTCAATCTCCTTCTTCTCAAAAGGTTTGGTGAGAACATCCAGGCCTTGAACAAATGGTATTAAAGATAGGATGTTCACATTCAAAGTGATGGGCTTCACTGTTCCCCATTCTGTTTTTGAACGAGACTAAGAATTCCTTGGCCATTTCCTCATGATCAGAAGTTACAGTGCCATCAGGCAGCAATAAACTGGCTATAGCATTCCTTCGATACCTCTCAGTTTCCATGGCCTGAAAGAACTTGGAATTCTCCTCACCTACTTTAATATGCCTGATGGTACATCTCTTCTTCTAGTAAAGATACTGCAGGTGTAAGAGGTGCTCATGATGCATTTTAGTAATCTTTCTGAATTTTTTTCCAGGTCTGGACAGAGGTCTCATATCCTCCAGGTTGTCAAAGCAAAGGATGACCCAGTTGCATTTTTAAATAAGCCCTTTAATGTGTGAGAGACCTTTCTGCCATTTATTTAATGCAAATCTCAACGCCTTTAATTTATCGACAATAATTGCTGCGATGTGTGCCTTATGAGAAGGACGAGCCCATACCTCGTTCACACACTCCATAAAACCTAGCTGATGGACCCAAAAGTTTTCAAATATGAAGATACATGCCTTTGGAATTGAAGTACTGATGGCAACCAAACATGGTACATGGTCGGACGCAGTTTTGGTAAGACGAGTCACCTGTGTCATTGGGTATAAATTAATCCAACTGGCCGAGGTAAAAACCCAGTCCAGCTGCTCCATGAGAGGCGAATCTTGGATGTTGGACCAAGTAAATTTTCACCCCTTTAGAGGAATCTCTAGCAAACCCAAGTGCCCAATAATTTCATTGAGAATGAACATGTCGTTGATATCCCCTCCAGGGAGGTTCCTGTTGTCAATGGATCGAATAAAATTAAAGTCTCCCATTAACATCCACTTTTGATCCGGGTCAATATCTAGGTTGTAAATCCATGAAACAAACTCATCTCTTAACTCACCCTGACATAGGCCATAGATGTTCACAAGAAACCATTCTTCGTTATTATGAACTGACGTAAACTGCATCACAATGGCATAGGGCTTAATTTCCAGCAGCGTACCAGGGAACGTGTCCGAGCGCCACACAGTTAAAAGGCCCCCCGAAGCACCTCGAGAGGGAGACTCTACAAATTGGTCAAAACCATAGGGGTAGATGGATTTCATGACTGCACGCGAGCATGAAGTAAGTTTAGTCTCCTGGAGATAGATTACAACACTCTGACTCTCGATCACTTTGTCCCTGACAGAACGCTGCCTGGACTCAGCATTTAGGCCACGCACATTCCAACACAGAATTTTCCAGCTATGCTTGGACATAATATGCACGAATAACCAAAATAAAGTAGAGTAAACGCATCATTGCACCTAGTGCCATGCGATACAAAAGACTATAGTGTTCACCCACAAAGAAAGTCACATCCCAAACGAGACCCAGTTCGACAATAAAGGAAACCACCATAACAGGCACACCAGGCCGAGACATCGAAGAGGGATTAAACATTAAACTGAAGGTGAGGGCGAGTCCTCTCGAGGATCATCCATAAGCTTGTCCGCCGTTAAGAGAGAAGGGTCGATCTCCAGCTCCGCTCCCACTGCCTGCAGCACGTGAATTGGGGTATGTGGTGGATCAGCAGGCAGGCTGTATTCAGATGCACCAGGAGTAGCGGGCTGGGCCTTGTCCTTCATGGGCTTGGCACGTGGGCGCTTCTTTGATGGTTGGAAAGATAGCTGCTCGAAGACCACATTTTTGAAGCCATCCAATTTTGCTGCGCTTCGAGTGCAGCATCGAAGAGTTGTGTCAGCCACAGGCACCTTCTTCTTGCCTTTTCTCTTCTTCTCCACAGAGAGATCTATAGAGAACATCATTGGGGAGGAAGTAGAGTTAACTGAAGCAGAAAAAACTGGATCATCAGCCGGGAGCTCATTGGTAATCGGGGATGAAACGAGAGAAGCGGGTAGCTCCTCAAACAGGGCTCTAGCAACTGGGCGCTTTGCTGTCATTGATCTTCTTGTAGAAGCAACAACCGGCAACGAGGCAGACAGCAAAGACATCTTCCTTGTTTCATCAAAATCTATGGTCCAAGATCTCTTGGAGTAAATGACTGTGCCCATTGTCCTGAATGAAATCTACCTTGGCACATCTCTACCTGTGAACTCAAAATCAAGTTTTCAAAAGACCTCTTCCAGATCATTTCCGGAGGAAGAGGAGGCCCTGCCACAATGCGCGACATTAAGATCTCGTGGTGCTGGATAACCGGTGGCTAGTAGGGCACAATGGCCAATAGGTTCTCTTCCAAAGTTGGCTGCTGCAGAGGCTAAAGATGAAGATCCGGCAACTGCACCACAGGTTGTTGGATTTCCACGCCAAACTCCTGTTGATCCATGGAAACAGATCCTTCTGCTGGTCAATCACAACCGAGACCTGACCCTGCTCGGGAATAACCAACTGCCGAGCTTGATCACCCACTGCTTCCTCTTCCCACCCAGCATTTTCCCAGCCACGCGCGACATCATTCACTGGTGGGGGGAGCTACTGGTGCATCATTCCAACCTAACATTGCGTACGGAGGCAAAACGAACTGAAGATTGTCTTGCACAAGATTTCCAGGCAGGGGGTGAGGGTTCCCATCCAGTGGCATTGGGTCCTCATCGTTGGGCATATGGTCAGCAAAATCTGCATCATGAACATAGGAGGCAGCGGTCCAAGAAACTTGAGCACCACCCCATTCCGCATAATCGCCAAAAACAACATCCCGAGGAACTAGAGGTGTATCTGGGAAACTAGCCTCCACCAAAGTGCGAACAAGATAATGATCCTCACTGTCCGATGAAATAAACTTCCCAAAAGTGCCAACAGCCTGCGAGATATATTCAGTAGTGCGATAATCTAGTGAGATACCAATGAACATCAACCACCCCTTACGAAAACCATGAGCTCCCTTGAAATTCTCTCCATCATGTTTCATAAATCTGACAAAGCGGTCATTGACCAGAGGAAAAGGAGCATGCTGAATCAAGGTGTATCTAACTAACGGATCCCTCACATGAAACAAACCTACTCCATGGAACCACGGCTGAGCAGAGCGGACCAAAATACCTTGATTCTGCAGAAACTGAACAACTTCCTCCCGCACAGGTTCAAGGGGTCCTTCCGGTGCAGGCATCACCTCCGCGACCATGTAGTCCTCATGGCGACGGGGTGGCCTCGCAGTAGGCGTGAAGAAGGACCGAGGAAGACGACGGTCGCCACCGTCAATGATGTGGTGGCCCGCAGGCACAAAGCGCTGGGGGTCAAGCTCAAAATTCGCCATGGAAGAGGAAGAAGCTCGGATGGGGTTTTCTTCGGAAGGGGGAGAGGGCAGATGCAATGAGGGCGGCGGCGATGGGACTGGACAGTCTATCCCAATAACTCCGGCTCTCTTCCCATGAGAAGCAGCAAATTCCAAAAAATTGTATTTTGTTGCACTAAAATTGGTCTCCAAACCAATCCATTGGAGCGCGAGAAATCATTACAGTCGCGGCTAGAATGACCTGGACGGGAGCAAGCCCCACAGACCGTCCGCATTCCGCAGGTCGCCGACAGGTGGCCCCTCAATGAGAAGATTGAACATGTAACCACGCGGTCCACCATGTCGTCGACCATGGCTTCAAACTGCCTCACAGCCTCTTGAGAGGAAGGAATAGCGGGACCCCTCGCCATTGGGCCAGCAGAAGGGCTTGAGGGCCCAAGGGCAATTGGGTTATGCAAAGAAGATGAGCTAGATTCCTGATTACCTTCCATAAGATCAATGCTACCAAAGTCCATAGGGCCCGTGCTAGCAGTCGAAGGCCCAGAAGAAATTGGGGTGTGCAGCGATGGGGTAGCATTCCGATCAGAGATTTTAAAAGGAGGTAATCCCGCCTCCACTAAATGCGCGGATGAGATCGCATCATTCTCGGGGGACCGTTCCTCAAAAACTGGAACACTTAACGGAGCAAAAGTTGCCGGCCAGCTCAACTCCGGCATGGGAGTGACCGTGCCGAAGACAATGGGTGGACAACCCACCGTCCAAAGCAACTTCTCAGGGGGGGGGGTTGATGAATGATAACACACTCATGTGGTAGAGGATCATATCCCGCCTCAATAATTGTATCAATGCATTGTTGCGTGGAAGGAAATATGTATCCCTTGCAAGCAGGATAATGCTCAAACGTGGCGAAAGATAGTTTCTTCTTAGCAGATGCAGAAGACTTAAAAGCGGATCTAATAGGAGGTTTATGCATAGCCAAAAGTCCCAAACTTGTTCGGTGCTTAGTAGGACTAACAAGAATCCATTCAGCATCGCATTCTTTCCTCCAGATCTTAAGTTATCTAACCCAATTAGGGCCCCCATTACCCCAGAGGTGAAAGAAGCACTTGAACAAATCACAAACAAAAGATCGAAGATCCATGATAATAAAACCAACTTGCTTGCAAGAAACGTGGAAGGAATAAACCTTATCTTTGACATGAGCCACTTGAAGATCAATTGCCGAACCCCCAAGTGCAGCCTCCAAAGCCGCCGCCACAGAATCGTCCGAGAGACGGAAAGCATGACGACTAAAGGAGACGATCAAAATGAAAGACCGATGACGTCCCAAAGGGTGAATCGTGCGCCCCGTTGATTTGAAAACTTCATCAGAAAAAACCCTACCCTTGGAGAAATCCAAGCAAAGGGTAGATCCACAAGAAGAACCCATAGAAGATGGGTATAGCCGTGATCCAGAGAAGACGCCGGAGAAGCTGATCGGAAGGGATCCACAGATTAGTGGATAATTGAGGAGATCGCCGGAGACAGAGTCAGCACCGAGGTGGGTGGTGGGAGTGCAATTCCATACACTGTGGGTGGTTGGCTAGGAATTTATTGTCCCTTCTTATGTGTTATGTGCTTACCGTGCTGCTTGCTTCTTCTCGTTAGTTGTTATTTCGCTGCGATCGTGAGGATTCGTTGGACTATGCTTGGTTCGTTTTCGTGGCTTCTTCGTCTTATTCATGGACTCGATCTTCTTCCTTGCGGGATTCCAGGTAAGAGGACCGTCACCTTGGATCCCATTACTATCATTGCCATGCTAGTTGTCTCGATGCTATCGCTATATGTCGCGCTACCTATCTATTTGTTGTCAGCCTCTCATTGTTGCCATGAAACACCCTCTAACCTTTGACACCATCCCAGCAAACTTTTGTTTGGCTATGTTACCGCTCATTCAGACCCTCTTATAGTGTTGTTAGTTGCAGGTGAAGATGAAGATTGCTCCTTGTCGGAACTTAGATTTTGGGAATATCACAATATCTCTTAATTAAATTAACACACCTATATACATGGAAATGGGTGGAAGGCTTGGCCTTTTGCTCGGTGTTTTGTTCCACTCATGCCGCCTTAAGAACCGATAAACCGGTGTTATGTTCCTTGATTTTGCGTTCCTAACACAGCTGGGTATATGGGGACCCCTTGACAATTTGCTTTGAATAAAACTCCTCCAGCAAGGCCCAACATTGGTTTTAATTTGCAACATAATAAAAACTTAATTAATTAATTAAATTGCATAGGGGTCGCGTCCCCGGGGATTATTTTCTACATACAGGGGGCCAGTGCTGATGGTGTTAGTCCCAAACGGGCAACCTTCGGGGCCGCCTCGGGGAAACTCAAGGTATCTTGTTTTACGTGTAGCTTGTCCCATCCGGTCGTGGCCTGAGATGAGATACGCGCGGCTACAATCAGGGTGTCTGCATGCCGGGAGGTCTTGCTGGACTTGTTTTACCATTGTCGAAATTTCTTGTGCACCGGGATTCTGAGTCTGATCGGGCTGTCCCTAAGATAATGGGTTTTTACCTCTGCCAATCGTGAGAGCTTGTGATGGGCTAAGTTGGGACACCCCTGCAGGGTTATGATCTTTCGAAAGCCGTGCCCGCGGTTATGTGGAAGATTGGAATTTGTTAATGTCCGGTTGTAGAAAACTTGACAGAGGATCCAAAATAAAATACATCAACCGCGTGAGTAACCGTGACCGTCTCTTTTCAGTTTGAGAAGAGAACACGGTGGGGTTATGTTTGACTCGTAGGTAGTTCAGGATCTCTTAGAGATCATCACTAGTTTGCGACCGTTTGCGTAGATACGCATCTTATTCTTGTACTCGTAAGTTAGCCACCATATAATGCTTAGCCGCTGCTGCAACCTCACCACTTAACCTCTCCATGACCTCTAAGCTTTGCTAGTCTTGATACCCATGGTTATGGGATTGCTGAGTCCTCGAGGCTCACAGATACTACATCAATAATTGCAGGTGCAGGTTTTCGATGACTTGACGTGAGAGCGATGTTTACTTGTGTTGGAGATCTTTCTTCTTCTTCTTCATCGACCTTGGGATAGGCTCCTAGTCGGCAGCCTGGGATAGCAGGATGGACGTCGTTGTGCTTTTCATGTTTTCATCCGTAGTCGGATGTCTTGTGTATGAATTGTTGTATTCATGTGGAAGTTTGTATGACTTGTATGTATCCCCATCTATTTATGTAATTGTACGATGTAATGATATCCATCTTGCTAAGTGCCCGAAATGCAGTTGTGCCCCAATCACGAAGTGTTCACGTGATTAGGATAGAATCGCATCTTGGGCGTGAAAATGCTCTCCAAGGCTTCAGCTTGAGGGGTGGCCACCTGCAGATCAGGAAACAAAGGAAAAACAAGATGGGTTTCTCGCATAGAACTAACTTCTGCTGCATCCATGTCCCAAAACCAAGCAAGAAAGATGGATTCTACCTCCTCCATCTGATGATGGAGTTTAGAAGGGATCACCAAAAGCTTCACATGACAAGCCAAAATGAATATCATATCCGCAAATGGGTAGAATCACATGGAGAAGCGGATTATGAACTTAGAGATGACTTCTTTCACATCCAGAGGGACATTGCGACGATCATCATTAAAGAAGTCATCGAAGAGAAGGTGATATTCCACCATAGCCCTATATTGCTAGCTGACCTCCGAACTCGCGTAGGCAGGCAACGACAGGACCTCACATCGTTCAAGAAGCTAGGGTGCATCCTCGATGATATGGAAGGATGGAACTTCTAGTGATTTACGAAGCCGATGATGATGATATGTGTACCTCTAGTTAATTAGTTTGCGTACGATGATGATGGTGATCTTGTTAGTTTGGGTACGATGACCTGCGTACCTCTAGTTAATTAGTTTGCGTACGATGATGATGGTGATCTTGTTAGTTTGGGTACGATGACCTGCGTACCTCTAGTTAATTAGTTTGCGTAAAATAAAGCTCCATTGATTATTTGTATGGCTACTATAAAGTACCGTAGGATGCCGCTAAAGCGACACTACGATCAGAGACCCTTCAACGAAACTGTGTGCAATGCAATAATCACAAACGATGATGTAAAAAACGTCAAAAAAGGTGCAAAACATTTGCTATGACAGATGCATCAAACACGGTTCAGATTTTAATTGCGTGTGCAATGCAGGGCATACGGTTCAGTTCAATGAGCTGTTTGCGCTGAGGCAGAAGAACAGAAACGGGCAGGCAGATGAAGGTGTGTGTGTTATACGACATACAGTTCACTCAGATGAACTGTTTGTGATTAGGCGGAACAAAAGAAACGGTCAGCTAGATTAAGATGTGTGCGGTAGAGGGCAAACAGTTCACTCAGATGAATTGTTTGAATTGAGCCAAGATAACAAAAATGGTTCAATATAACAAGACGTGTGTGATACGCGAAAAACAGGACTGTAGTCAGAAATGTGCATGAAGACTTATAATAACACAGACGGTTGCTTCTACTAGACGTATGTGATATGCTCTATCTACACAACATCTATTGGCCATTGGGCGACGGGTGGTCATCCGGGTATGCCATAAGGATGTGAAGAGGCATCCAATATCATCAAGGACTAGATGTTCCACCAATATCTCATCTAAGAGAACTCTCAAGTTAAATGTGCTCAGGCTGGAGCAGCCATCAGATGGGTGATTGGATGGGAAGTTGTCTTGATGTTAAATTAACCTCGAGGTCCTTGTTTTTTATTTTTATTTTATTTGTTAACACATGTTAAAGAATGTCTGCCGCATTACTTTTTGACAATGTACGATACGTGCCATAAAGTTGATCCATCCGACCTATTTGTGATGGAATAAGCTGTTTGTGTTGTCGGCTAGTATACAACCGTTTGATATTGATGAATTCATCACCGATGGGTTCCCTAGTGTGGTCCGTGTTCATTTGATCATCATCTACTTCTTGTGCTAGCTCGATGTTCCTTATATGCAAAGTTTCCATTAATTGATGGCGTTTTATGAACACCCCACCGTTTCCCGCCATTTCCTCACCTGTTTCCCACCACCCAGCGATATTGCGCATAAACCTAGGCGGTGCGCGACACACGGAGGCAACAAGTGCAGCCTGTAGCACATCCACCTTTTCCAAGCATGCCAACCCACCAAAGCGCCGCCTCTGCCATCAACCTCATCGACGAGGAAAACGAGAAGGTGCCACGACCCATCGAGGCCGAGGCACTCCCCGGCAAAGCGATGGAAAATGTCGTGATGCACGTCATCGCCAGGGTTGAAAAGACCCTTAGCGCATGGCACTCCAGTGGCGCGGATCAAGATAGGCGTGTCATCGCTGAGAGGCTGCAGCTCACCGTACAACATGATCTATGGCGTGCCGCAAAGCAAGCTAGGTGCATCCACGCCGATAGGCTGCGGCTTGCCGCACAGCGAGACCGTTGGAGCACCGCAGAGCGAGAGGCGCAGCGCGCCGCATAGCAAGAGCGGATCCATTCACGCTCTTGCACTATAAAAAAAAGACACATTCGTGACATTTTGGGCCGAACGAATTTTTTTCCTGTCATGCTTATGACACTTCTATGACGATAATTGTGAGAAAACCCGGTATCATCATAGATGTGGTAGGCTCTTACTTCTATGACAAAAAATCATGACAAAAAATGGGCTTTTCGTCTTGGGCGGGTCGGAGACGCAGCTGCATGACATTCTTTGGGCCGTCCATGATGGAAAAAACCATGGTAGAAGCGAGGATGAGGAAAATATAGGGGAGTTCCCGGTTACGATGGGTTGGTCGGGGCCGAGTGATGCACGGAGGTTTGCACGTTTCTCTCGTACATGTATGCGCGTGTGTGTGAGGCGTTGCGTTCTAACTGAACCCGAGCGAGGCATTGGGCTCTAACTGAACCCGAGCGATTGCACTAGCTACGTTACTGAACCCGAGTGATCGAACCCTTGTTGTTAACTGAACCCGAGAGTGATTCCTTCGCTACTGTTGCTAACTGAAGCCGATGGATGCTGCCTCTGGATGAACAATGATTTTTGTTGGGGGGTTTGGATGAACAGTTCCTGGTGGGGGGTTGGATGAACAGGACCCCGTGGTAGTAGAGGTCGTTGCCGCTGGATGCCAAGGACCCCGTTCGATCGAGCCAGTTGGGGTGGATGAACATGACCCCGTGGAGGGCTGCATGAACATGACCCCGTGGAGGGCTGCATGAACAGGACCCCGTGGAGGGATGGATGAACAGTAGCCGGTGGAGGGTTGGATGAACAGTTGCTCATGGAGGGGTGGTTGAACACGACCCCGTGGAGAGGGCTGGTTGAACAGTAGCCGGTGGAGGAGCGGTGGAGGCTGGATGAACAGTCGCAGGTGGAGGCTCGAGGAGGTCGACGGTGGATGAACAGTAGCCCATGGAGGCTGGAGGAAGTCGATGGTGGTGATGAATAGTATCACATGGAGTTCCGTTTTGCTGTACGCATACCCCTCTCGATGAACAGGGCCCCCGTTTCGACCGTGGCGCTCCAACACAAGTCGGTTTCCTCCGTTTTGCGGTATGCCACACCCCTCCCGATCAACAAGACCCCATTTCGACCGTAGGAGGTCCAAGAGAAGTCCGTTTCCTCTGTTTTGCGGTACGCCAGACCCCTCCTGATGACAAGGATCCCTGCTACCTCTTGAGGATGCATTGGTTTTCCCTTGAAGAGGAAAGGGTGATGCAGCAAAGTAGCGTAAGTATTTCCCTTTGTTTTGAGAACCAAGGTATCAATCTCGTAGGAGACTACACGCAAGTCGCCTAGTACCTGCACAAACAATCAAGAACCTTGCAACCAAAGCGATAAAGGGGTTGTCAATCCCTTCACGGCCACTTGCAAAAGTGAGATCTGATAAATATATCAAGATAAGTATTTTTGGTATTTTTGTTGTATAGATTGGAAAATAAAGATTGCAAAATAAATAGTAAACTAAAATTGTAGATCGGAAACTTATATGATGTAAAGTAGACCCGGGGGCCATAGGTTTCACTAGTGGCTTCTCTCATGATAGCATATATTACGATGGGTGAACAAATTACTGCCAAGCAATTGGTAGAAAAGCGCATAGTTACGAGAATATCTAGGCATAATCATGAACATAGGCATCATGTCCGTGTCAAGTAGACCGAAACGATTCTGCATCTACTACTATTACTCCACACATCGACCGCTATACATCATGCATCTAGAGTATTAAGTTCATAAGAACAGAGTAATGCCTTAAGCAAGATGACATGATGTAGAGGGATAAACTCAAGCAATATGATATAAAACCCATCTTTTTATCCTCGATGCAACAATACAATACGTGTCGGTTCCCTTTCTGTCACTGGGATCGAGCACCGCAAGATTGAACCCAAAGCTAAGCACTTCTCCCATTGCAAGAAAGATCAATTTAGTAGGCCAAACTAAACCGATAATTCGAAGAGACGTGCAAAGATATTAAATCATGCATATAAGAATTCAGAGAAGAACCAAATATTGTTCATAGATAATCTTGATCATAAACCCACAATTCATCGGATCTCGACAAACACACCACAAAAAGACTTACATCGAATAGATCTCCAAGAACATCGAGGAAAACTTTGTATTGAGAACCAAAGAGAGAGAAGAAGCCATCTAGCTAATAACCATGGACCCGAAGGTCTTTGGTAAACTACTCACACATCATCGGAGAGGCTATGGTGTTGATGTAGAAGCCCTCCGTGATTGATTCCCCCTCTGGCGGAGTGCTGGAAAAGGCCCCAAGATGGGATCTCACGGGTACAGATGGTTGCGGTGGTGGAAAAGTGGTTTCGTTGCTCTCTCTAATGTTTCTAGGGTACAAGGGTATATATAGGCGGAAGAAGTACGTCGGTGGAGTTACGAGGGGCCCACGAGGGTGGGGGCGCGCCTACCCCCCTGGGCGCGCCCTCCTGCCTCGTGGCGTTCCAGACTTCAACTCCAACTCTTCTGGTTAGCTTTCGGTCCAAGAAAGATCCTCCCGAAGGTTTCATTCCGTTTGGTATTCCTTTTCTTGAAAACACTGAAATAGGCAAAAAAATAACAGGAACTGGCACTGGGCCTTCGGTTCATAGGTTAGTCCCAAAAATTATATAAAAGAGCATATTAAAGCCCATTAAACATCAAAAACAGATAATATAATAGCATGGAACAATTAAAAATTATAGATAGGTTGGTGACGTATCAATCTCATTTCGACCGTGGTCGGTCGAACACAAGGTCATTTCCTCTGTTCTGCGGTACGCCATACCTCATTTCGATCGGATGTTCCGTCCAAGCCGGTTGGCTCCCGATGAACACGACGACGATGCAATTTCTCCATTCCGATCCAGCCATCTACACGAGCCCTGGCCGTACGTATGCGCGAGTAGGCGTTCGAAACCCCGCCTGTATGTACGTATGTGGCCGTACCCTGGCTACCATACGTACGTGCACACGACATTAACGAGACTGCATGACATGCTATGTGCGTGCCTCTACTACAACACGTGCGCGCCTCTACTATGACACGTGCCCTTCCTTACACGACCACGGTTCATCACTGCAGCCTGCAGACAGACCGATCGACCAGTATGTACGCACACGTTCATGACCAGAATGACAACGCTACGTACGCTATGACCAGGTGGGTCCCGACTGCCAGGGACTTCCTTGCATGCGAAAATGTAGCCGGTGGGTCCCTGCAGTTAGGGGGCGAATCATTTTTTTGCCCGTAATATGGATGCACTTCCTTGCGTGCGAAGATGTAGCTGGTGGGTCCAAGCAGTCACGGGGGAAGTGTTTTTTTTTGCGAAATACGGTGGCCCGTTTGATGGGTCCTTGCTGTCAGGTGGAGGAATCATTATTTGCCATGTAATAAGGAGGCACTTCCTTGCTGCGGCCGTGGACCCAGCTGTCAGCCTCTCCACGTATAGTACTCTTTCGATGGAAGTCGTTCCTTGACCACGTTGACCACGCCGCGCCGAGAGTACCAGGGCAGTGGACAGCGGTGAGGCCTAGGAAGGGGACGACGCGGCAGTGGATGCCCATGCGGAGAGGAGTACGAGGGTTCACTGGTTTAGCTGTGGTTTGAGGCTGTCGTCGCCGCAGGGCCTGGCTAGCGGTGGGATAGTAGGAGGCGGTGAGGCCTCCGCGACAGCATAGTCGGCCATGCGAGGCAGGAGCATGCGACACGTCCGGTGCTGCTTTGGGCGGCTGGAGCAAGAACACCATGAACTTAGTAGGCCCACAAGTTAGCCTCCCACTATGTTGGGTCCCAGCTAGCAGGGAGATAATTCATTTTTTTTGTGCGTAATAAGGAGTCACTTCCTTGCATGCGAAGATATAGCTGGCGGGTCCGAGCTGTCAGCGGGGGAATGTTTTTTTGCGAAATTCAAAGGCCCTTCCGGTGGGTCCCAGATGTCTGGTGGAGGCATCATTATTTTGCGCGTAATAAGGAGGCATTTCCTTATGTGTGACCGTGGACCCAGCTGTTAGCCTCTCCATGTATCGTCCACTTCCAATGGATGTCGTTCATTGACCACGTTGACCACGCCGCGCCGAGAGCACCAGGGCGGTGGACGACGGCGAGGCCTAGGTAGGGAATGACACGGAGCCGGGGAAGATGCGGCAGTGGATGCCCACGCTGAGGGGAGTACGAGCGCTAACTGGTCGGTTGCGGGGTGAGCTGACGTCGCCGGAAAATAACATGATGTGCGGTTGGGTAGAGGGATGGCCTGGCAGCAGCACAGCCGGCAGCGGGAGGGAGCAGGTAGTCCCGTCGGCGCTGGTTTGGGCGGCTAAAATAGGAAGATCAGAGATTGAAGAAGCACGGCAGCCGTTGGATGGACATCCAACAACCACTGCTTTGTGTTGACTAAGTTTACAAAGCCTTGCATATGCGTCTATTTTTTTTAGGATAGCTTCATCATGAACCTAGTAGGCCCAAAAGTCAGCTTCCAAATCTGTGGAAAACCACATACAGCCCATTAGCCATTATTTTCAATAATTTACAGCCCATTAGCTAATTCTTAAGGATATTTGAAGCCCATATTCTTTTTATTAGCATTGCAGACCATATATTCTGTGCATTGCTAAAAAAATCAATGAAAATTTTCATATTTCGGTGGGTTCCAAACTATTTTAATCACGGAATTTCGAGTCACGTTAAAAATAATTTTTTAAAAATTATATCAAAATAAATTCAAAAAACAATTCTCCACAAAAAATGAATGAAATTTAAAATCTTAACTAGCAAGATGCCCGTGCGTTGCACGGAACATCAAGATGCATTTGTATGAGTACTTATCTTGTGTGAGAAAAGACGATATTTTAGTGTAATTGCCAGTTGGCTTTGGTTTTTATAAGAGTACAGAGTACAGAAATCCAGAAAAAAATGATATTTTTATGTAATTGTCGGTCGGCTTTGGTTTAAAAATTTACAGCCCATTTCTTACTATTTATAGCCCATTTTCTGGGGGAGCCCATATCTTACTACTTACATCCCTCCTCGTCTTGAAAGATTTGCAGCCCGGCAAGGCTAAGAAAAGCAAGTAGGCCTCGGTTTTGGTATTCTTCAAAACAAAAAGAACTAAGCTAGCCATTTTCTGAAAGAAAAAAGTTATCAACTGGGCTCGTCATGTGCTTAAATAAAAGCGTAAGCGTGGGCTAGACGGGCCACAACCCCCGCACAACGCCCAGTTGAGCTCCGTCTCTGAAACTAAAAAACAACTGGGCAAGCTGTTGGGTCCCTGGTGTTATCCGCTCATTGTGTAATTTGCTCGTTTATTGACTACATTGACAATGGCGTGGGACCTAGTTGTCAAACAATTAGGAGGAATTATTTTTTTGGCTTGTCATAACGAGGCACCTACTTGCGTAATGCAATGACCCTGGTGGGTCCCTACTGTCAGCCTCTCCGCGTACAGTCATCTCCTGATTCCTCTTGGTTGTTGACCATGTTGACAACGCCAGACGACGGTGGGAACAGCGAGCGAACCAGGGAGGAGAATGACGGCGAGGCCTTGGACGGGAACGAACAGCATCCGTCGAAGATGCGGCAGTGTAGTGGCAGGTGGAGGGGAGTACAAGGGCAGCAACATACAACTCAAGCTTACAAACGGTACAAAAAGCCTAAGGAATAATTGTTAATCAAATTTTTAGACAAAACCCAGATTGAACATGGCATTAACATCTAACCCAACCACTCTTTTTTGCAGTCACAAACAAATGGATCGATCTGATCCATAAAATCAACATCTTGTGCAAAAAATATTTCAGGATGACTACAACTTGTTGTAAATAGAAGCCGAGCACGTTTGGAAGCCCATTTGTCCACCTGAAAAATTCTTTTTTTGCTGTTCAACTTGTCCGTCCGTGAGAAATCTCTTGCGGTAAAACTTAAGCCTCATGGACAATAGTAACCTCGCATTCAACAGAAAGAATGTGACAAAGCTTTTGTTTGCCTGGTTGGATGCATATCCTTCCATCGTTATTGTCCTCAAACGAATGTCATGAGAATTGAGAAAATCCTGGTGCTTATTACGCCATCGATTGGTTATACGTTTTTCTCCATGTGGTTGCAGTACCTAGGTAGACATGAAGATTTGAAAACAATTAAGGTCTGAAAAACGAGTATGTCGAAAGAGCAACAGCTGAACGGTTAATTCTGGTACAATATATACGGTCTTTCAATGTGAATGAAATCATCACCTTTATATATAAATTCTCCAGAGACCGAAAGCATCGCAGCAAGCCAATAATTCTGTTCAGATCATAACTAAACATTCTGATATATAAGATCTTGACAGAATCCAGCAACATTGATAGGCTATCCATGGACGAACTCTTCATTGAGCATATAACATAATATTAGTACCCAAAGTGTACTCCAAGATGATATGCACACAAATGAAAAATGCAGCTTATGATTACAAATGTGTGGATGATAATATACGGTACCTGAAAAAGTGAGGAGCCAAACACCAACTAGTTGTGATCATCAAATGGAGCACTAATTAGACCCAAGGTCTCCAGTTCGGGCGCAGAGACGACAGTTATTTGCGAAGGTTTAGAAAAATCATCAAGGAGCAACCTTTCAAGTGAAGGGGCATCTTCGAAGATGAGCTGCTGTCCTTCAAAACAAATTCCAATGCTTTTAAGGCGAGGCAAATTTATTTGGAGACAACTAATAGGGATTTCTATTCCCAAAACAATCAGCAAGCGCTCCAGGGCAGGGCAACTGGAGTGGATGATGTTGTGCAGTGAGGCCTCCGACAGATAAACCACCACAAGCGAAAGTTTTTTTAGCAGTGGGAGTCGAAGCATTTGTACCAGATCGACTGGTATATGGCACCGAGCGAAGGTGGCGGTGTGGAGAGAGGAGGAAAACCGCGAGATGCACAACGGTGGTGTGGGCACGAATTCTTGGTGTGTTCATGGTAATGGTAGAACTCAGACTGCTGGAGTTTTCCGAATTCTGGGGATGTTAGCCAAGTATCCACCGTGTCGGGCATGGACAACAGGTAGCGTGTCGGGATGCAGAGACATTGAACGGGGCCCTGCTGGTGAGAGGAGACGATGGCTCTGAGGAGATCAAATTCAAGAAGGACAAATATCTGACGACTGTTGAGATTGAGGGGCACCGTGCGCCATAGAGGGTGCCACCGAGTTGAGAGGACTTGTGTGCGTCCGTAATCCTTGGTGGGGAGAAGCGAGATGATCTCCTCAAGGATGATGTCTGGGAGATCGCTGATGCGGTCCACCGGAGATTCTACCAGTTCCTCGGATCCGGCTGGGGGGTGAGGGAGTCCTGTATTCACGGGTCCTCACTCTTTCGAGTCGTTGATGATGGGACGCATTGATGGGCCGCATGAAGAAGCAGAAGGCCCTCCCCCGTATTCAGTCAGGACTCCTATGTACGTAGAAAGGCAGGTTTAGAGTCCGGATGTATCAATTTATTCCTCCCCAAGTCACACTTGTAACCCTTTTTTTGACGAGTGAAAACAGCAGGAGAGCCTCCTACTATTGCTTTTTCTTATATTTCAATGAATGCTAACCAATGGTTCACATTGGAGAAAAGAAGTTTTTACATGGCTTTTGTATGAATACAGTAGGCAACTAAACTAGCCTATGCAAAACAGGAGAACTTAAATGGATAAAGAGCTTCTAAAGTTTTCTAAGAAGGATAATTTTTGAGGGTTGATCCTGTAACCCAACATCACAAAATCTTCCTTGAGCTTCCTCAGCCACTCCGCGTGTGTGGCCGTCTCCCCATCAAATATCTCTTTGTTGCGTTGCATCCAAATATTCCAGGAGGTCAATATGGTTATTTCTTTGAACATAGGCCCTTGCCATCTTGCTTTAGCTCTCTCATATTTTTGTTGCATGTCCGGGTGATTGTCCCAATTGATGCCCACAACTTCCCAACATTTTGTAGCAAAGGGACACTCATAAAATAGATGGGCATTTGTTTCTAGCACCTCCATGTTGCACATTGGACAGTTGTGATCTTCTCCAGTATTGAAATGCCTCCTTAAAAGCAAGTCCCTTGTGTCGACCCTATCATACAACATCAACCACGCAAACACCTTATGTCTCATGATACATTTTGTCTTCCAAACGGAGGTGATGCATTGTGGAGCCAACACATTTTTGAACATGAATTTGTAAAACTTCTTTGGTTTATAATTAGTGTCACCCCAGGAAAGAATCCACTCATCACTTCCCATAGTTTCCAAGTTGATCCCTTCCATGATCTCTTGTAAATCGTCTAGCTCAGCTCTGGCTTCCATTGATAAAGGAATCATGAAATTGTCTATGTGATCATTATTGTTGCAGTACTATGCCAACGAGATGTCTTCATTTTTGGCAAACGAGAAAAGATGTTCATGGGAGTCCGCCAACGGTCTTTCATTGATCCAAACATCTTTCCACAGCAGGATAGTGTCCCCAGCGGCAGGTATACACGAGGTGATTCCACGATAAATATACATCAATGAGAAAACATCACGCCACCAAAAAGAACCACAAGATGGTTTTGCATGAGGAGGTGTATCATTATAGTGGGCATTCCAAAAGCATTACCCAAGGGACATCTTGCTTGTGAATAAATTTATGAAGGTACTTGAGCAGTAGAGCTTTGTTTTGGACTTGAAGGTTTAAGACCCCAAGGCCCCCTTTTTTCTTTGTGCGGCAAACCATATCCCAAGCGGCCAAGGAGTGGGTTTTAGTGCCTCTGTCCACCTCTTTCCTCCATAGATAGTGCCTCCTTGCTCTATAAAAGATCTCAATCAACTTGAGTGGAAGTTTTAGAACACACATAAAAAAGATAACAATGACGAGAGCGCATAGTTAATCAGTTGAACTCGTTCTCCGTAAGATAACTAGATAGCAGTTCCCATCAATCTTCTTTCAATTCTGTCAACCAAAGGCATCAACTCTCTTACAGTGGGCCTCGTTGTACTAAGAGGCAAGCCTAGGTAGGTGAACGACATCGCCCCAACTTGGCATCCTAGAGCATTGGCCAGATCCAAAGTTTTTTGTGCATTCACATTAATTGGCATTAATTGAGACTTAGCATAGTTAATTTTCAAACCAGTTGCCCGGGCATAAGAATCAAGAATCTCCTTAACTGTCTAAAGCTCATGTTGATTTTCTAGTAGGATGATTAATGTATCGTCGGCATACTGGATCATTAGGTAGTCTTCTGAAGCAGGCTCATTAATTGGGAGTGAGATTAAACCCTCCAGCCAAGCTTTCTTAATTAAAGACTGCAATAAATCTACCGCGAGCACAAATAACAATGGGAATATTGGGTCACCCTGTCTCACCCCTCGTTTACACTTGAATTCTATGCCAGGTATTCCGTTTAGTAGAATAGACGAAGATCCTGACTGTAGCAGCATTTTAATCCACATACACCACCTATCATCAAAACCTTTGCATTCTAGCATTTTCAAAATGAATGAATGTTCCATCATGTCAATGGCCTTCTCGAAATCTAGTTTTAGAATCACAATTTACCTGCCCGATTGTTTACACTGATCCAAATATTCGAAGGCCCAGCCGAGACAGTCTTGAATTGTCCTAGTTTTAATGAAACCATATTGGTTTCTATGCACTACTTTGAGAATCCAACGTTGAAGCCTTTCTGAAAGAATTTTTGTTATAACTTTGAGCACACAATTTAGCAAGGAGATTGGTCTATAATCATTGACTGATTCAGGAGCCAGTTTCTTCGGTATTAGTGTGATTAAAGATGTATTCAAACATTGCAAATTTTTTGTCCCCTTCCAGAAGTCCTCACACAGCGAGTAAAAATCCTCTTTAATTATATCGCAACACACCTTAAGAAAAAGCTCATTGAACCCATCCGGTCCAGGTGCACGGTCAGCTGGAATGATTTTTATCACATTGTCAATTTCTTCTTTCCTAAATGGTATTGAGAGTTCTTCCAGACCTTGACATTTTTGAATTAGGTTGGCGAGATCAATATCATACACCGACTGAGATGATACCCCCATTCTCCTTTTGAAACAATCATAAAAAGCAGCTGCCTTTTCATCATGATTTTCCACCACGCGGCTATCAGCCAAAACCAGATTTGAGATGACATTTCGCTGCAATCTTTCAGTTACACAATATTGAAAATACTTAGTATTTTCCTCACCTTTGACAGCCCGTCGAAACGTGCAGTGTTTTTTCCAATACTCGCTTTGGTATTTAAGCAAACGCAATAGATGTGCTTTTAAAATGTTCTTGAAATTGGCTTCAGGAATTGATAGCTGTCTCAAATCTTCGAGGTTGTCCAATTGGAGCAGAATTCTATTACAGTTTTCAATCAACAGTTTTAACTTAGAGATTGATTTACTCCATTTTTTCAAGGCATACCTAAGTCTCTTTAATTTTGCAGAGATTCTTGTGGCACTGGAAGAGGCCTTAATGGGAGCAAGCCAGGATGATTTCACCACGTCCAAAAAACCATTTTGAGAGGGCCAAAAGTTTTCAAATCTGAAAAGCTTAGATCTTGGGATCAATGTTTCCACTGACAGAACACAAGGCACACTTGTAACCCTAGGTCCCCTCCGGTATGTATATAAGCCGAGGGGTTTAGTCTGTAGAGGGGTTCATCTTACAATATCCTCATAGGCTAGACCTAGGGTTTAGCCATTACGATCTCGAGGTAGATCAACTCTTGTACACATATTCATCCATACTAATATAGAAGGAAGTAGGGTTTTACCTCGATCGAGAGGGCCTGAACCTGGGTAAACATCGTGTCCCCAGCCTCCTGTTACCATCGATCCTCTAGACGCATAGCTTGGGCCCCCCCTACCCGAGATCTGCCGGTTTTTACACTGACAATGGTGCTTTCATTGAGAGCTCCGCTGTGCGCTTGCGGTGAGTGATCAATGGCGCGTCTCGTCATCGACGATGGGATCACCCTCGGAAATAACCTAGCTATCGGCCAGGTCCTCCAGCTCGGCGGGTTCACCGTATGCGCCTGCATGGCCTCTGGGCCAGCCGCACTCCCTGCGACCGTCGAGCATCACCTTTATGCCGATTCCGGCCACTCCGATGACGCGACTTTGACCAAAATCTCGACCATAAACGAGCTGCTGGATCGCATCGCCGCCCTGGGGCTTTCATCGCTAGGAGATAAAATCAGAATTAAATCTGGCCATGACGAGATCGGCCCTTCTCCGATCACTCATCTGGTAGCAGCAGTGGAGGACGGAGCCATAGAGACTTCTCCTCTACAGACGGAGACCACAACAGTCCGGATCTCCGAACCCATCGAGCCGAACACCTCCCAGTCAGGAGGCGCATTATGTTCTTTGAGCTCTGGGACTGACGCCGGACCCGAAGGGCGATTAGATCCCATCAAAACCGGATTGTCACCATTGGGGGTTGTTAAAACCCCGAATACCACTCTGGGTCGGGATTCAAAATTTCCAACACCCACCCACCCTGGGGAAATTTTTTCAAGTAAATCCAGAATCCCGGACATAGATGACCTCGCGAACATACACCAGCAGCCCGAGGAAATGGTCAACCACTTTTTGGCCAGATTCCTACTTGTCAAAACAAGGTCAGGGACTGCTGCGATGACAAAGCGGTTTCTCTATTTCACCGCAATTACACGAACGAGGGAGTCTTGAACGCCCTCAACCGACGTCGTGTTCTGAGCTTCACAAAATTATCACAGTTAGTACGTAAGTACTGCGCAATGGAAAATACTTGGAAAGCAAAGATTACACCTCTAGAACAGTCCATATCCGAACAGTACGTCACCGAAGCTAAACAGACTTACTCTAGTTGGTCATCAGATAGCATTCCTATTGGTAAGAAGAACAAGCCTCTTTTAAGGCACATGTCCGTGCTGGACGAACTACTCGATATACCTTGCCAAATACACGCAACCCCGGACAATGCCCGAAACCATCGCCTTAGAGCATGTTGGGTACTTCGGCAGGTAGCAAAGAGCGGTATGACAATTCTTGCCACCACCACACCAAGTGAGAAAGACATCAATGTCTTCACTATCTTCGAGACATTACCCTCAAATAATCATCGCAAGAGATCAAATCGCGAACTTGCCGAGGTTTACCAAATTAGCTCTGCAAGCCCATGGAGCGACACGACAATTAGTTTTTCTGCCGAAGACGCACCTCGAGTCCGGCCGATCCGAGCATCAGCAGCTCTTGCACTAGACCCAATAGTGGACGGCTTCCGCCTCATTAAAGTACTTATGGACGGAGGAAGCGGACTCAACCACATATATGAGGAAACGCTTGCAAAAATGTGGGTCGAGAAATCCCGCATTGAACACTCCAACACAACCTTTAGGGGAATTAGACCAAGCCGCGAGGCCAAGTGTTCGGGAAGCATTAAGCTCAATTTAGTGTTCGTCTCACCCGACAACTACATATCGGAGGAACTACTCTTTCACATTATACCCTTTCACAGCAGATACCACGCCCTTATAGGACGAGACGCTTTCTCGTGCTTTCAAGCTATACCCCATTACGAGTACAAGAAGCTTAAAATGCCAGGGCCCAATGGGGTGATCACAATAATAAGTGCTCCAGATAGAGCACTCCATGTGGAATACAAAACGACATCCTTAGCCTTAGAGGCATTATCCGAAGCTCTTGTGGCTGAAGAACTAACCACCCTACGATCAAAGGTGGATGCCGACGATGTCATCCTTGCCAAAAGATCAAAGTCTGCCTCGCACAAGCCTGCTGATGAAATCATCAAATTCCAAGTGCACCCAACAGACCCTAACAAAACGGCATCCATCCGGGCACAACTGGATCCGACGGTAGACAGCGCATTACGAGCCTTCCTTTGGGAAAATTGGGATATATTCGCCTGGCACCCTTCAGACAGGCCAGGAATCCCACGTACGCTGGCCGAACACAACCTCAATATTATAAAAGGGTTCAAACCAGTTGAAAGAACATGCGGTGCCCCCATGTTTGGTTTTGGTAATTGATGACAATCTCTATGGACTAATGGTTGCCTTGAGTTATATTTGAAGGGTTTGTCCATAGGCTTTTCTTGGAGTTCATTTGTTGGTTTCAAGGAGAGTTTGTGATGACCAAGGTGCTATTAAGGAATTATCCAAAGATTGGTCTTGTGAGTGTTGAGCTTATTGCAAGCATGTCTTGAAGAAGAAGAGTGTGTTATCATTCATGTTTACCTTCAAGACATCATCCAAATGAAGAGAGTTGGAAAGATTCAAGGTTGATCAAGACTAAGTGAAGGAGTGAATCAAGTTGATCAACACACAAAGTGTAGAAGATGTACCGAGAGGGATCAAGAAATCCCATGGTATGGTAAGCATTGTCAATCACGCTTTGTGTACTAACCCATGTTCTTCGTGAGAGTTCTTTGTGGGGTTAGGTTGCGGTGTGCAAGTTCAAGTGGAGCATCACAAAGAAATCAAGTGCTTGAATCTTGCCGTCCATTGTCATGACAATGGACTTGTGAAGATATGCCGAAGAGTGGCTCACCCATAGAGGAGTATGGGGGAGCAATCTACTTGTCTTCACCGAGACAACGCAATCAAGAAAGATGGTCCAACTTGAGGAAGTCAAGATCGTCTACATCTAGCTCAAGTGGTCTTTGTGCAAAGCAAAGGTTTGCCCTTGATAGGTTTTCTATTTTACCGGTCTCGTGGTGGTAGTTGGGAGACCGGGTTATAGGATCGTTTGCCGTACTATCAAGGGGGGCTCTCAAGTTGGTAGCTTGATCGTATCGTTAGTAGAGAGCTCAAACCATTGCATCCTTGCATCATGTTTCTTGGTTCTTGTTTGGTTCTCTTTGTAGTCTTAGAGCATATGGTCATCTTGATTACAAGCTTGAGTTCATCGAAAACGGAGTTCACATGTGTCTTCTATGATGTTTTCGGTGTTGGAGGTTTTACCGGTCTTATCCGAGAAAGGGTTCTCACCATTTTCTTTTGGGACTTTTCTAACTTGCTTCTTATTGATATTTCTATCAAGATTGTGTTAGCCCTTGTCGCTAGCTTTCCAACAAACTTGGTTTCATCGAATTCGGAGTCCGTATGCAAAAGTTATTGTCGTTTTGGTGTACTGAAAAGGCTGCAGCGGTACTACCGCGCGTAGGAGCGGAAGTAATTTTTTACTACCGCTTTCGGAAGCGGTACTACCGCTTTCGGGAGCGGTACTACCGCTTGGAGCAGTACTACCGCGGCTACTTCCGTGGCTACTTCCGCTCGGGACCAAAAACTCGTCACAAGTCCAGCGGTGGTAGGCACGGATGTAATTTTTTAGTACCGCTCGCAAGCAGTAGTACCGCTACCCTTAGCAGTACAACCGCTACCCCTAGCGGTAGTACCGTGAGGTCAAGCGGTACTACCGCTCCGACGGTTTTTCTGGCCTTTTTGCCTCCTCGCTGTTGTTTTTCAAAGGGGTTCTACTGCCCTAGCGGTAGTACCGCTCCTGGAGCGGTAGTACCGCTCTGTGCGGGCTGTGAGCATAACGGTTGGATTTTCCCCACCTATAAAAGGGGTCTTCTTCCCCAATGAACCTTATCCTTTGAGCTCGTGTTCTTCCCCCATTGTTGACCTTCTTCGAGCTTGCTATCTCTCAATCCCTCCATGGATTCTTGCTAGTTTTTGGGGGAAAAGAGAGAGGAGATCTAGATCCACATTTCCACCAATCACTTTCTCCTCTAGGTGAGGGGAACCCCTTGGATCTTGATCTTGGAGTTCTTGGTGTTCTCCTTCTTATTCTTCCTCTCATTTCCCTCCCTAGCATTAGTTGCTTCGGTGGGATTTGGGAGAGAAGGACTTGGGCACTCCGTGTGCCCTTGCCATTGCATTTGGTGCATCGGTTTGAGTTCTCCACGGTGATACGTGGAAGTGAAGTTGAGAAGCTTATTACTCTTGGGTGCTTGGTACCCTTGAGCTTGTTCCTCTTGGGTGCTTGGGCGCCCTAGACGGTTGTGGTCACCTCGGAGCCATATTCCATTGTGGTGAAGCTTCGTGGTGTCGTTGGGGAGATAGCCCCAACCTTGGTGTTCGGAGCTCAATCATTGTGGTGTAAAGCTCCGGGCAAGCGTCGGGGTCTCCAATTAGGTTGTGGAGATCGCCCCGAGCAATTTGACGGGTTCCGGTGACCGCCCCCAAGGGTTGCCAAAGTGTACGGGTTCGGTGACCGCCCCCAAGGGTTGCCATTTGTACGGGTTCGGTGACCGCCCTCAAGGGTCCCTTAGTGGAATCACGGCATCTTGCATTATGCGAGGGCGTGAGGAGATTACGGTGGCCCTAGTGGCTTCTTGGGGAGCATTGTGCCTCCACACCGCTCCAAACGGAGATTAGCATCCGCAAGGGTGTGAACTTCGGGATACATCGTCGTCTCCGCGTGCCTCGGTTATCTCTTACCCGAGCCCTTTACTTATGCACTATACTTTGTGATAGATATATTGTTTCTGGTCATATATCTTGCTATCACCTAGTTGTTTATCTTTCTTAGCATAAGTTGTTGGTGCACATAGGTGAGCCTAGTTGTTGTAGGTTTTGTGCTTGACAAATTAACCGCTAGGTTTATTCCGCATTTGTTCAAGCCTAAACCGTAATTATTTTAAAGCGCCTATTCACCCCCCCTCTAGGCGACATCCACGATCTTTCAATTGGTATCAGAGCCTCGTCTCTCTTTATAGGGCTTCACCGCCTAGAGAGTAAGGATGTCGACTAGGGGTTTAGGTTTCTCTGACACTCTTAGTTTCAATGGCACAAATTTTGATGTTTGGGTAATTCGCATGCTTAATCTCTTTAGGGTCATGGACCCAAATTTAGAGCGAATTGTAGATATGGGTTTTTCTCCTCCAAAGGATCCACAAAGATTATCTTTAGAGGATGAGAAAAACTCTTATCTCAATGCTCAAGCTTCTAATGTGCTTTTTGATGCTTTGAGCAATGTAGTTATATTTCAACTCATGCCGTTCCGGGATGCTCATGAGTTGTGGACAAAGCTTCAAGATAAATATGGTGTGTCCAAGAATTGTAGGAATGATTGTTCTCCCTCCACCTCCGACCGTGTTGTGTTCTCAACTTCTTCTACTTCACCTACATGTGGTTTGCCACAAGGTAATGAAATGGTGAGTAGTGTTGGTCATTGCAATGATGATAGTATGCTTATTGTGGATGATCCTTCATCACTATCTTATTGCAATGCATCTTCTTTGGACTTTAACACTCCGAGCACCCTACATGTTTCACATGCTTGTGTTGATAGTCCTTGCATATCTTGTAGAAATTGCTTGACTAAAACTCATGATGATATGCTTGCTATGTCTTGTTGCCATGATAAAAATGCATCTATTCCCTCGAATTGTTGTGCTAACAATATAGAGGAAACCCAACACCCCATGGAACAAGATGTAGTCTTGAATGGTGCTTCAAGGGATCCTACATCATCATCTACTGCATTTTGCCTTATGGCTAAGGCTTCAAAGGTATCTCCCACTTTGAACCCCAATATATCTTGTCATGATAGTGATGATGAGAATGATGATGATGTAGAAAATGATGAAGAGAATGACAATGTTGCCTCCTTAAAAATTAAGGGGGAAATAATTTTTAAAGCTCTTCATAAGAATAAAATTGCTCGTTCCAACTTCATGGAAATCATGTCTATTGCCATTGAGGGCAAGAAATATATAGTGGAGTTGGAATCTCATCTAGAGGAGCATGAGGTCACCATTGAGAAAATGGAAGGTCATGAGCGTGATTACGCTAATGAGATCGCCGACCTCTCGCAAGCTCTTGAATTTGAACAAACCACCAAGGAATCTCTTGAGGAGACTTTTGCTCTAGAACTATCTAGAATAAAGGAATCCCGTGATAGAGCTCTCGAGGTGGCTAATGATTTTGAAACTAAAAATGAGAAGCTTGAAGTTGCACATGCTAAACTCCTTGAGGATTTTGATCACCTCAAAAATGGCTCAAGGGTCATTAAGAGTGAGCTCATCAAACTCACTGAGTCTCATGCTCAACTTAAAGCTTCATATTCTAAAGAGCTTGCCAAGTTGCCTTCTTCTCTTGCTATTATTGATGATGCGTGTGATACTAACTCTATTTCTAGTGAAGCATCCATTTTGAAGGAGAATGTTGAGCTAAGGGCTCAACTTGAGTTGCTATCTAGCAATTATGGGAGATTGGAAGAAAGTCGTGTAAAGCTCACAAGCTCTCATGATGATCTTCTAGTATCCCATAATGTGCTAAAGATAGCTCATGAGGCCATGATCATCAAGGTAACATCTAGTGAGTCTCATGTGGTCGCTAGCACTACTTCTAGTCAAAATGCTATAGTGCCTTGTGCTAGTCCTCGTAATTCATCTATGCATAACATTGGTACATCTTGTGATGAATTTCTTTCCTTGCCTTGTTGCTCTAACAATGAAGCCTATACTTCCTCTAGTACTTGTGTTGATACTAACCATGTAGAGGAAATCAAAGAGCTCATGGCCCAAGTCTCTTCCTTGAAGAAAGACTTGGAAAAGTGTCATGAAGGGAAGTCCACACTCAGCAATATCTTGAGTGTGCAAAAATCCCCCAATGACAAAGGTGGACTTGGATTCAACTCCAACAAGAAGAAGAAGTCCAAGAGCAACAAGAAGAAGGGCCAAGAACAACTCAAGAATTCGGCCAAGATTATTTGCTTCAAGTGCAAAATTGAAGGGCATCATGTTAGATCTTGCCCATTGAAGAAGAAGGTCATTAGTGACAAGCAACAAGGGAAGAGGCCACAAGTTCAATCTCGTGCTCAACCGCAAGTTGGAGAAAGGCCGCTTCCCAAGAAGACTCATGGTAATGCTTCTCATTTTGAGAAATCAAATGAGAATAAAGTAAAGAGTAGATGTTGCTACCTATGCCGTGAGAAGGGTCACCTTGCTTCTTCATGCACTAGTGGTAACTTATCCAACCCAATTATTATTGATGATGTCTATTTTCTTGGGAAGGATAATGTTGGCAATGTGTTTGCCAAGTTTTTTGGTACTCAAAGTGGTGTCAAGAAAAGAACAATTTGGGTGGCCAAGCCTATTGTGACTAACCTCTTAGGACCCAACTTGGTTGGGGACCAACAAGCTAAAACTTGATCAATAGGCGTTGTTGGAGGGCATTGGAGACTTGGTACATTATGAAGAATTAAGGGGTCTTCATCATTCATATTGTCTCAAGCCAAGTCATTCGGATGATCAAGTTTCTATCTTATATCCAATGTTCCTCCTTGCGGTAACTCGTGCTTAAATTGTTTACATTGAAAGTTACTTGCCCCTTTGCATGTTGTGGTTTTGTACCTTGCATGTGCTTGTATATGTTGTGCTTCCAATTTGCTTATCTTGAGAAATCAAGTTTGTGTATGTTGGTTTGTACATCATGTACGCGTGTGTCGTGTGTTGAGCCTTTTTTGCATCTTGTTTATATCTTAGTTGGCTCTTGTGAGAAATTAATGGAACATCCCATTTTGGGGGAGTGATGTTCTTTGTGCACCTCACAATCCTAAAAATGTGTGTACATGAGGAATACCATCTAGTTTTGATATTACAAGATTATCTAGTCACTATGTGGTATATCTTCTCATGAGAAATTCAAATTATAAAGTGTCCATTAATTATCTCTTGTTGGTTCCTCTTTTGCATCTTGGTAAGTTTTTCATTGGTATCACATTATGGGGGAGTAATATTCTATGTGCATATTACAAGCCTAGAAAATGTGTAAATTTGAGATTTTGTCACCTAGAGTTGATAGTATAAATTATGTTGTTCCTAGGTGACATGTTAGCTCTACAAGTTCCAATTTGCTTGTGCTTGGTGTGAAGATGATGTTGGATATCATTGCTATCCATCACCGGAAATTATTCCCAAATACTTCTTGTCTCTTGACAATTGGTAATCATATATGTGGTAGAAATTGTTGATCATCTTTACATTGGCTTTTGCTTTTGTTCGGCCTATTTCTTTCCAAGATGGCATCAACTCCCATTCCCTTCCGTGCCACTTGTGGATCTTGTTGTTTTCTTGATCTTGTCTAGTGTTTTATGGATATAGCAAAAGTGGTGATCCCATCGTGTGCATTTCGTATTCAACTGCAAATTCTCTATAATGCACAATTCTTGGGGGAGCTATCCTATTTTCGATAGAACACTCTTATTGTGATTCATTTCAAGTGTGTGTTGATGGAAGGCAAGCCATTTCTTTTTTGTACTTTGTGCCATCATGAAACTTTGTAGATGGGTTGGTTTGTTTGGAACCATCCTCTCTTTTGGGAGTCCGATTTCTTTCCTTTTGCGTGTATCAATGGATATCTCATTCCTTGATGTATCTTCTAATAGATATCTTCCAAGTGATGATTTCTCCATTTGGTATCATATTTTAACTTGGTATTTCTTTTTCATTTTGTTTCGTTTCTTGAAAGTCTTGAGCATGCATATTTACTTCATGTATTTTCTTTGGCATGCTTTCTTTCTTTAACCAAATATATAGGGGAAATCCACCTAGTCTCAATTTGGATGAGATGTGCATGAAATTCATTTTCATATATAAATGCACATATGTTTGTGGAGTTTGTCCTATGTATTGGTGTTTCTAACTCTTTGGTCCCAATGAGTTTGGGTACCATTTTGTTTGCGTTTTTGTTCTAGGAACAATTGGAGATGCATTGGATGCTCAGCTCTTTCAAAAGGAAGGTGGTGTCACCATGTGCTTATTGGAGTCAAGCTAGGATGATCAATGAACTACTATCTACCTTCAATTGGTATCTACTACATCCTTCCAATGGTATCTCGGTAACAAGTATCACCATCTACTTCATGCACACATTTCTTGCACCAACCTTGTGTAGGTTGTATCATGGCATGTTAGTCATTCCTTCTAATGATACTTGTTTCCTTTCTCAAAGCATCCCAACAATGATCTCTTATTGCTAGTTGTGATGTCTTTGATGCTCGTGTGGTTGGAACTCATTTATATACAATAAGAACATATCTAGCAATGTGCTATGCCTTCAAGCAAATATCTTATTGGTTTATTTATGACTTCCTTGGGGATATCTTATTCATTCCTTTTTGCAACAATTTTGTGTGTACATCCTTCTTTGTGGATTGATATCATCATGATCTTCATCTACTAGAATCTTATACACTTTTGAGAAGTTGCATATCTTTTTGATATCCCCTTCTTTCACGTCCACCTTTTTGTTCCTGTTTTATTTCTTTGGTGGCTCCGTGAAGGTGTGTGTCCCGAGTGCGGATCTTATATCGTTTCATCTAGATGCACTCTATTGTGGTGAAGATCATTCTCTCTTGCTTGTCTTGATGAGGCTTTGCCATTTCTACTGGTATCCCTCCTCATGACAAAGCTATCATTTTTATATCTTCACCACAGGTTGTCACAAGCATAGGTTATTTATATAATTATTAGTGAGCTTGTGAACCCATTTGCTGTTTTGTGTGGGAATGATAGGCCTTGCACTGTGTATCTCATTCATTCAAGAGTATACTGATGCTTAATGTTCATCCATACATTAATCTTCTCAAGTGCTTTGCCATGACTCACACACATCATTTTGGTTGAGCCTACTCTTAAGTTGACTCTTTTATATATTGCTCAACCAGTTTTTTGTTGCAAGTGCTAGGCTTTGTTTCCTTCATGCTCACTTGCACTTGGTGTGAGTGTCTATTGATCTTGGGGGAGTGATGATCCTATTTTGTGCACTTGGTATCCTAATGAAAATATTCTAAGGAGTGCATAAATTATGGGGAGCTTCACTAATGTCTTTAGAACACTCCGTTGCTATGTGGTGAGGTTCTATTGATCTTGGGGCAGCGACGATCCTACTTTGTGCTCGTTGTATCCAAATACAAAACTAAATTGTGCACAAATCATGGGGAGCTTCCCTAGTTTCTATAGAACACTCCTTTGCTCCTATCATAATATCTTTTATTCATTTGGCATGTAGGATCATTGGTCTAGTTGGGTCAATTGGTATCTTTTGATAGCTTCATTTAATTGGTATCCTTTGATTGCTTGATTGCGTGTTTTTCTCCCTTTGTTATGCCTTTGTGGCATATCATTCTTTTGCAATCTTTGGGCCTCAATATAGTTTGTCTTCCTCCAAGTATTTACAGTTGGATATATGTATTGCCTTCCACTCTCTATTTTGAGGAATACATAATTTATGGAGGAACACAATTTATATTGAACTTCTAAGCTTTTCGCCCATTTTGGCAATCGATGCCAATGGGGGAGAAGTTTCAGAGAGTTGAGTTTTGTGAGGAAGTTTAGAGAGTTGTCTCTTCGCTCTTCTTGCTTTGGTTTTGTTCCTAAGCTTTTGCATCTCATGCACATACATTATTGTTGCATGGTATTTTGATGCATAATTCCTTATATAAACTCTCTTGAAAGTGATTGTCATCAATTACCAAAATGGGGGAGATTGAAAGAACATGCGGTGCCCCCATGTTTGGTTTTGGTAATTGATGACAATCTCTATGGACTAATGGTTGCCTTGAGTTATATTTGAAGGGTTTGTCCATAGGCTTTTCTTGGAGTTCATTTGTTGGTTTCAAGGAGAGTTTGTGATGACCAAGGTGCTATTAAGGAATTATCCAAAGATTGGTCTTGTGAGTGTTGAGCTTATTGCAAGCATGTCTTGAAGAAGAAGAGTGTGTTATCATTCATGTTTACCTTCAAGACATCATCCAAATGAAGAGAGTTGGAAAGATTCAAGGTTGATCAAGACTAAGTGAAGGAGTGAATCAAGTTGATCAACACACAAAGTGTAGAAGATGTACCGAGAGGGATCAAGAAATCCCATGGTATGGTAAGCATTGTCAATCACGCTTTGTGTACTAACCCATGTTCTTCGTGAGAGTTCTTTGTGGGGTTAGGTTGCGGTGTGCAAGTTCAAGTGGAGCATCACAAAGAAATCAAGTGCTTGAATCTTGCCATCCATTGTCGTGACAATGGACTTGTGAAGATATGCCGAAGAGTGGCTCACCCATAGAGGAGTATGGGGGAGCAATCTACTAGTCTTCACCGAGACAACGCAATCAAGAAAGATGGTCCAACTTGAGGAAGTCAAGATCGTCTACATCTAGCTCAAGTGGTCTTTGTGCAAAGCAAAGGTTTGCCCTTGATAGGTTTTTTATTTTACCGGTCTCGTGGTGGTAGTTGGGAGACCGGGTTATAGGATCGTTTGCCGTACTATCAAGGGGGGCTCTCAAGTTGGTAGCTTGATCGTATCGTTAGTAGAGAGCTCAAACCATTGCATCCTTGCATCATGTTTCTTGGTTCTTGTTTGGTTCTCTTTGTAGTCTTAGAGCATATGGTCATCTTGATTACAAGCTTGAGTTCATCGAAAACGGAGTTCACATGTGTCTTCTATGATGTTTTCGGTGTTGGAGGTTTTACCGGTCTTATCCGAGAAAGGGTTCTCACCATTTTCTTTTGGGACTTTTCTAACTTGCTTCTTATTGATATTTCTATCAAGATTGTGTTAGCCCTTGTCGCTAGCTTTCCAACAAACTTGGTTTCATCGAATTCGGAGTCCGTATGCAAAAGTTATTGTCGTTTTGGTGTACTGAAAAGGCTGCAGCGGTACTACCGCGCGTAGGAGCGGAAGTAATTTTTTACTACCGCTTTCGGAAGCGGTACTACCGCTTTCGGGAGTGGTACTACCGCTTGGAGCAGTACTACCGTGGCTACTTCCGTGGCTACTTCCGCTCGGGACCAAAAACTCGTCACAAGTCCAGCGGTGGTAGGCACGGATGTAATTTTTTAGTACCGCTCGCAAGCAGTAGTACCGCTACCCTTAGCAGTACTACCGCTACCCCTAGCGGTAGTACCGTGAGGTCAAGCGGTACTACCGCTCCGACGGTTTTTCTGGCCTTTTTGCCTCCTCGCTGTTGTTTTTCAAAGGGGTTCTACTGCCCTAGCGGTAGTACCGCTCCTGGAGCGGTAGTACCGCTCTGTGCGGGCTGTGAGCATAACGGTTGGATTTTCCCCACCTATAAAAGGGGGTCTTCTTCCCCAATGAACCTTATCCTTTGAGCTCGTGTTCTTCCCTCATTGTTGACCTTCTTCGAGCTTTCTATCTCTCAATCCCTCCATGGATTATTGCTAGTTTTTGGGGGAAAAGAGAGAGGAGATCTAGATCCACATTTCCACCAATCACTTTCTCCTCTAGGTGAGGGGAACCCCTTGGATCTTGATCTTGGAGTTCTTGGTGTTCTCCTTCTTGTTCTTCCTCTCATTTCCCTCCCTAGCATTAGTTGCTTCGGTGGGATTTGGGAGAGAAGGACTTGGGCACTCCGTGTGCCCTTGCCATTGCATTTGGTGCATCGGTTTGAGTTCTCCACGGTGATACGTGGAAGTGAAGTTGAGAAGCTTATTACTCTTGGGTGCTTGGTACCCTTGAGCTTGTTCCTCTTGGGTGCTTGGGCGCCCTAGACGGTTGTGGTCACCTCGGAGCCATATTCCATTGTGGTGAAGCTTCGTGGTGTCGTTGGGGAGATAGCCCCAACCTTGGTGTTCGGAGCTCAATCATTGTGGTGTAAAGCTCCGGGCAAGCGTCGGGGTCTCCAATTAGGTTGTGGAGATCGCCCCGAGCAATTTGACGGGTTCCGGTGACCGCCCCCAAGGGTTGCCAAAGTGTACGGGTTCGGTGACCGCCCCCAAGGGTTGCCATTTGTACGGGTTCGGTGACCGCCCTCAAGGGTCCCTTAGTGGAATCACGGCATCTTGCATTGTGCGAGGGTGTGAGGAGATTACGGTGGCCCTAGTGGCTTCTTGGGGAGCATTGTGCCTCCACACCGCTCCAAACGGAGATTAGCATCCGCAAGGGTGTGAACTTCGGGATACATCGTCGTCTCCGCGTGCCTCGGTTATCTCTTACCCGAGCCCTTTACTTATGCACTATACTTTGTGATAGATATATTGTTTCTGGTCATATATCTTGCTATCACCTAGTTGTTTATCTTTCTTAGCATAAGTTGTTGGTGCACATAGGTGAGCCTAGTTGTTGTAGGTTTTGTTCTTGACAAATTAACCGCTAGGTTTATTCCACATTTGTTCAAGCCTAAACCGTAATTATTTTAAAGCGCCTATTCACCCCCCCTCTAGGCGACATCCACGATCTTTCACCAGTCAAGCAGTCACTGCGATGATTTTCTGAACCCAAATGACAAGCAATGGGAGAAGAGTTAATTAGCCAAACTATTGGAAGCTGGATTCATCAGAGAAATTAAACATCCGAATTGGCTAGCCAACCTAGTCATGGTACCGAAGAACGATAAATCCTGGCGCCTCGGTGTCGATTTCACAGACCTAAATAAGGCTTGCCCAAAGGATCCCTTTCCTTTGCCCCGCATTGACAAAATTATGGATGCAACTGCCGGACATGACTCGTTGTGCTTCCTTGATGCTTATTCCGGATACCATCATATAAAGATGAAGGAATCCGATCAGGCCGCAACGACATTTATCACCCCGTACAGCCCCTTTTATTTCAACACTATGCCCTTCGGACTCAAAAAGGCTGGCGCCACATATCAACGCATGATTCAAACTTGTTTAGATAAACAAATTGGCAAAACAGTGGAGGCATATGTTGACGACGTAGTCGTAAATACCAAACACGTCGAGACCTTGGTGGATGATCTCCGCCTTATGTTTGCTATCCTCCGAGAATATGACATAAGGCTCAATCTGGAAAATGTGTCTTCGGCGTTCCAGCCGGAAAGCTATTAGGGTTCATCGTATCCTACAGAGGAATCGAAGCTAACCCAGCAAAAATCTGGGCCCTGTCAGAACTCAAAATACCAACCGATCTCAAGCAAGTGCAAAAACTAGCAGGCTACGTAGCGGCTTTAAGCCGCTTCATCTCCAGGTTAGGAGAAAAAGCATTGCCAGTTTATAGATTGCTACGGCGCACTGAAAATTTCAAATGGACAAATGCGAACCCAATCCTAGCCGGATTGGAAGAAATAAAAGCTCTACTAGCAAGCAACCCAATCCTAGCCGCCCCCGGTGTTGGCGAACCAATGTTGCTGTACATATCAGCTACTCACCAGGTGGTGAGCGCCGTGCTCGTTGTCGAACGAGCCGAAGAGGGACATAAATTCCCCATTCAAAATCCCGTATACTATGTATCCGAGGTACTCACGCCGTGTAAGTCACGGTACCTCCACTTTCAAAACATTGCCTATGTAGTCTTCATGTCATCTCGGAAACTCCGGCACTACTTTCAAGAGTGTTCGATCACAGTGGCATCCGAGGTACCACTCAATGATATTATTAATAATAAAGACGCCACATGACCCATAGCCAAATGGGCCATTGAGCTATTATCGTTCAAAATAACCTACAAGCCGTGCCGGACTATTAAATCCCAGGTGTTGGCCGACTTCGCCGCAGAATGGACCGAAGCCGAACTCCCTAAAGAGTACGGCTCATACTCCCACCGGACAATTTACTTCGACGGTTGCAAAATGCTATCCTGACTGGGGGCCGGTATAATACTGACATTTCCAACATGGGATACGGTTCAGTACGTTTTAAAGATTGTGTATACGGAGTCGAACAATGCGGCCGAATATGAGGCCCTATTGCATGGTCTCCGTCTAGTCGTATCCATGGGCATACAATACGTCGAGGTATGCGGAGACTCAAACCTCGCCATCTCCCAAATCAATGGGGATTTTGATGCGAAGGATTCAAAAATGGCAGCTTATCGCAATGCCATATTAAAAATGTCGGCTCGATTTGAGGGGTTGGTGTAGGATCGAAAGTATGTCTAGAGGGGGGGTGATTAGACTACTTGTAAATATAAAAATTCTGCCTTTTGACAAAGAACAGTTTTTGGTAGTTTCACAATTATGATCAAGTCAAGTATCACCCTACACATGCAATTCTAGAGTATAAGCAGCGGAAAGTAAATTGCACATGTAGTAAAGAGAGGTGGAGAAGAGCAAACGCAATTTTGGAGACGCGGTGATTTTTCCCGTGGTTCTGATAGGTGGTGCTATCGTACATCCACGTTGATGGAGACTTCAACCCACGGAGGGTAACGGCTGCGCGAGTCCACGGAGGGCTCCACCCACGAAGGGTCCACGAAGAAGCAACCTTGTCTATTCCATCATGGCCTACGCCCACGGAGGGCTAGCCTTACTCGGGGTAGATCTTCACGAAGTAGGCGACCTCCTTGCCCTTACAAACTTCTTGGTTCAACTCCACATCTCGATGACGGAGGCTCCCAAGCGACACCTAACCAATCTAGGAGGCACCACCCTCCAAAAGGTAATAGATGTTGTAGATGATGATGAACTCCTTGCTCTTGTGCTTCAAATGATAATCTCCCCAACACTCAACTCTCCTCACTGATTTGGCTATGGTGGAAGAAAGGATTGAGTGGAAAGCAACTTGGGAAGGTTAGAGATCAAGTTTCATATGGTAGGAGTGGAGCAACTTGATCTCAACATAAGGGTAGGTAGTTCTCTTCTCAGAAAGTGTAAGGTAGGAGTGGTAGTTCTTTCTGATGGCTCTCTCCACGAATGAAGAGGGGGTGGAGGGGTATATATAACCTCCACACAAAATCCAACCATTACACACATAATTGAGCAATCTCGGTGAGACCGAAGTGGACAACTCGGTCAGACCGAAAGTTCAAATAATGTGAACGTTGGGGTTTTCGGTGGGACCGAAAATACCATCTCGGTTATTCCGATTTGAGCAGAGACAGGAACATGCCAGTTTCGGTGGGACCGACTTCATCAACTCGGTGACACCGATTTGATGACAAACGGTTACAGAAGCTTTGCAGCCCATGTTTCGGTGAAATCGATTGCAAACTCGGAATATCCGATTTTTCTAGGGTTTGGCTTATTGCTGAGGTGGTTCATCTTGGTGTGACTGAGTTTGGATAATCGGTGGGACCGAGATTACTTATGAGTGAATTTTGTAGTGAAGGTTGCTGATAGTTTAAGGAGATATATCACTAAGCACTTGAGCAACCAGATCATCAACATAACCTCATCCCCTTTTAATAGTATTGGCTTTTCCTATGGACTCAATGTGATCTTGGATCACTAAACCAAAAATGGAGTCTTGAGCTTTTGCCAATGCTTGCCTTAGCATTTTGAGGGGTCCACTTCTTCAGTCATTGCCATACGCATATCACTGAACTTCTCTAAAATGATTCTCAAGTAACTATTAGTTCAATGATATATATGTTGTTATTAATTGCCAAAACCACCCGGGGATTAGTTGCACTTTCAATCTCCCCCTTTTTGGTAATTGATGACAACATATAGATCAAAGCTTCGACAAAGGATATAATCAATGAATAATATCGTCGCTTTGAGAAGTATGTGATAAGCAAGAGCTCCCCCTAAATTTGTGCATTATTTAAGATTTGCGTTTGAATGCAAATGCACAATCGATTAGGATCATGGGTCACTCTTCCATGTCACATACATCTTGGTGGAGCGCACAAAATGATAAGAATGAAAAGCATGCACCCAATCACCAAGACATGAGTAAATAGCCATACAAGATAGGAATAGCATATGATAAGCATTAAGCACACATTAAAGCATAGTACGACTAAGCACTCATTAAGGTAGCATCAAACGTAGTATCAAGCACACTGAAAGTTTCGAAAACCAAAAGTATCTCAAAGAAACCGCAAAAGAACGAAAGAGCACTCTCTCTCTCGAAGCCCTATGATCTATACAATTTCTCCCCCTTTGGCAACAAGTTACCAAAAAGTTTGAAAAAGCATAGAGCTAAACGTCACTGTGGGCTCTGCTGGCGGCTCCCGTCTGGGTAGATGTCGGAGTAGATATGACGGCATCGGCGAAGACTTCAGCTGATGTCTGTGCTGGAGGAGTGGACACTGGAGCTGTAGCTGGAGTAACTGCTGGAGCTGTAGGAGGTGCTGAAGTTGTAGCCCTGGTGTCAATCACTGGAATAGCAGCTGATCGGGATCCTCTGGGAACTGGAGCAGTCTGTCGCTGAGAATCCTAGACTAACTCATCCTGCACAAGCTCTGCCTTGTCCTGCTTTGCTTCCTCCATGTCTGCCTCAAGCTTGTTAACGGTCACCTGAATTTCAGTCAGCTTCACGTCCAGAGCGTGGATCTTCTCGTCAACAATCCTCTCTAAGCTCTCCTGAGATTGTTCAATGCTGGCCAGGCGTTGTTCAATCCTTTGGGTAGCTTCAAGAATCTGCTCTCCGAAACTCTTTGGTTTAGCTGCGGCTGCTGCTTCTTTGTCAGCTTTGGCTTTCCTAGCAGCTTCAATCTTGGCTTGACCTTCAACAGATGTTGGATCCTCCTCGTCCATCACAACAACATTGTCTTCATGCTCTGGCTGCAGTGGTAAGTGTTTCCTATCCAACAAGAATTTGCCCGTGCCAAACTTGGCATTGATAATCATCTGAATCTATGGGGCAAATCCACATGACCTTTTCTGGTCAGCTGCAGTCCTCTTAATGGTCTCCACCATCAAGTCCATCACCTTGAAAGGTGCCTTCTCATCAAGTATATGCAGCATGTTTATAGAATACCCTCTGATCATGCGATGATCTCCAGACTTGGGCATCAAGGTATGCCTCAAAATAGTGTTAGTGGTAGGTAAACCTGCCTGGAGATAGTAGACTGAGCCGAGCTTCCATACTTCCAAATCTGCTGCGGGGATCTCCTTGTACATGTTCTTCATGGAATCATGGTTCTTCTTTGGAATCCCATAGACATCAATGTCATCCTCTCGTTGCACTGGAGCATTCAGAAGTTCTGCCCATTCTTCAACAGAAGAAGAAAACCTTTGACCTTCAGTCATCCAGGTGATCTTCCCATCAGGATAGAAATGAGCTGTGGCATAGAATTGCATAATCATCTCGTCGTTCCAATCTGTTAATTTCTGACCCACAAACTCAGCAACTCCACATGCAGTGAAGCTTTCATGCACATGGGGTAAGAAATCTCTGTGCTCTTCACTGTCAATGTATTTCCAGTCAACATATCTGGTATCTGCAACTATTGGCTTCTTGTCCATCAGCACAGTCTCATAGAAGTCCTGTTGCTCTCTGGTGTGAAATCTGGGGTCTACAACAGTTCTTTTCCTCACGGCATATGGATCAGCTTGTCTCCATAGCCTGAGACCTCTATCTTTCCTTGCCTTCATATCCTCGGCTTGAGGATGAGCATCATTGTGGAGTGGCAGTTTTGGACGGAGTTTCAGCAACACTTGTCCTTCCACATCAGACTCAGCTGGTGGCACATCACCCTTGTTCTTCTCAAATGCTGGAATGTTTCTGGTAGTCCTCTTGGGCTTGGCAGCAGGCTTTGCTGGAGCTGCCTTAGCTTGAGCAGACTTCTTGGGCTTTTAAGTGGCTCCAGCCCTAATGGCATCACCCATGAGCTTCTGCTTCTGAGGAGCAGGCTGGGGTGCTTCTTCTTCTTCTTCATCATCGGCTGCTGCATCTGCATGAGGATCACTATACACAACCCTCTTCCTCTTGGAGGTTTTCTTCACTTTGCTTGGGGCTGGCTCTCCCAAGTTCAGCTTCTTGGCAACAGTGGACTGCTTGACTTTGCTGGTGCCCTTCTTTGACTATTGACCTTGTTGCTCTTTGGCAACAACCTTCCTCTTAGGCTTGGAAGTCACTTCTTCCTCAGCAACAAAATCAGAATCCTCATCATCGGAGTTCTTCTCCTTTCTAGCTCTGGTGGCTGCAGGAGGCAAGCCACTTGGTGTACTCCTCTCACCATCATCAAAAGGACTACTAGTCTCTGGATTGCCTCAGGAATATCTGCAATAGGTGACTCTGACCTGTTCTGACTGTCACTGGTATCTGACATGGCTGACAACCTGTGAATAGATAAGGTATAGGCAGAGAAGAAGAGTTATCACAAACTGCAGAAGTTTTTGCAAACAAAATGAGTTCAAATTTTAGTTTTAAGTTTTCACAGAAGACATTTCGGTCAGACCGATTTTCAGTTTCGGTGAATCCGAAGTGTGTAACAGAAACTTTACACACCACTTTCGGTTTGACCGAAGTGGGTTTCGGTCCTGCCGAAACACTAGGGTTTCACTAAAACTCTATTTCGGTCACACCGATTTGCACAACTCGATTGGACCGAAAGGTGCAGTGCAATGGCCAGAGGCCGAATCAGTCATTCCGAGATTTTAAAATCGGTTTCACCGAGATGTGTTCCGTGGAAACCTAACCCTAAAAATTTTACTCGAAGCTAGTTCAAACGAACCGATCTGGTGTAAAAGAAGATTTCAAACGTGGCCAGATATAGGGCAAACCAAACGTGCATTGAATCGGAGATGGGAGCACGAGTGGGATCGAGACTCACCCTAACTTGGTGGAGTCTCTCTACGGCGGCAACGGCGCGGAGGAGAAGTCCGTTGACGGCGGTGGAGACCTGCGGCGAGGGCGCACAGGCGACGACGGCGACGATCCGGAGATCAGGGCGACGTCAGCAGGGGATGTGGGGCGAAAACGTTTGAAGGAATAATCAACGCGCGCTGCCCTCAGTATATATATCCCTTTGCTGTCGGTGGGACCGAGTTGAAAAACTCGGTGTCACCGAGATGGATAACTGCCAGGCAATTATGCATTTCGGTCACGCCGAAAATTACAACTCGGTTTCACCGAGATGAAACCTAGATCCGTCTAAATGCTTTCGGTTTGACCGAGTGGGAGAAAGTTGGTCTGACCAAAAATCACTTAGAAGGTTTTGGAAGTTAGCCCTTGACGGATCGGTGACTCCGAGTGCTCCTCACTTGGAGGGTCCGAAAATGACTTGTTCAAAGTTTGTGATATAAGCATGAATAGAATTTGAGACAAGAAAGCATAGATAGCTAGTGGAGGTACTTAGGCATTCTTGTCCATCCATTTGGCCAGAAAAATCAAAACAACCAAAACAACAAATGGATGTCCTCGAATGGATAAACTCATGCATTCAACATGCTCACACAATAAGATAGCAAATGAAATATGTGTCAAACATGCACAACCAAAACTCTAGCTACTAGCACACAATTTGTCGATGACTAGGTCATCTTTATATGAGTATTTTGACTTAGGAGCCAAATGAGAACATTTGATCATAGGTCATACTCATCGTTTAAGCACAAGTGGGGTTACCACTTTTACATAAAGCATTGATGTGTTCACATCATTTGGAGATGCTTTAGCTCAACTTTTAGAGCAAAGCTCCCCCTAGTTGTGAGAACCCCTTTTAAAGGGTCAAACTAACCTTGGGTTGTCGTAGAAGAATTCATGTAGATGTTGAAGATGTGGATGCTCAATGTTGATGTAGATCATCAAGAGTTGGGAGCTATCCTTTGGATTAGGGCACTTTCAATACCTACATGGGTTAGTCCCACAAGGAACAAACAAGGATATCCATGGACATAGATTGAAGTTCACACTAGATGATGTCCATGAAAGCAATGATTACCTTGTCCCTTGACTTACCAACAAGAGGGTTTGTGACTCCATGAACTAGTGCATGATGTGGAAGTTGATTGCACAAGTTCTTGCCAAAATGAATGTGATTGAAGTATGTTGGCGGAGTCACCCTCAAGAACTTTCTAGTTCTTCTTCTTCGGGATCCACATCATCTTGATGGGAATCCTTGGGGTTGTAGTTGAGCTTGACGAAGTAGAACTTGACGTGTCCTTGGGAACCCACTTGACCATGGCTTGAGGTGCTTCAATGAATGCATCAATCTCCTCTTGAAGCTTGTCCTTAGCTTTTAGCTTGTGGTCTTGTGGTGGAAGGTCATCTTGAGCTTGTTCCACATTGGAAGAAGTAGGATCATACTTCTCCTTTTGAGAAACAAACTGTGGAGTAGGATATTGACCTTCTTCCCACTCAACACCTTCGGCGTTGAACTTTCGCTCAAAACCAATCCCTTGATTCTTCCGGTGCCTTCCATGCTTGCGAATAATTTCCTCAAAGTTCTTGCTTCCGGCAAGGCTCTTGTAGACACCTTTCTCTATGATCCCTTTCAATAAACTATTCTCTTGCTCAAGTGTAACTTGGCTTGAAACATTGTTAGTGGAATCAAGAGAACTACTAGAAGCAGCAATATTAGATTTAACATGGTTATTGTTACTGCTAGAGGAAGAATTTTTCTTATGCTTGTCATGCTTAGTCTTAATGGTTGGCAAGAAATTAGATAAGAGAAGTCGTTTGGCAAGATATGAAGAACTCTTCTTTCGAAGATCGTCATTGATCGCTTTTAGAAACTCATGTTCTTGCTCTAGAGTGAGCTTCTCGAAGCGTAGCTTCTCATGAGATCTTAGGAGCTCTCTATGATCTTCTTGAGTTGTTTCATGAGCTAACTTAAGAGTGTATAGTTCTTTAGTTAGACGCTCAATCTCCTTCATAGCATTGTCATTCGACTCTTCTCGACTATAAAGACTACTAGCATTTTCATCGTTACTAGGCTCGCTAGATTTATCATGCAAGAGCTCATCTTCACCAAGCAAGTCATCCTCATCACTATTGAAGTCAATGAATTCAGGGTGTGATACCTTGGGGCCTTTAGCCATGAAGCATCTTCCAATTCCCTCATTTGGTGAATCAAATAAGTCGTAGGAGTTGGAGTTGGAGGATACGAGAGCAAGACCGGAAACACCTTCATCTTGACTGTAGTCGGAGTCGGAGTGATAGCTTCCATCGGATTGATTGTCGGAGTCGGAGCCGAAGACCCATTCACCTACATGAGCTTGATGTCTTCTTCTTGTGTAGCTCCTTGATGACTTGTCTTTCCTCTCCGAATCCTTGCTTCTCCGAGAGGGTCTTCGTTCATAACGATCATCTCTACTCCTTCTCTCTTTCCGAGGTGACTCATCTCTTGATCTTCTTCTTGGAGATTCTTCTCTTCTCTTGTGGGGAGCCGTACACTCATTTGAGTAGTGTCCGGGTCTTCCACAATTGTAGCAGTTTCGATCACGACTAGAAGATCTCTTTTCATCATATGATCTAGACTTTGAGCTTCTCTCTTTGCCTCTATACTTGTAGAATTTGTTGAAGTTCTTAACCATTAGGCTTATCTCTTCATTGGAAATTAACTTGTCACTTGAGGTTGTGGGAGCATCATTTGTAGCTTTGTAAACACCACTTGACTTGTTGTGAAGCTCTTCCTTATCCTTAAGTGTCATCTCATGAGCAACAATTCTTCCAATGACTTCAGTTGGCTTGAGAGTCTTGTAATTTGGCATCATTTGGATCAAAGTGCACACGGTGTCGTACTTTTCATCCAAAGCTCTGAGAATCTTCTTGATGATGAATCGGTCGGTCATTTCTTCGCTTCCTAAGCCTGCAATCTCATTTGTGATGAGAGCAAGCCTAGAGTACATTTCAGCGACTCCTTCACCATCCTTCATCTTGAATTTGTCAAGTTGACCTTGAAGAATATCTAGCTTTGATTCCTTCACAGACTCGGTACCTTCATGCATTTCAACCAAAGTATCCCAAATCTCTTTAGCATTCTCAAGACGGCTGATTTTGTTGAACTCCTCGGGACACAAGGCATTGAAGAGAATGTCACAAGCTTGAGCATTGTTTTGCAAAATCCGCAATTCTTCCGGTGTAGCTTCGCGATCCGGAACTTTTCCTTCCTCGAAGAATTCACCTTGCATACCAACACAAATAATGCCCCATGCGGCTGGGTTATGACCAAGAATATGCATTTTCATTTTAAGCTTCCAACTAGCAAAATTTGTACCATCAAAGTAAGGACCTCTACGATAATTACCCTCAGTAGACGCCATACTCTCCTAGGTTGTGAAACCAAGCTTATGGAGTCCAATGCAATGGAAACCAAAACAATGGAGACCAAAGCTCTGATACCACTTGTAGGATCGAAAGTATGTCTAGAGGGGGGGTGATTAGACTACTTGTAAATATAAAAATTCTGCCTTTTGACAAAGAACAGTTTTTGGTAGTTTCACAATTATGATCAAGTCAAGTATCACCCTACACATGCAATTCTAGAGTATAAGCAACGGAAAGTAAATTGCACATGTAGTAAAGAGAGGTGGAGAAGAGCAAACGCAATTTTGGAGATGCGGTGATTTTTCACGTGGTTCCGATAGGTGGTGCTATCGTACATCCACGTTGATGGAGACATCAACCCACGGAGGGTAACGGTTGCGCGAGTCCACGGAGGGATCCACCCATGAAGGGTCCACGAAGAAGCAACCTTGTCTATTCCATCATGGCCTACGCCCACGGAGGGCTAGCCTTACTCGGGGTAGATCTTCACGAAGTAGGCGATCTCCTTGCCCTTACAAACTTCTTGGTTCAACTCCACATCTCGATGACGGAGGCTCCCAAGCGACACCTAACCAATCTAGGAGGCACCACCCTCCAAAAGGTAATAGATGTTGTAGATGATGATGAACTCCTTGCTCTTGTGCTTCAAATGATAATCTCCCCAACACTCAACTCTCCTCACTGATTTGGCTATGGTGGAAGAAAGGATTGAGTGGAAAGCAACTTGGGAAGGTTAGAGATCAAGTTTCATATGGTAGGAGTGGAGCAACTTGATCTCAACACAAGGGTAGGTAGTTCTCTTCTCAGAAAGTGTAAGGTAGGAGTGGTAGTTCTTTCTGATGGCTCTCTTCACGAATGAAGAGGGGGTGGAGGGGTATTTATAGCCTCCACACAAAATCCAACCGTTACACACATAATTGAGCAATCTCGGTGAGACCGAAGTGGACAACTCGGACAGACCGAAAGTTCAAATAATGTGAACGTTGGGGTTTTCGGTGGGACCGAAAATACCATCTCGGTTATTCCGATTTGAGCAGAGACAGGAACATGCCAGTTTTGGTGGGACCGACTTCATCAACTCGGTGACACCGATTTGATGACAAACGGTTACAGAAGCTTGGCAGCCCATGTTTCGGTGAAACCGATTGCAAACTCGGAATATCCGATTTTTCTAGGGTTTGGCTTATGGCTGAGGTGGTTCATCTCGGTGTGACTGAGTTTGGATAATCGGTGGGACCGAGATTACTTATGAGTGAATTTTGTAGTGAAGGTTGATGATAGTTTAAGGAGATATATCACTAAGCACTTGAGCAACCAGATCATCAACATAACCTCATCCCCTTTTAATTGTATTGGCTTTTCCTATGGACTCAATGTGATCTTGGATCAATAAACCAAAAATGGAGTCTTGAGCTTTTGCCAATGCTTGCCTTAGCATTTTGAGGGGTCCACTTCTTCAGTCATTGCCATACCCATATCACTGAACTTCTCTGAAATGATTCTCAAGTAACTATTAGTTCAATGATATATATGTTGTTATTAATTGCCAAAACCACCCGGGGATTAGTTGCACTTTCAGTTGGAATTCCATCACGTAGCACGAGATAATAACAACGCAGCTGACGTACTCGCACGCATGGGAGCTAAAAGCGACCCTGTCCCACCGAACACATTTGTCGAACGGTTGTTTAAGCCATCAGTAACATGGAAGGACACGGGCAGAGATACAAATACGGATCCAAACACACCCCCAGCCGAACTCAATCACGATGACATCGGAGATCCAAGCATGGAGATAAGTCCTTCTGCTCACGAAATCATGGTTGTCATAGCTGATACGTCCAAAACGTATCTATAATTTCTGCTTGCTCCATGCCTCTTTTGGGTGATATTGCTATGATATTTATACACTTCCATACACTTTTGATCATATTTGGACTAACCTATTAACTCAGTGCACCCCAGTGCCAGTTTCTGTTTTCTGCTGTTTTTGTATTTCAGGTTTTCCCATTACGAGAACTGCCAGAAAAATCCCGGAAAAATTATATATAAAATCTGCGTTCCAGAAGCTTCCCGGCAGCCGAAGTAGGGCAGGAGGGGGGCCACCAGGGCTCCAGGCGCCCTGGTGGCGCGGCCCCCCTCCTGGCCGCGCCGGGGGGGCGCCTGGCCCCCCCAGGCCTCCGCTGATGCCCCCCTTTGGCATATATTTATATCGTGTCCCGAAACCCTCGAGACGGGAACCCTTTTTCGCGATCTCATCTCTGTTCCGCCGCCGCCGCGCTTCCAAGATCGGGAGCACCAGGAGAACTCTTCCCGGCACCCTGCCGGAGGGGAGGAGCACCACCGGGAGCCTCTCCACCACCATGGACGCCTCCCGGATGAGTTGTGAGTAGTCTCCCTTGGACCATGGGTCCATGACCAGTAGCTATGTGATGTTCTCCTCCCGTTCTTGTGCTTCACTAATTAGTCCTCGTGAGCTGCCCTACATGATCGAGGCACATATGTAATCCTTATGCTGTTGCTATGATGAGTTTGCTGGAATCCGATGGATTGTGAGATTATGTTCAGATTGTGTTTGAGTAATATATTTGATCTACCTCTTTTATATTTATGTTTGTAAGTAATTCTTGCATGTTCTCCGTTGTTATTTATTGCTTTGGCCAAGTAGTAGGTAGTGACTCCAAGAGGGAACGTTATGCTTGATTGTGGGTTCATGCCCCTCGATGACTAGCTTGAGTGACAGAAACATGAGTCTAGGGGATGTGCTGTTGCCACAAGGGGGAAACCAACGGTGCTTGTGCCCGCGGGTGCAAGGATTGTTTACTTTACGCAAAGTTCTTTTAATGCAGTTGTCAGTTGCTTTGAGTTTACACTATGGGTGGGACTCGCAACTTAATACCAGCGAGATGTTCTGGATAGATATCTCAAGGTGGATGATTAGTAGTAGATGTAGATGGATTTCGGTCTACTTGCCTTGGCGTACCGCCCATGCTTTGAACCTCTACCTTTCTGGCAACATAGTTAGCATTGGTTTGCGCACATAACTCTGTCAATTGCCCAGCTGCAATTCGTTTACCTCACATAGCTGTTTTATCGTATTTTGGGAGAGAGACATCACTAGTGAACATCATGGGACTCCGGTCCATATTACCATCACTGATCACATCCGCTATTTACTTTACTCTTTTACTTACTATTAGCAGCATTACCTATCACTATTATCACTTGCGTTTGATCCTTTGTAAACGACAAGGCCGGAGGGATTGACAACCTCTCTGTACTCGTTGGGAGCAAAGTTATTTGTATCTGTGTGCAGGTCCACGTTGATTGCTAATATCTGGCGCCGTTAGCAGTTGACACCTTCTTGTTGAAACTGGGAGTCTCAGGGGAAATCGATCCTTGGTATCTTTGCCAAGGGAAAACTTCCGCTACACTGCATCTCAAACCTTCCACTTGGGGTAACCAACGAGGGGCGAGAAGCCATCAAGCAAAGTTTTATGGCGCCGTTGCCGGGGACTCCACTCTTCAGGATAGGGGAGTTGCATGCTATCTTTTACCTTTGCTTTTTAGTCTTGTTAGTTTACCTTTCAGTTTTTTTGCTTTAGTATCTTTTATCGAAAATCACAAAAATAGTTATCTTGCTTGCTTGCTACTATGGGTTCCACCGAGAACACCAAGTTGTGTGACTTCACTAGTCACAACAACTATGACTTTATTTGCACGCCTATCACTACACCTGCCACTTCAGCACCTTCGTATGAAATTAAACCTGCTTTACTGAACCTAGTTATGAAAGATCAATTCTCCGGTGCTGGAGATGATGCTGCTTTACACTTAAACAATTTTGTTGAACTTTGTGATATGCAAAAGTACCGAGAAGTAGACAGTGATATTGTTAAGCTTAAGCTTTTTCCTTTCTCCTTGAGAGGAGGAGCGAAAATTTGGTTTCAGTCTTTGCCTAGAAATAGCATAGATTCATGGGACAAGTGCAAAGATGCTTTTATTGGAAAATACTATCCACCTGCTAAAATTATCCAACTAAGAAGTAACATAATGAATTTTAAACAATTGGATAATGAACACGTTGCCCAAGCTTGGGAACGTATGAAATCTCTTATCAAGAACTGCCCTACTCATGGTTTGACTACTTGGATGGTTATCCAAACTTTTTATGCAGCCTTGAACTTTACCTCGCGGAACTTGTTAGATTCGGCCGCGGGAGGAACCTTTATGTCAACTACACTTGGTGCTGCCACGAAGCTTCTCGATGAGATGATGACCAACTATTCCCAATGGCACACCGAACGCGCTCCAACAGGTACGAAGGGAAACTCTGTCGAGGAGATTTCCTCCCTAAATGAAAAAGTTGACTTAATCATGTCTCTACTTTCGAAGCAATCTTCTATTGATCCTCGTGATGTTCCTTTAAATTCTTTGATTGCTCAAGAACAAGTAGATGTGAACTTTATCTCTAGAAACAATTTTAACAACAATGCTTATAGGAGTAATTTTGGTAGCAATCCTAGACTGTTCCCCTCTAATTCTTATGGGAACAACAATGCTTATCCTATCACCAAGAACTCCACTACTGAACTAGAGATTATGCTTAAAGATTTCATCACTACCCAAAAAGCTTTTAATAAGAGTGTAGAAGAAAAACTAAACAAACTAGATGATCTCTCTTCGAAGGTAGACAATTTAGCTAATGAGGTAGAATTGCTTAAAATTAGAACTTCTCCTCTTGAGGAGAGGAAGGTCACTCCTATGAATGCTATTCAAGTGCAAATTAATGAAAACATTAGGATGATGGCTAAACTTAAAGAGAGATGGGCTAGAGAAAGGGAGGAAGAAGATAGAATTAAGAACCTTCCTACCCACCACACTGTTGCTACTATCCAAGTTGTTGAGGATATCCAAACTCTTAACACCCAATGCACTCCTGGTCCCATTGGACCTATTAATGGTGATGCTATGACTATAGAAACTACCAAACAAGTGAACCTAAAGGACACCACTACCACCTTACTTGATAGTAGTGACCTTGATTTTGATAATTGCACTCTTACCGAAGTTATTGATTTCCTTCACAAGATGTCTAGAGATCCCCGCACTAGCACGCTTAACCTTGCCTTCACAGAGCATATCACTAATGCTCTCATCAAAGCTAGGGAGGAGAAACTTAGAGTAGAAGCCTCCATACCTAGAAAGCTAGAAGATGGTTGGGATCCTATGATTAAAATTAAGTTAAATAACTTCTCTTGCTATGCTTTATGTGATGTTGGAGCTAGTACCTCCGTTATGCCCAAAAGAATATATGATATGCTTAAATTGAAACCTTTTGATTCTTGTTCTTTTGGTGTTCGTCTCGTTGATTCTTCCATAAAGAAACCTTTGGGGAGGATCGACGATGTTCTTATCATTGTCAATGACAATACGTTCCCGTTGATTTTACTATTATGGATATTGAATGTGAACCTTCTTGTCCAATTATTTTGGGACGTCCTTTTCTACGCACCGTTGGTGCTATCATTGACATGAAAGAGGGGAATATAAAATTCCAATTTCCTCTCAAGAAAGGGATGGAACACTTCCCTCGAAAGAAGATTAAGTTACCTTTTGAGTCCGTTATACGGGCTAGCTATTCTTTTACTCTTGATAAAACTTGATCTCTTTGCATTATGCCTAGCTTAAAGGCATAAAAGAAAGCGCTTTTGGGAGGCAGCCCACATGAATAAATTTTATTTTGCTTTTGTTGTGTCTTGATGTTGTTACTACAGTAGCATCAGCATTGTATCTTTGATTTTCAATTTTGTGCCAAGTGTAGCCTCTGATTGCAAGAAAGTTCAAAAGCTGTGACGTGCTGTCCAAAAAAACAGATTCTGTCCTTGGATAGAAAAATTCGTATAAAATCACCAGATCATATTTTTGGTCTGAATTTTTCTACAGCGTGCTCTATACAATTGTCTTTCGTGCGTCTGTTCTGAGTTTTTTGATTAGAGTTGCAGAAGTGCCCCGAAAAATTCATTTACTACCCGCTGTTCTGTTTTTCACAGATTCTGTCCTGTTTTGCCTTTCCTTCATTTTGCAAACCTAGAGCTTGCTTTTTCTTTGCAAAAACCTTTTGGCAATCTTGAGAAATAGTAGACCTTCAAGAATATCTTTATTTCCAGCAAGGAGCAATTATTTTATTAAGGGTACTAACCTCGCTAATCAGATTATGATGAGTTATGTATGAAGGGAGTTTTCAAGTGTGCGAGGGAAGATGATAAAAAGATTCAGGAGTGTCAAACGCTCAAGCTTGGGGATGCCCCCATGCACCCCCAAGAAATATTCAAGGAGACTCAAGCGTCTAGGCTTGGGGATGCCCCCGTGCATCCCCTTCTCCATCAACATTATCAGTTCGTCTTTCGTTCCACTATATTTTTATCACTTCATGTGTTATGTGCTATGCTTGGAGCGTCTTGCTTTTAGTTTCCTTTTTAGTTTTCCTTAGCTTTTCATAACGAGTCGGAACTCAGCTTTCTTTGTGTGGGAGAGAAACACGCTCCACTTCTACATAGAACACAACATAGAATTTTAATGTCTATCCTTGCTGTGTGTGTTCTTTGTCTTTCAATAGCTACTATCATGCTCAGCTCTTAGTTTTCATGCTTATCTTTTTAAAGAGATTTTGTTTAGTTGGTTGCTTGAACTCTCTTTAGTTATCATGCTTATCTTATTAAGAGAGTTTGCTTCTGTTGCATTGGTTGATATGTCTATGATAAAGATGCTACGTGCATAATGGTGCTTAGTAATTCATGTTTTCTTATGGTTAGTCTCAAATAGCTGGGGGGTTCCCAATGTGTTATTGGAGTACCAACATGATTTGTTTTCCTATGATGTGGTATGTTTTAGTAATATCTTCCTTCAAAAGTTTATTTTGATAGACTTGGTGTATGCTCACGCATATTTAAGACTGTAAAGAAAGTCTGTCAAGCCTTGATGATCTTTTGTTTCTGAGTAGCGATATAACTTCCATGCCTGATTCAATGTTGCTTTGTCGCTCTGCATGATTATGACCGTCATTGCTCTCTTAGTTGGTCGCTCCCAGTCTTTTGCTAACCTCCACCTGTACTAAGCGGACTGACTGCTTGTGCATCCAAATTCTTTTAAACCAGTTATGCCATATGAGTCCACCATACCTTCCTACATGGTATTTACCTGTCATTCCTAATGGAGACTTGCATGTACCATCTCGAAATTATTCAAAAAAAGCATTCCTATTTTGTGCCTCTGTTTTAAGTTCATGAGGAAGTAGTAGTTAATTCATGCTCTTTTTAAGTTGGACAAGCTTCACCCCGGGATTGCATGTCTAATGTGCAAACCCATAACACGAGAAGGAACTGGCATTGAGTGCGCCCGGCTCAAAATTAATATAACAAACAAACCCTCCTTCACGCTTTGTTCATGAGAAATCAGAAAACTTTGGCAGTGATAAACAAAGGAGATTAAGAGGATGTGATCGTCCTCATTCGGGAGCCGTTCCTCGAAACTTGTCCATCTCAAGAAGTGATTGAGTTGTCTGCTAGCATTCATTGACGAAACATGCATGATCTAAGAAAAATAATAATTATTACTTCTGTTTTTAAAACCAAGAGCTCTGGTACATGTTTTGTCTTTGTTTCCGACTACGGGTTTTCAACCTTGCCAACAAAAGCCACGGTTCGAGAGTCTCCACCTTCTTTTAAAGCACCAACTACTGAGAGCATGATTGTCATTCTGAGTGTAATGTGCATTATCCCAAAGTAGCATTGTCTTTTGCATGATTATGATATCGTTTATTCTGAAATTATTGTATCTAGTTATCACTTAAACCTTGGAGGTGCCCCTGCATTTATGTTTTGCTTCACTAAAGGGGGCAAGCGAGATATCACTTTATCATATTTGCACATCATGCTCATTACAAATCTATTTGATGTTTCAGTATCATATTGTAAAACTTTCAGTTCTTTGTGATTTTCTCACAAGGCAACTTAATTACTACAGATTCATTGTCTCAGTGAGCTTTTGTCATATGACTATGAAAAATCCTTATATGGTTAATAGCATGTCACCACAGAAATTATTTTTGTTATCATTTACCTACTCGAGGACGAGCAGGAATTAAGCTTGGGGATGTTGATACATCCAAAACGTATCTATAATTTCTGCTTGCTCCATGCCTCTTTTGGGTGATATTGCTATGATATTTATAAACTTCCATACACTTTTGATCATATTTGGACTAACCTATTAACTCAGTGCACCCCAGTGCCAGTTTCTGTTTTCTGCTGTTTTTGTATTTCAGATTTTCCCATTACGAGAACTGCCAGAAAAATCCCGGAAAAATTATATAAAAAATCAGCGTTCCAGAAGCTTCCCGGCAGCCGAAGTAGGGCCGGAGGGGGGCCACCAGGGCTCCAGGCGCCCTGGTGGCGCGGCCCCTCTGCTGGCCGCGCCGGGGGGGGGGGGGCGCCTGGGCCCCCCAGGCCTCCGCTGATGCCCCCCTTTGGCATATATTTATATCGTGTCCCGAAATCCTCGAGACGGGAACCCTTTTTCGCGATCTCATCTCTGTTCCGCCGCCGCCGCGCTTCCAAGATCGGGAGCACCAGGAGAACTCTTCCCGGCACCCTGCTGGAGGGGAGGATCACCACCGGGAGCCTCTCCACCACCATGGACGCCTCCCGGATGAGTTGTGAGTAGTCTCCCTTGGACCATGGGTCCATGACCAGTAGCTATGTGATGTTCTCCTCTCATTCTTGTGCTTCACTAATTAGTCCTCATGAGCTGCCCTACATGATCGAGGCACATATGTAATCCTTATGATGTTGCTATGATGAGTTTGCTGGGATCCGATGGATTGTGAGATTATGTTTAGATTGTGTTTGAGTAATATATTTGATCTACCTCTTTTATATTTATGTTCGTAAGTAATTCTTGCATGTTCTCCGTTGTTATTTATTGCTTTGGCCAAGTAGTAGGCAGTGACTCCAAGAGGGAACGTTATGCTTGATTGTGGGTTCATGCCCCTCGATGACTAGCTTGAGTGACAGAAACATGAGTCTAGGGGATGTGCTGTTGCCACAAGGGGGAAAACAACGGTGCTTGTGCCCGCGGGTGCAAGGATTGTTTACTTTACGCAAAGTTCTTTTAATGCAGTTGTCTGTTGCTTTGAGTTTACACTATGGGTGGGACTCGCAACTTAATACCAGCGAGATGTTCTGGATAGATATCTCAAGGTGGATGATTAGTAGTAGATGCAGATGGATTTCGGTCTACTTGCCTTGGCGTACCGCCCATGCTTTGAACCTCTACCTTTCTTGCAACATAGTTAGCATTGGTTTGCGCACATAATTCTGTCAATTGCCCAGCTGTAATTCGTTTACCTCACATAGCTGTTTTATCGTCTTTTGGGAGAAAGACATCACGAGTGAACATCATGGGACTCCGGTCCATATTACCATTACTGATCACATCCGCTATTTACTTTACGCTTTTACTTACTATTTGCAGCATTACCTATCACTATTATCACTTGCGTTTGATCCTTTGTAAACGACAAGGCCGGAGGGATTGACAACCTCTCTGTACTCGTTGGGAGCAAAGTTATTTGTATCTGTGTGCAGGTCCACGTTGATTGCTAATATCTGGCGCCGTTAGCAGTTTACACCTTCTTGTTGCAACTGGGAGTCTCAGGGGAAATCGATCCTTGGTATCTTTGCCAAGGGAAAACTTCTGCTACACTGCATCTCAAACCTTCCACTTGGGGTAACCAACGAGGGGCGAGAAGCCATCAATAGCCCCCTGGACAGAGCCTTTGCAAGTTTACCTTAATAGGCAGGAACTCCCCGATGATCAAAATGAGGCCTGTCGCATAGTCCGGCGCTCTAAATCCTACAAAGTTCACGAAGGTGAACTATACAGGAAAAGCATAAACTAGTATTCTCCAAAGGTGCATCTCCGAAGAGGAGGGAAGGAAAATTCTAACTGAAATACACGCTGGAATGGGCGGTCACCATGTCGTAGCAAGGGCGCTCGTAGGCAAAGCTTTTCATGCTGGCTTTTACTGGCCTACTGCCCGAGCAGATGCGCAAACCTTAGTCCAACATTGCGTTGGCTGCCAGCTCTTAGCAAATCAAAGTCACATGCATCCCACCGCACTGAGAACAATCCCCATTACTTGGCCTTTTGCGGTCTGGGGTCTTGATATGGTCGGACCCCTTAAAGGGGGAAGTCATAAAAGAAAATACTTACTGGTAATGGTAGACAAATTCACTAAATGGATAGAAGCCAAGCGAGTAAAAACAGCTGAAGCAGGGCCTGTGATAGATTTTATATCCAGCGTAGTACACTGTTATGGTGTCCCGCACAGTATTATCACAGATAATGGCTCCAATTTCACAGCTGACGAGGTAAAAAACTGGTGTGCAAAGTTGGGTATAAAACTCGGTTATGCTTCCGTATACCACCCTCAAACAAATGGTCAGGTCGAAAGGGTCAATTGTCTGATTATGAGCAGCATAGAAACCCGACTAGTGCGCTCCCTACGGGAGTCCGATAAACACTGGGTCGAAGACCTTTACTCCATACTCTGGGGGCTGCGGACCACTCCCAATCGTACGACCGGATATACACCCTTTTTCATGGTGTACGGCGCAGAGGCTATTCTGCCTTGTGACATTATTCATGACTCACCTAGAGTGCGCATGTATGAGGAAAGGGAGGCCGAGTTAGATCGGCAGGACGACCTAGATGGACTTGACGAGGAGCGCGATACAACGCTAGCACGTTCCGCATTTTACCAACAACAGGCTAGGTGATACCAGAGCAGAGAAGTGCGGGCCAATACATACAACGTCGGCGAACTCGTCTTACGCCTCGTGGAGAAGAAAAAGGACAAGATCAAACCAAAATGGGAGGGCCCCTTCATTACTGACGAAGTACTCACCGGTGGAGCCTATCGCCTTCGCAATGCACAGGACAACCGCCTTGAGCCAAACCCTTGGAACACTGCCAGGCTCCGACAATTTTATGGATACTTCGGTCGCAGTTTCTTCCTCTTTATAAGTTAGGTCTTGTATTTTACTTTCTTGTTTCTCTCCCTTTTTTCCTCTTTACATTTTCTTGGCAAGTATTCGGCTCACCCGAACTGCCACATGACGAGTACGTCCTCACATATACCTGGGGGCTTCCTTTAACGAAGCCCATTATCAATAAAAGATTCTCGCTTAAAAATATCGCCTGTTTTTACAGTTTATCCTTGCCATTTTATGCACCGATATGACTTAAGTTCTGGCCAAGCTGGTTGCCTGTCTCCGGTGCTTACCCCTACGTTTCCGATTGTTCGGCTAGGGCGTAAAGGGAGCACCTCTGCGATTGTTACAGCCGGGTAATCCGAATATGTACCTCAGACTGGGTAAAGCCGAAAGCTAGCGCTCTTAAGGGAATAATTGGTCGGAGGATACACGACATATCGCATTCTAAAGCGTACCTTAACTATCACAGGAGACGGCTTCCTACCATCCTTCTCATAGGATCAAAAAGCCTAGGCTCGCATCTTCATGCACGCCGACCCAGAGAAAGGAACCCACGACAGAACTATTCTCTCTGGAAGATGATTCTTACGTTAAACTATAATATAACATAACTCCCCGAACTCAGTTCATCTGTTCAAGCAATTATGACCAGAATGCCTAGTTTCCGAACATATGACGTGCTTTACCACATATATAGTATTTGGAGACACTCCAGCCTTTGGGTTTATGGAGGTCGAACGAGATGGTTGGCCCTGACAAACTTTATATAAATTCGGCCGGAGAATAGTTTGATGATAAAAGTACATTAATACATAGAATCAAATGACTGTACAGTTTCTATTCCGTCTATTAGGCTATCTAGCTTACAGTCCTGTTGGGAAAGCTTGGCAGCTATTTTTACTTGGTTATAGACCAAACTCTACTTGGTTATAGACCAAACTCGGAGGAATTTCCTATCCATCAGACCCTCGAGGTCCCACACGGGCCATGTGATTTGGATCAAGACGAGTGTAGCGCGTCTTCACCATAGCCCATGCTTCTCGAGCACCCATATGTCATGCTGATGCTTTCCATAGTTCGAAGTGGCGCCGAGCCACTTTGAACAGGTCCGCCAAATCCTCCATAGATTCTGGAGGGGAGTCGCGAGGCCCTAGAGCTCTTACTCTTCGTGGCCTTCCTAGCCCGTTCATGGACCCTGGAAAGCTCTTGCAGCACATCGCCCTCAAAACCGGATACTCCACCTTTAGGCGGCCTAGTTAATAAACCTACAGGAAATGATTTTATAAGAAACTTTCAAACTAAGAGACTATAAGGAGAGATAGGTATAAGAGACATACTAAACATGCCGCTTTTTAACCTCCGGTTCTCTTCCTAGGCGCTAGAGAGTTGGGCCTTTACGCCCTTTAGCTCTTGTTCAAGCCTAATTATTCCATCCTGCGCTTGGTTCCTTTTTTCCATAGCTTGCATTAGTGCACGCTCGCCAGCAGCTTTTTCTTCTTCGGCAAAATTTTTGTCCGCTAGGGCAGCTCTTAACTCCCTTTCCAGTTGGTCGGTCGATCCTGGTGCTTTATTACACATTAGTATTTATACTATAGTAATCAGCAGAACTATTATAGCTTCCGGACACAATTATTCTTACCAACATCATACTTTCTGGATTCCTTCCAATGTTTCAATTCGGCGAGCTGAGTCCGACACTCTTCGAGTTCCTTGGATAAAGAGTTATTCTTCTCTCGAATGACCTATAAAAATACAACGATCCTCAAATCAGTTGTACCAACCGCTTTAAGTCTCGGGGGCTACTCGCTTGAGAATATTCAAATTAAAAACTTACTCTCATATCTTTTGAAAGATGATGAGTGGCTCCGGCGAGTCCGTCTTGAGCGGCTCGGATATAGGCATCTGCAGAATTGAGGGCGTTAAACGCCTCCTCACAAAAAGCAGGGTCACGCATGGCCGCTTTCCGCCACCGATGAATCATCGCGACCTCCACTTCGGAATTGGTAGCTGACACTTCATCTAAATCCTCCTTGAGAGCACAATCCGGCACCGAATTAGCATTCACCCTTGACGAGCGTGATGCCAGATTGGCTGGAGCTTGGCCTGCGTCGCCTCCGGGGACAGTCCTGCTTAAATTCCTCCTCAAAGGAACAAACAATGCGAAAATTTATAATAACAATTTCACCACTCAGCGCATGGCAAAACAAACATACCTCTTTGAAGGTGCACTGGTATTCGTGGTCCTTTTCTGCTTCAAAGCCTCGCCCGACGCGGGCTCCGCCCTCTGGGTTGGCAGTCTACGTGCAGCTCGGCGTGAGGAGTGTCGTCCCTGTTTAAGTATGATAGACTACGATGGGTAAATGCGCACGGGGAATCTTCTCGATTAGTAAGATATCCCCTAAATTACTTACACGGGAAGAAGGAATGAGGCCTGGGTAATCGGCTACTAAAGCCACCAAGGTGCCCTCACGGCAGGCCTGATAGAAGACTCCCTCTTCTAACTCTACGCCTATGTCCGAGTCCTCTTCATATCCAGGGCCCGTCTTTTGGAATGGGTCCTCTGGCTGCGGGTCGGGATGGTTAATCCCCCTGACTACCTTCCTCCACTCCTATTGGGAGAAGCCGAATACAGTTCGGTCAAATACATCATAACAAAGAAAAATGGAGTGGTTAAAGAGAAGGACTCACCCAGTCGGGAAGATTATACATAGCAAGGCCTTCCCGGCACGTTAAATGGATGAAGTCCTGCTTCTCTCCTTTGTAGAGGCCTTCCAGGACAGCGCCTAGAATGGCAGGGTCATCTAGATCCAGGCGCACGCGGCGCGAGGCATCATTCTGACCATTGCAATGATACATTGGAAGTCCTCTGGCCTGGAGCGGCTACACACGCCGCTTCAGTGAAATGGTCATCCACTACAAAAAAAAGACACATCCGTGACATTTTGGGCCGAACAAAACTTTTTTCTATCATACTTATGACACTTCTATGACAATAATTGTGAAAAAACACGTATCATCATAGATGTGGTGGGGTCCTACTTCAATGACAAAAAATCATGACAGAAAATGGGCTTTTCGTCCTAGGCGGGCCGGAGACGCAACTGCATGACATTCTTTGGGCCATCCATGACGGAAAAAACCGTGGTAGAAGCCAGGGCGAGGAAAATATTGGGGTGTTCCCGGTTACGGTGGGTGGCCGCGGCCGAGCGATGCGCGTTTCTCTCGTACACACACGCACGTGGGTGCGAGGCGTTGGGCTCTAACTGAACCCGAGGGAGGTGTTGGGCTCTAACTGAACCCGAGCGATTGCACTGCAGGCTACGCGTTACTGAACCCGAGCGATCGATCAATGGCTGTTAACTGAACCCGATCAAGCGATTCCTTCGCTACTGCTGCTAACTGAAGCCGACCGATGTTGCCTCTGCATGAACAGTGAGCGTTGCTGGGGGTGGATGAATAGTTCCTAGTGGGTGTGGCTGAACAGGACCCCGTGGTGTTGCCTCTGCACGAACAGGACCCCGTTCGATCGAGCCGGTTGGGGCTGAATGAATAGGACCCCATGGAGGGATGCATGAATAGGACCACCTCGTGGAGGGCTCCATGAACAGTAGACGATGGAGGGCTAGATGAACAGTAGCCCGTGGAGGGGTGGTTGAACAGGAGCCCGTGGAGAGGGCTGGTTGAACAGTAGCCGGTGGAGTAGCGCATGGTGGAGGCTGAACAATCATAGGAGGAGGCTGGAGGAGGTCGACGATGGATGAACAGTAGCCCATGGAGTCTGGAGGGGGTCGACGGTGGTGATGAACAGTATCCCGTGGAGTCCCGTTTTGCGGTATGCCACACCCCTCCCGATGAACAGGACCCCCGTTTCGACCGTGGCGCTCCAACACAAGTCCGTTTCCTCCGTTTTGCGGTACGCCACACCCCTCCCGATGAAAAGGACCCCCGTTTCGACCGTAGCGCTCAAACACAAGTCCGTTTCCTCCGTTTTGCGGTACGCCACACCCCTCCCGATCAACAGGACCCCCGTTTCGATCGTAGGAGGTCCGTTTCCTCTGTTTTGCGGTACGCCAGACCCCTCCCGATGAACAGGATCCCGTTTCGAACGTGGCCGGTCGAACACAAGGCCGTTTCCTCTGATCTGCGGTATGCAAGGCCTTGTTTCCATGAACTGTTCCTTCCAAGCCCTCCCGATGAACACGATGACGCATTCCGTTCCGACCTAGCCGGTTGGCTCCCCATGGACATGACGACGACGTTGTTTCTCCGTTCCGACCCAGCCATGTACACGAGCCCTGGCCGTACATATGCGCGAGTAGGCGTACGAGACCCCACCTGTATGTACGTACGTGGCCATATTTTCTTTCTTGCACCCTGGCCGCTATACGTACGTGTACATGCTATGTGCGCGCCTCTGCTACGACACGTGCACGCCTCTTCATCGACTAGTATGTACGTACATGTTCTCGACCAGAATGACAACACTACGTACGCTTCGACCAGGTGGGTCCCGACTGTCAGGCACTTCCTTCCGTGCGAAGATGTAGCTGGTGGGTCCCAGCAGTCAGGGGGGCGAATCGTTTTTTTTTTGCCCGGACGCACTTCCTTGCGTGCGAAGATGTACATGCTGGGTCCCAGCAGTCAGGGGGAAATGTTTTTTTTTTTGCGAAATACGGTGGCCCGTCCGGTGGGTCCCCGCTATCAGATGGAGGAATAATTATTTTGCACGTAATAAGGAGGCACTTCCTTGCTGCGGCCGTGGACCTAGCTATCAGCCTCTCCACGTACAGTCCACGTCCGACGGAAGCCGTTCCTTGACCACGTTGACCACGCCGCGCCGAGAGGACTAGGGCGGTGGACGACGGCGAGTCCTAGGAAGGGGACAATGTGGAGGCGGGGAAGACACGGCAGTGGATGCCCACGCATAGATAAGTATGAGGGTTCACTGGTTCGCTGCGGTGTGAGGCTGCCGTCGCCGTAGAATAACAAGGGGTGTGGGTGAGTATAGGGATGGCCTGGCCAGCGGTAGGAGTAGTAGGGGGCGGTAAGGCCTCCGCCGCATCGCAGCCCGCCATGGGAGGTAGGAGCACGAGGCATGACCGGCGCTGGTTTGGGCGGCTGGAGCAAGAAGACGAGAGGTTGAAGAAGCACTACGGGCGTTGGATGGACATCGTACGGTCACTGGAACTAGAATCGTGCATATTGACTAAGTTGACAAAGCCCTCCGTCCCCGTCAACTTAGTAGGCCCACAAGTCAGCCTGCCACTATACTGGGTCCCAGCTTGCAGGGGGAGTATTCATTTTTTTGTGCGTAATAAGGAGGCACTTCCTTGCGGGCGACGATATAGCTGGTGGGTCCAAGTTCTCAGCGGCGGTAACATTTTTCTCGAGAAATATAGAGGCCCTTTTGGTGGGTCCCAGATGTCAGGTGGAGGAATCATTATTTTTTGCATAATAAGGAGGCATTTCCTTGCGTGCGCCCATAGACCCAGCTGTCAGCCTCTCCATGTACAGTCCACTTCAGATGCATGTTGGTCGATGACCATGTTCACCAGGCCGCGCCGAGAGCACCAGGGCGGTGGACGACAGTGAGGCCTAGGAAGGGAATGACACGGAGGCGGGGAAGACACGACAGTTGTTTCCCGCGTGGAGAGGAGTACGACTGATCGAGGGTTTACTAGTTCGTCTGCAGTCGCCGGAGAATAACAACAGGTGTGGGTGAGTAGAGGGATGGCTTGGCCAGTGATTAGAGTACGGTGTGGCGGTGAGGCTTGCGTGGCAGCACAACCGACCGCGGGGAGGAGGGAGCAGGTAGTCCCGCCGGCGCTTGTTTGAGCGGCTGGAGCAGGCAGAGCAGAGATTGAAGAAGCACGATGGCCGTTGGATGGAAATCCTACAGTCACTGCTTATGCGTCAACCTTTTTTAAGGAAAGCCTCAAATCTGTGGAAAACCGCATACATCCCATCTACCATTATTTCTAATAATTTACAGCCCATTGGCTAATTCTTAAGGTTTATTTGGAGCCCATATTATTTTTGTTAGCATTACAGCCCATATTGTGGCCACGGTTAAAAAATGGGAAAATTTTATTTTTTCCACTCTAGATTTTGCCAATTTTCCTGATGCCACTCTAGATTTTGACATTTCACTTTTGCCACTATTAGTTTTTGACAATTATCACAATTGCCATTTTGTGAGCTGTCAAAAACTAAGAGTGGCAAGAGTGAAATGTCAAAATCTAGAGTGGCATAAGGAAAATTGGCAAAATCTAGAGTGGCAAAAACAAAATTTTCCCTTAAAAAATTATACGAAATTTTGCATATTTCGGTGCGGTCCGAACTGTTTTTTAATCCCAAAATTTCGAGTCACATTCAAACTGATTTTAAAAATAAATGTATATTAATATAAAATCCAACAATTGTCCACGCATAAACATCAATGCAATTTAAAATCTCGAAATGAAAAAAAGAAATTTGAAACTAATTGCCGGTTTGATCTGTTATAAAAATGTACAACCCATTTCTCATTACTGATAGGCCATTTTCTCAGCCAGCCGAATGAAGCTCTCCTCGTCTTGAAAGATTTCTAGCCCAACAGGCCTGACAAAGCGACTTACTTGGCAAATCACAAAAAAACTCGGCTGTGGCTGTGGACCCAGCCGCGGTCGTGGACCCAGCTGTCAGCCTCTCCACATACAATACTCTTTCATTGGTAGTCGGTCGTTGACCACATTGACCATGCCGCGCCGAGAGCACCAAGGCGGTGGACGACGGCGAGGCCTGGGAAGGGGACGACGCGGAGCCGGGGAAGACGCGGTAGTGGATGCCCACGCGGAGAGGAGTACAAGGGTTCACTAGTTCGGCTGCGACGTGAGGCTGCTGTCGCCACAGAATAACAGGGGGTGTGGGTGAGTAGAGGGATGCCCTGGCCAGCGGTGGGAGTAGTAGGGGCAGTGAGGCCTCCGCGGCATCACAGCCGGCCACGAGAGGTAGGAGCACGCGGCACGATCGGCGCTGGTTTGGGCGGCTGGAGCAAGAAGACCAGAGGTTGAAGATGCACTATGGCCGTGGGATGGACATCGTACGGTCACTGGAGCCAGAATCGTTCATATTGACTAAGTTGACAAAGCCCTCCGTCCCCGTCTCTTCATTTTTTTGTGCGTAATAAGGAGGCACTTCCTTGCGTGCAAAGATATAGCTGGTGGGTTCGACCTGTCAGCGAGGGGAACATTTTTTCGCAAAATACAGAAGCCCTTCCCACGTACAGTCCACGTACAGTGCGTAATAAGGAGGAACTTTCCTTGCGTGCGACCATGGACCTCGTGGGTCCCAGCCGTCAGGCTCTCCACGTACAGTCCTCTTCCGATGACTCTCGTATGTTGACCACGCCGCGCTGAGCGCACTGAGGCGGCGGACGAGGGTGAGGCCATGTCAGCCAGTCCATTTGTTTTTCTAGTCCATTTGGTGGGCTGGGTGAAACAATGATGTAGCATCTATACAGCCCGTTTATATATATGCTAGAATTTAAAGCCCATTTGCATTTTTCTTGAAATCCGCAGACTTGCTGGGCTGGGTGAAAATATCATGTTGGGCTAGACGGAGAAATGTTATAAAAACATAAACACATGATTGCACGTTTATTACTGCATTGGTCAGTAAAATCTTTGCAAGCTTATGTACGCAATCACTAGGAGTTAACTTGCCAAGTTATATATAAACAATTATTATTATTATTATTATTTTGTAAGAAACTTTCAACTTACGAAATAAAATAAAATCCCTTGCAAAAAAAAAACTTACGAAATAAAATATCATTTAAATTTGATGAGTTAATAGTACATGGGGTATTATTATTTTTAGGCTAGACGTGGGATAGTTGAGTTTGTTCTAGGGAAAAGTAGTGGGAGAAAACTCAGTTTACATCGAAAAAAAGTGGGAGAAAATTCAGATATAGGATTAATGAAAACGAAAAATAGAACTGAGGTGTGTGTCGTCTTGAAAAAACAAACATAACTTGGCCTGCTAATGTTATAGACAAGCTATGTTGGGAGGCCTAGAGGCCGCTTGATACCTACTGGATCCAAAAAATGTTGAAACATGTCATGGGCTGCCCAGGTTAAACAACAAAACCTAGGACATGGACCTGGTGGGCCCGGGACTGTGAGCCTCTCGACGAACAGTTGTCTCCCAATTCCTCTTGTTTTGCTGACCATGTTGGGAACGACAGACGGCGGCGCTGCGGCTAGAGCACCAAGGCGGAGGACGACGTCGATACCTCGGACCGAACGAACCAGAGCGGGGGAAGACGCAGGCGGAGGGGAGTACAAGGGTTGACTTGTTCGGGTGTGATACGTCTCCAACGTATCTATAATTTTTTATTGTTCCATGCTATTATTTATGAAGTCTTGGATGTTTATCAGGCTTTATCTTACACTTTAATATCATTTTTGGGACTAACCTACTAACCCAAAGGCCCAGTCCAGATTGTTGTTTTTTGCCAGTTTCAGGGCCTTGCAGAAAAAGAATATCAAACGTAGTCCAAACAGAATGAAACCTTCGCAAGAGATGTTTTTGGAGAAAATCACGCACGGAGAACTTGAGAACCATGTCAGAAGAGCCACGAGGGGCCCACGAGGGTGGGGGCGCGCCCCCTGCCTCATGGGGCCCCCGTGACTCCCCCGGTTTCCTCCTTCCTCCTATATAAGTCTATGTACCCGGAAAGCATTAGCAATAGAGAGGAAATCCTTATTCCACCGCTGTAACCTTCTGTTCCCGTGAGATCCCATCTTGGAGCCTATTCCGGAGCTCCACCGGAGGGGGATCCATCACGGAGTTCTTCTTCATCATCATCATCGCCCTCACCATGAGTTGTGAGTAGATTACCACAGACCTTTGGGTCCATAGCTAGTATATATAGATGGCTTCTTCTCTCTCTCTCTGGATCTCAATACAAAGTTCTCCTCGGTCTTCGAGGAGATCTATTCGATGTAATATCTTTTTGCGGTGTGTTTGTCGAGATCTGATGAATTGTGGGTTTATGATCAAGATTATCTGTGAGAAATATTTGGTTCTTCTCTGAACTTTTTATATGTGCTCATAATGTCCTTGCAAGTCTCTTCGAATTATTGGTTTGGTTTGGCCTACTAGATCTATAGTTCTTGCAATGGGAGAAGTGCTTGGCTTTGGGTTCAATCTTGCGGTGTCCTTTCCCAGTGATAGTAGGGGCAGCAAGGCACGTATTGTATTGTTGCCATCGAGGATAAAAATATGGGGTTTATATCATATATCTTGAGTTTATCCCTCTACATCATGTCATCTTGCTTAAGGCGTTACTCTGTTCTTATGAACTCAATACACTAGATGCATGCTGGATAGCGGTCGATGTGTGGAGTAATAGTAGTAGATGCAGAATTGTTTCGGTCTACTTGTCTCGGATGTGATGCCTATATACAATGATCATGCCTAGGTAGTCTCATAATTATTCGCTTTTCTATCAATTGCTCGACAGTAATTTGTTTACCCGCCGTAGAATATCGCTATCATGAGAGAAGCCACTAGAGAACACTATGGCCCCCGGGTCTATTCTCAACATATCAATCCACATCTGCTTAACTTTTACCGCTTTTATTTTTTGTTCTTATAAACAAAAATACCAAAAATATAAACTATCATCTCTATCAGATCTCACTTTCGTAAGTGACCGTAAAGGGATTGACAACCCCTTACCGCGTTGGCTGCCAAGTTCTTATTTGTTTGTGCAGGTGCGAGGGACTCGCGCGTGGTCTCCTACTGGATTGATACCTTGGTCCTCAAAAACTGAGGGAAATACTTATGCTACTGTGCTGCATCTCCCTTTCCTCTTCGAGGGAATACAACGCAAGCTCGAGAAGTAGCAGGGTGTAGCTTGGATTCAAAGGTACCTCCCATGCCATCCTGGCCGCGTAGGTTATGTAGGCTAGATTCAGAGGTACCTCCCACGTGTTTAGGTCATTGGTATCGTTGTCTTCTTTCATGTTGGCATATCAGGGGTCGATGATGGTCTCGGCGAGGTCAACCACGGAGTCCTTCTCCCGCCCATTGCGGATGATCTTGTATTGCTTCTGGATGTCGACAAGCTTGTTGCACCAGATGGCTGAATCGTCGCTATCTTCCTTCTCTCCACCGTAGCGAAGGTGCAGTCGGCGCTGCCGATGAAATGGGCGAATGCTCCAGAACCTCTGATGGCCCTACAGAAGTGGTAGATGAGAACCTCGCCCCGCACACATACCTTGGCCACGACGATCCGCTAGTCCCTGTCAGGAGATGAATGGATGGGCACAAGGTCTAGTCCCGCAACCTTGGGCTTTCTCGTCCTGTAGGTACTGCTTGAACTCAGCGAGGCAGACCTTCACCGAGTTCGGATCATTGGTGTACATCACATTCAACTTGGTGCAGCTATAGGACTGAACGGCGAACTCAAAGGGGAACTCCTTGCTGAAGTCCATATCCAGCAGACTCACCCCTCGGATCGCCATTGGAGTCTCTTCAAGTGAACGAGTGTGTAGGCGGCGGCAACAGTTCGTTTTTTAGCTCTTGGGGAACTGGATTCAACAGTAAACTGAGTGTGTACAGGCGACAACAGTTACTACCCCTCCCTCATCCGCTGCACGCCCGGCAGAATATGCACCCTCGGCGCATTCAAACGCCTCCATTAAGAAACACCTACTTCGGCCACACGTCGGTTCACGAGCGGGTCTGTATTGGTACTGTAGTAACATGAGTTAGTGGTCACTTTACTTAAATTTAATTAGCTTTAATAGGAATTTGTACTTAAAATAAGCAATGCATTGGCTCATTCTATCAGTGCCACGGGATCAACATGCACCACAATTAGAATTATTATTCTCAGGCCGCACACGAGCAGCACATTTGTCGCACTTTCACAAAGATAATACTACCAAGTTTGAACTGTTTGTTATGGTTGTTGTCCTCTGCATCATCATGTCGTGTTTCCCAGCTTGCAAGATTCAGAACCAACAAATAAGATCCAAATAATAAGTACAACAAAGATGCCTACACATCTCATTGATTCCCAGCTTGCAAGATTTAGAACCAACAAATAAGATCCAAATAATAACTATAAATAAGATGCCTACACATCTCATTGATTCCCAGCTTGCAAGCTTCAGAACCAACCCATTAGAGCCTTTTGATAAACTGAATATCGGGATTAAATCCATCTTGGCTAGTCGTGTCATACAACCCAAGAACTTGGCGAATGCTCTTGACCATCACAACATCTGTAATTGAGTATTCCTGTTTGCACATATAAGAAAGAGCATGATTACTATAATAGTGGCACTGGTTGAAGCAAACTTTATTTCCAAAACGAGAAAAGATTGCGATAGAATAGCTTTAATTAAAAAATGGAACATTAGCACAGTATGACAAAGCACAATCATGTTGATAAAGGATAGTATTGACCGGTGTGAGGGGCCCTATGCCGCCACGACTCGATGTGGTGAACCTGCAAATCCACTCGGATTAGGCCAACCTGCATATCCATGATTCAACTCATGCGCCTTTTTCTGCAGTTCACCTGAAATGAAGCAAATATTGCATCATTGAGATAGCAAGAAGTACTTGCTCTTGTGAGATGGCAGGTTCTTCTTTAGTAGTTACACAAAAATTGAGCAACATTAAGGTTGGTTGTCCTTTTGTGCAGTTCCACTAAAATAAAGTGCCATTGTGGTGACAGTGATCTTGCAAAGACTAATAAAATGTTGCACAAGATTACCAGCAGAATTTGACGGAGATTTTGGAAACTCCAATCACCATTTTGTGCAGTTCCACGAAATTTGAGAGATGTTGCCCACGTGACATTTTAGTTGAACTGCACAAGACACTCATTCCAATAAAAAGTGTTCTGTGTAGTTCACCAAAAGGTCACAATACCAACAATGTGAAATGGATATCCCTATCTGCACAAAAAGATAGAAAGTAAACTGTTGCTGGTCAATAAGAATATATGAAATATATACGAAATGAAAAGAAGCATCTTAATTATGTTCATGGCAATCACGCAAGGACAGTAGAAATTTTAAAACGTCAGCAATGCTTCATGTTACCAGAAGCATTACGATCAACAATAAGATTCCTCAAATATGGGATTACTTTAATGGTGGCATTGCTTGTTTACCAGATACAATAAATCAACAGCAGCTAAAGAGTTGGTTTAAGGGCATGGGATCACGGGGACACCAGGACACTCAGCACTGTAAATGAGCAACTTACTTATCATACTGGGGAAAACAGCAGGAGTGCCATTTGTAACACAGTTTAATTGCATCTTATCACTGGAGGCATTAGATTAACAATAACACTAGTTAGACATGTCCCTAAGGTAACAGTGTGATCGCTTCATTTTACATGTGCCCTTACATTAACAACAGCAAAAGGTTGGTATAAGGACATGCGACAATGGACGCATCAGCACAATGTACCTACAAGGAGGCATAAAGTGGTGATGCCGTGTTTGTTCATGCTATGTGAGGGCAGCAAATCTAATCCTGTAGACCTTTTACTATGTGAGGGCAGCAAACCTAATCTTGGAGACCTTGTACTATGTGAGGGCAGGAAATCTAATCCTGGAGACCTTTTACTATGTGAGGGCAGCAAACCTAATCCTGGAGACCTTTTACAATGTGAGGGCAGCAAATCTAATCCTGAGACCTTTTATTATGTGAGGGGACAAATTCTAATCCTGGAGACCTTTTACTATTGTGAGGGCAGCAAATCTAATCCTGAGACCTTTTACTCTGTTGACTTGTCCACCAGCCGCCACTTTCTATCCTTTTTCAACCAATAATAGATCTGTTCCTTATCCAGTTTGTACTGCGTTTTCCCATTATTTCCCTTTTCAACCAAGAGACCGGTTGGGTATCCAGTCTGTACTACTTTCACCATATTATTCCCTCTTTGAATCAAGTCCTAGATTCATGCTACAACTTTCCCCCCTTTCTTCGTTATTTGAACAAAGCCCTAGATTCAAATGCATGAAGTAGCATTACCTCTAATAATACTAAAAATTTAGGTGGCTTTGGAAGAGCTGATGGGAGTAGAAAAAGATGCACATGCAGACACGTGGGTAGCAGGGGCAGTAGAGCAAGGCCGCTTTCGAAGAACTTATACCTAAGGGTCGTCGGGATGTCGGCGGCGGCAGGTCGGATTTGCGGACAATACAGCAGGGAGGAAGAAGGGTCGGAGGACCTCCCGAGACGGCGTTGTGTCGGACGGCACGGGCAGAGGATCGGGCCCCTCCGGCAGCTGTGGGTTTCCTCCCTCGCCGGTGATGACCGCGTGAACGATGCACCTTTTAGTCCTCTACACACACTGACCGAAGGGATCTGGCCAGATCTGTGACTAGCGGTGAGCAGAGAGAAAATGTCGCTACCGCTGTCTTGTTTAGATCTGGAGAGAATGAGAGAATGAAGAGAGCAACGCTAGTAAAGCAAGCACTCAGGCCCCTGCGTACATATATAGCGGAGTAATTATCCTTTTCTCTCCACAACAAGCGTTTCAATTAGTGTACGTGGCATTAAAGAAAAGAAACTCTCTATTTAAGGTGACTACCTGTACGACTCCTACTTACTACTACTAGTAGTATACTTCACTTGTGCTCCCCGGCCCTCCATTCATTGAACAACCCCACGGGTGAATAAACATACAGTACTTGTATTTATATAGAACGAACAAGCTTGAATTATTTTTGCGTAGTTAAAAGTTGAGGGCGGGGCTTTTTCCGGGCAGTACGCGTGGCAATTTTCGTGTAGGAGGTTTGACAGAGAGGCGAGGAGGGTGAGGGAGTAGCGGATTCAACTTACTTACCGCTGGAAAGGTCGAACTATGCAATTTTGCGGTGCGTTACTGTTTGGATCCATGTGTTAGAGTTAGTTTGGGTTAGTTTAAACTCAACTAACCCAAAAATATCCAAACAGGAGGGTTAGTTTGGGTTAATTTTTGGATCCATGTGTTAGAGTTAGTTTGGGTTAGTTTGAACTCAACTAACCCAAAAAAATCTAACTCTAACCTTTAACTGAGTTAGAGTATCCAAACAAGGCCAGGCGGTACGACCGGGGTGATGCCCCCTTCCGTTCCGCACTCTAATTGTAACGACCCGAATCTGATAAGATTTGATGTCTCTGCGCTTACCGTGCTAGTCCCTGGATCGACTCTCTAGCACACACAGTACATAGGAATATCAAATAACAAGTGCATCATTTACTATAACGTATGATCCAGAATTTACAAAGTATTACAAACTGAATAGCACATGGCTAACTTATTCAATAACAACAGCGGAAATGTAGCATAAGCAGACGATGAGTCCATCAATGCCCACTGGAGAACATGTTGAGTGAAGACTCGGCACAATTTCAGGCAGGTTTTCGCACCGCACATGTGTCTGCTGGTGCCATGAGTCTGAAGAAGAAGGAGTTCCGCAGCTTGCGTCAGGGAGGTCGCACTGTGAATGCATATGTGGAGGAATTCAATAAACTTTCACGCTATGCCCCTAATGATGTTAATACAGATGCAGCTAGACAGGAGAAGTTTCTTGAAGGACTGGACGATGAGTTGAGTATTCAGTTGACAGTGGCGACATTCAACAACTGTTAAGAGATTATTGATAAGGCTATGGTACTTGAAGGAAAGTTTCAACAGGTGGAGAACCGCAAGAGGAAGACAAGGGACACAGAGTTCCATTATGGAGGATAACAGAAGCACCATAATTCGTCAGCATCTTCTGAGTACTATGATTCGGAAGTGGACAATTACAATGGTCATAATCATCATAACCACGAGGGCCATAATCATCAGAACGACGATGGACACAACCACAATGGCCAGAGGGATGTCAACAACAACAACCACGACCTTTCAACGCCCACCAAGAAGGATATCAGTCAGATACTTTGTTATAGGTGCAGGGAGCTAGGGCATTATTCAAACAACAGTCCTCTGTTGAAGAACGGGAATTATGACAATGGGGATTAGTTGTTATAATGCTCTTTGTATGCTTGCATTGCATAAAATATACTTGTGTATTTTGGGTTTTAAAAATGTTCATAATGCCCAAAATATTGTTTCCTGTCCTTTTGTTATGTTTTGGTATTTTTCATAATCTCAAAATTATTTTATTTGTGTGTTGTTTTGCTGTTTAAGTGGCCTAGTGCATACAAATGATTTTACTAAATTGCATTGTAGGTGGAACTAGTGTTCCTATATTTTATATTAGTAGTGTTGATTTTACTATGTGTCTATGTATTTTTTTGTTAGGATTTTTTTATTATTTTATTTTAGTTTTTGTCTGCTGATGTTTTTGTTAGAAAAAAAGAAACGCGGCGTAGCGCGCAGCATAGCCGCTACCACTTTCGGCCCTCGGCCCAGCAGTCCCCCTCGCCCGCGCGCGCAGCACAGCACAACAGCTGGCAGGCCGGACACAGCGAGGCCCCGGCCCACCTTGTGGAAGAACGCTCTCCCTTTATTTTATTTCTTTTTCTTTCCTCCTCTGCCGCTGACGAGGCTGGCCCACCTGTCATCTTCTTCCCCTCGCTCAGATTCTTGCACGCACACGAGTTCGTCTCCCAGTCGAAATCTTCGATCGATTCGATCGGTTTTGTGCCCCTAGCCCAGTACCAACTCCATATAAATACTGCACGAGTCCTTCTCTGTCGATTTTTGCAAAAAAAAAGTCACCTACCATGCCCTAGAACGAAGCCAAAATCTCGCCGGACTTCCGCCGGCCGAAGCTTCCGCCACCGCCGTTTCCGTCGCGCCAGTGGGTTCCCAGCACCTCTCCTTCCCTCTGTACTTTTCGCCTTGACCTCCTCTCTCTCCCTCACCTATTACTTCTAGCAGGGAACCACACAGCCGAACGATTCGAGCTCGACCACTGCTCGCCGGAGCTAACAACCGTCGGCGACACTCCAGCCCTTCGGCATCGCCTACAGAGATCGGCCCGCCGACGTTGAACACCACCACCACCTCCGCCGCACGAGCCGCCTCCACCCAGCACCTCTCCATCGCTGGAGGAGCGCCAGCGTCATTGATCCGAGCTGCCCCGTGGCCATCGTCTTCAAGTCCGGCAGCCAGGCCCTGTGTCTCTCCGGTGAGTCATCCCGTCCGTCAGATCTCCATCCAGCGGTCGACATTAAATTGCCTCTGTTTTTTTTCTCCTGATTCATTTTCTGTTAAGCTGTGGCTCTCCGTCGTTTAACCTACACAGCTAGCACATTTAGCCGGTAGTAACACGCCACATGGCAACATCACAGCAACCGCGGCAGTTCTTCCAGAAGTCTATTTTGACACAATATTTTTCTGATAGGTTCCATACCAAATGTTCAATTAGGTATATCTTTTAGTCAGTAACTTCAAATCCACCGATTCTTTTTCCTGTGTACTCATAGAGACATGGAGAATACTGTAGAACCTAAATTTCACATTTTTGAACGGTTCAAATTTGAATTTGTTTAAATTTGAATTCAAACTTCCGGAGGCCATATCTTTTAAACCGTTGATCTGAATTAGATGATTCTTTTTGCATTGTGATCCTAGTATCATGTAGATATTCTATACCTACTGATATGTTATGTTAATTAAGTTTTTATTCAAATTCCTTGTTGTTGACCTTATTGTTGTGTTATGTTGAATACAGTTTATTTATCGGTGCCTTCGTTATCGTATAGTTTGTCCAGAGTGTGAAGCGGATCGGAGTTGATCGTTGGAGTACTTCAACACCATTCAAGGCAAGTTTGCACTTTTGATTTGCTCATCCTATATTCTGCTATGCAAGTGTGGTTTCATGCTATGATAAATGTTTGGCTTGATATGTGTATCTCGTGTTGGCATGTTTTGTTGTTGATTGTGTTATGTGATGGTGTGATCAACTTGCTATGGTAGACGTTGGCATGTGTCGCTTGATGCATGGAGGGTGAGCGCTTATAGCTGTAGGCTCGGGACTTTTCCTCGGGTGAATGCGTCACTGGCTGAGCGCTCTATCGTCCCTAGACAATGCGCCATGACTGAGCGCACTTGGGTTGTCGCGGCTTTTTCTCACGTGAATGCGTCACTGGCTGAGCGCTCTATTGTCCCTAGAGAATGCGCCAGGGCTGAGCGCACTTGAGACATCTTGGAGATCATTATCATCTATGTGGTGTGCACCTTCCCTATGTCATGGAGGTAGGTGAAGGTAGTTTTACGCGAAATCAAACTTGAGTGTTATTTTATCATACGTTGCTTGTGGATGTAGGTTTGCTATATCATATTGTGTGATTTGCCAATACATTCAATGTATTGACCCCTTGCGGCTGCAACTTATCATGTTGCAGGATTTTCAGATGATCAGTGAGATATAGTAGGGTCGCAAATCTTCACTCAACATGTTCTCCAGTGGGAATTGATGGACTCATCATTTGCTTATGCTACATTTCCGCGGTTGTTATTGAATAAGTTAGCCATGTGCTATTCAGTTTGTAATACTTTGTAAATTCTAGATCATACATTATAGTAAATGATGCACTTGTTATTTGATATTCCTATGTACTGTGTGCGCTAGAGAGTCGATCCATGGACTAGCACGGTAAGCGCGGAGACATCGAATCTTATCAGATTCGGGTCGTTACACTAATCTTGTGCATGACACGTATTACGTCGACCCGGACGCTGCTGGCTGTCCAGCATGTCGGCGAAGTACTACGTAGTAGTAAGAAGAAGCAAAGAATCATGCGGTATAGGTCTTTCTAGATATTCCAACAAGTGACTACACCATGCGCAGTATCTCAAATCTCAAATCTCAAATCTCCCTTCTGGTTTATAGGGCTCAAATCTCAAATCTCATCAACCAAGACATCTTGCGATTGGAGGAATGTATCTCATACTTTACAAAACTGTCGTAATTAAACTCATGAATTAACTACGTAGTTCTCTCGTTTTCCTCTCCGCCTTGGTCGCGATGCACAATATTGACCACTCCTATATCACTAGCCGCTCTATCTACATGCAGGACATCGAAGCATCTGGGCCCGCGTGTCATCCACCAAATCACAGTGAGGTGCTACAGTCGAAACTCACCGGTCACCCCGGTACATCCGTCATGACCCGTCATATCACAAAGCCCACACCTTTACCAGCAATGGTAAAGTGGCCTCGAAGTTGGACTGAACGAAGCAACCATCATTTCACTGGAACGCTCGTTGAAGCCCTTTCTCCCTTTCTTGAAGAAAACCTCACTCCAGGCTACTCACTTCTGCCATTTTTCTTCTGTACCGACAAAGGAAAGGTGGGAAAATCAGTGATGCTGCTATATTTTCATTCCAGGAATCTTCTTTATGCGAAGTACGGACCGATTCTCACAGCCTATTCTTTTCCCGTTGTCATTGCGATTGTGGTTTCCTTTCGATTGCTTTTTGTTTGTCAGTTCATTGATGGATCATGGAGCACTAGGCACAGAGTTGCCAGTGGACAACCCACTGGAGACAGCAATCTCCAGGAAGCGAGCACCGACCAATGAGTTGACCATGTTGGCGGGCCAACCCATGGAGACGAAGAACTCCAAGAAACAAGCACTGGCCAAAGAGTTGACAACGTTGGCGGACGAACTCCTCAAAGAAAGTTGGAAGAACAGCAAGGGCCCCACCATGCCTACCCCAGAAACTCTGATGGCCACCTATGCGAGGCTCAAGGTCGAGTTTGAGGAGATAGTCGCCGTTCAGAAGCAGTATTCCCTTGCCAAGGTGATGGCCCCCATCGAGGATGAGGAGATGGCCCCCGGAGGGATGGGATCCCCTGGTGAGCTGCGCAAGGTAAAAAATAATGGCTTATTACCGAAAGTTGTGGTTTTTGATTATTTGCAATGTGCTTGCTAATATGTTATGGTTGTGCAGGTGCCGGTGGACGTCCTTGATGATTCCGATGTCGCGGCCCGTCCTGTGGACAACGCCCAGAGATCATTTTCGATGTCGTGGTCTGTCCTGTTGGCATCACCCCAGAGATCAATTCCAATGCCGCTGTCCATCCTGTGGACATCGCCCCAGAGATCGATTCCGATGTCACGGTCAGTCCTTTGGACATCGCCCCAGAGATCGACTCCCATGCCGCTGTCCATGCTGTGGTCATTGCCCGAGAGATCGATGACAAGAAATAGTTGGTCGCGCTAATCCTTCAGGGTAATTTGCATTGCCCCGTGTTTAATTACCAGAACGATGTGTGTTATCAAACCATCTTAGGGCTAGTGCATTGTCTTGTGTGGGCGGTACTTGCTACTTTTGTTTGATAGTGAATCATGCGAACCCTCTCCGAGTTATGGAAATAGATGTATCCTCACCAGCTTTTGATGTAATATATGGCATGCTTAGATGTAAGTTTGAACTGTTTATCATATCAGCAGGGCTTATTTGATGATTCTTGGTGTTAGTAGGCTAGCTACTGTGCGAGCTATAGTACTTGCAAAAGTCAACTTTGTACTACTAACTTTCAAACGGAGGGGGTGCAAATCCTAGGCGGGCTAGTTTGGCCTAGTGGGTTTTAGTGATATGACGTGGTACAGTGTCGTCCAGTCTTTGCCTGTGGTAGCAGTACTGCGGGTAGAGTAACTTTGTGGAACCATCATGACTTAGTTGAATTCCGCTTCTTCATGAAAACTAGACGGCACTGTACCATGTCATATCACTAAAACCCACAAGGCCAAACTAGCCCGCCTAGGATTTGTACTCCCTCTGTTTCAAAGTTAGTAGTACAAAGTTGACTAATCTACTTGGAAGCGGTGCGGACTCCCGCATGGCCCACCTCGCTAGAAGGCCTTTGGCCCAAAGCCCAACTAAAATTCTGAAATTCTCTTGGCCCATTCATGCACACATGTGAGTGGAGTGAGTGGCACTAAAGTTTAGTCCCACCACGGAAGTTGAGAGAGAGTTGCACCTCTTTATAAGGTTAGCTCTTCTACCACTTCTATTAGCATGAGAAGATGAGACCTAAACGCGCGCTCCTCCTCGCTCATCACGACGCGCCGTGGGTTGCGGGAATGAGCCGAGCCCAGGACAGAGCTATGCACGTGGTCTATATTTTTGCTGCTCGAGAATAATTAATAAATCGTAATTAACTGTTTTCTCCGTGACCTACACGGCCCGCATTATATAGTCAGGTAGACGTCTACCCTAGTGGTCGCCACAACATATGGTTTCTCACCACCGTTCCAGATCATTGCGCCGCCACACAAGTCTTCTCCATCCCTCCATCCGGCGTGCACCGCGTGAAGGGACAGCAGGCCTCCGGAACCCCGCCTCTTGTGATCCTATACATGAGAGGGGTGATCAGGTTTTTGGATTGTTGGAAATATGAGAAAATTACTATGATATTTAATCCGAATAAACAGGAAATAAATCATGATAGTAGTAACACAGATTGTACTAAGCATGCTAACTAGCATAGTAGATGAACCGGTCAAATCTAGGGCACATACTAATAGCATGGATTCTACCTCTTCCTCAACGACATGGGCGGCAACATGAACGCCGGCGGTGCTGCTCTCGTTGCACCGTATGTGATTCTGTCCTTCTTGTTCGAGGTCATGGTAGAATTCATGCTTTTAGTATGTGCCCTAGATTTGATCGGTTCATCTGCTATGCTAGTTAGCATGCTTAGTACAATCTGTGTTACTGCTGTCATGATTTATTTCCTGTTTATTCGTATTAAATATCATAGTAATTTTCTCATACTTCCAACAGAACCATCATGACTTCGTTGAATTCCGCTTCTTCATGAAAACTGGACGGCACTATACCACGTCATATCACTAAAACCCACTAGGGCAAACTAGCCCACCTAGGATTTGTACTCCCTCCGTTTCAAAGTTAGTAACTTGGAAACGGTGCGGACTCCCGCATGGCCCACCTCGCATTATAACCACATATTTCTTGGAGTCCGTGCATGGCGGGCGGGTGATCTCTTCTCCCTCCCCCGTCTCTCTCCTCTCAGCCTACACCCGCCGAGCGATTAGATTTCGGCTATCGACAATTTATTCAATTGCAGTCCCACATGTCAGTGGAAATGCAAGACAACACGTGTCCCCTCTGGTGAGCGGCGTGCGAGCCGGACTGTCGGGGGTGCGACGTGAACGCGACGTGTACGAGTTGTAAGTGTGCCGCCTTTTCCTTTTGAACTTGCAAAGCATAACATTTTTGTGCGATCGATTGATTGAAATCCAGAACAAAATAACGAGGCTGGTGCTTTCCCGCGCGTTAGGCGGGCTAGTTTGAATGATATGACATGCTACAGTGCCGTCCACTTGCTCCATTTTTATGTAAGCAAGAGTCTACACTCTGACGTGGGAGGAGTGAGAAACACGGCGGATCTGATTTTGATCGAGGGATAACTGTTCCCTGCAAAATAATGGAGCACTGTTAGCAATTATAGCACGATAGTTAGCGCATCTCCAGCGCTGGCCCTCAAATTTACACTGGCATTTGTCCAAGGACACTGATGGATGCCATCCAATGGTGACCGCATACCTTTCGACAACTATATGAACTAACCGTATGAAATTCGTGCAAAAAAGCAAATTTCAAATTGACCGGATGAAATTCATTACATTTCGAGAACTTTTCCTAAAAACTGGACGAAATTCATTACATATTTCGCACAAACCGTACTAAAACCTAATCTAAACGATCGCCGGGCGCCGACCACCATGTCCGGCCATGAACCCGAGAAAGCCGGCCATTGCCTTTGCCTCCTCCTTATCCGCCTCGATAACCTCCTCCTCCGGAGCACAAGGTTATGAAGAGTTCCGCCTCCATGTCGCCATCAAGTGGAGGAGCGGTGGTGACCTACCATGTACTACTCTTCCTCACTGCCGGCTGCGCCCGCGCACGCGCGCTGGCTTCGTGGTCGTGGCGACGGAGGGCGGCCTGGGGTGGGGGGAGCCGGCGATCTCCTTCGTCTGCTCCTGCGAGAGTACGTCTAAGAGAGCTTTGGAGCACGCCCGGAGCGGAGCCACCGATGTCCTTCGTCTGCTCCTGCGATAGTATGTCCGAGAGAGCTTTGGAGTGCCCGGAGGCCATGGTTGGAGTGGTGCCAACAGAAGGAAGGGACCGGAGGAGAATGAGTGTGGGTCTTTGGCTATGGCTGGAGCTGGGGTTCAAGTTAATATAGCGGGCCAATGGCAATGAGCCACCGCAGATGGATGGACGGCTGGCACTGGAGTAGGTTCGTCGGCAGCTGTGGTGTCATTAACACGGAGCAGTCGCTTGCACCGGGTGGCGCTCTCTCAGCCCTCGCGCTGCTGCAATGCCGGCGCCAGTGAGAGGTCGCGTCGGGCCTGAATGCAGATGTTGCTTCAGTGACTTAACCGCAGGTGCGTTGTCTCACTGACAGGTGCATCAGGCCCGCATGTCAATGACACACCAACTGCACGTGCTATTAAGGCCGGTGAATGCGGCATTGACGTTCTGGAGAGACGGTGATCGTTTCAGGTGGGAACCGCGCGCTAGCGATGGATGGGGTTTCGGTAGGCTAGGTTGGTCAGATGCTGGCATGGTGGGAAAATGTGAACTCATAGATGACGAGCCTTTGAAGTGTATGCGACACGTATTGACAACCAGGCATCCATGCAACCGCTCTTGTCGCCAGCTAGCATTAGACAACCACCACACAACCATACATAACTTACGAATAATGGATGAATCAATCAGACACACACTCGTGTGCAGTGGCACCATGATTGGTTGCTCACGATAGTACATGGAGTACTCCGCACCATAGTACCCTCTCTAGCTAGGCTGTTTTATAGATTGTCATTGTGATGGACGATATACATAAGCAAGGCGCTGAGTCACGAGTATGACCGTTGGTGTTGAGCCAGGTGAATACATGCTCGGTGTTCGAGGAGGCCTCCAGCAAACGTCTAAAAAGTAATGTCACATACGCATAATATTGGTTTTTATTTCTTTCTCCACTAACAGGTAGGCCCGCATAGATAGATAGATAAAGAACACGAGCTGATGAGGCGCATGCAGACTGTTTGACTGGTCAACCAGACAAATACGGAGCTATACGCTAAGCCAGTGACCGTATAATCACCATATCTCGTATACAATGATCAAAGTGAGCTATCAAGACAAGTTCAATGACCGCCAATGCATTTTACTCGATAATAAATGACCAAGATTGAAGGGGAATCCAAATTTCCTTCATCTTCTATCCCGGAGCTCTTGACAAACCAATGCACTTTACGGTTGTCCCGCCACTCCACCCCAGAGCTATCACCAAGCGTCGTTCATGCCACCGCGCCGCACACTAACCGGTAAGGAAGCGATGGCATCCCGCCGCACTGAGTTCCTCGCCACCCACGACCGCACACAGAATGGTAGGCAAGTGGTGGCATCCCGCCGTGCCGAGTTCATCGCCGCTCGCGACCTCACACCTATGTGGGCGGAATTTGAAGCTGCGAAGGCTGAATGGGCGGTAGAGCAAGAGGCGGCCAAAGCCACACAGAGGTAGCGGAAACGTCACAAAAATCGCAAGAAAAGAGAGGCCCGCCGCCGCAAGAAAGAAGAGGACGCACCCGCTGCTGCGGAGAGGTCGGCGGAGATCCAAGCACGGTGGGGTGTCGCCAACAAAGACGGGAAGGAGAACGACGGCGTCTCGCCAGCATGTGAGAAGTAGTAGTACTAGTAGTTAGTTTGTGTGTCTGTGTCGCCCGTACGTTTGTTTAATTAATTACGAGCATGTAATAGTACTACTAGTTACTACTGTAGTTTTTAGAGCAAATTACCAGTACATTACCCTAGACTCAATGGAAAAATTGCTATACTATGCATCAAATGGCATCTCTTTCTCTATAGGAATTGAGTTTGAGATGCATGTCATCTCACTTCCTATGATTTTTATATTCCTATAAAATTCTTATCCTATATGAACCAAAGGAGGCCTCTGCTGGAGTAACTACTGTAGCTATCGGTACTGCTGGTACATTAGTTTTCTTCAAGAAGTTAAATTCAACGAAATCATGATGGTTCCTTCGTCCGAGAAACTTCATAGTGGGTAAGGTTGGGCCTGTGATTTGACAGCTCATTAGTAATTACTGCGGCGCGATGACCAGGGTGACTCTCCTTGGAGTTCTGCGGGCATGGCAAGTGGACCAGGATGGTCGACATCCCACATGTCGGCGAGCGGAAGTATTATTTCTGATATCAAGTAGCAAGGAAACCGTGTGGTATAGTATCACTAGTGATTTATATTTATTTTTTATTTCTAATGAATGCTAGTGTTTCAACTCTTACGACTATGGAGTGCCAAAAACACGGCACATGCTGGATGTCGCACACGTCAGCGAAAGGAGTGGGACATGAACAGCGTGGTAGAGCGTCTCCACTTCTAGATCGGAGACCACACGTAGTAGTACTACTATACTAGTGGTATGAACGACACAAAGTGCGACCCGGAGAGAAAGACACGTCTAGTTGGAAGGTCTCGGGGCATACACGTAAACAAATATAAAACCTAATATGTGCCTCCAATTAATATAGTAGTAGTAGAGTACTTAGTCACGTACTCCATAACATCACCGGGCATTGCAAGTACAACATTTAGTGGTAGTAAGAGACAAATGCATATATGCCAAGAATATTCATACTATTTGTGCCTTTCTACTTCACTTGCTGCGCTACGTTACACTGGTTCGCACATCCACTAGTGGGTACATGTCCGTCTCGTAGTTCCAGTCCCACGTGTTCTTCATATAGATTGAACAATCCTTGCATGACATGTGCACCTTGATGCTAGATGTGTCGCGTGTTGGCAAAAGGATGAAGAAAGCTCACGTAAAAACAATAGACTGCAAGAACATAGATTTCCGACGACCGAGAAGGAGCAAGGAACCTCAGGGTGGAGCGTGTGCACTCATAATATTTTATATTATTCAGCGATATAAAATCAACCAATCATCTCCGCAGTGGACTGGAAGAGTACGAAACACGGCAGCCCAGTGTAGTTACATCATACTAGTACATGGCTAACCCACTCTATCACCATATTTCTTGGCTTCCGTGCGACGGCGACCAGGGAAGAGGCGGCAGGAGGGGAATGAATGCAGCTACTGTTTGGGTTCGCCGTCCGGCTTAAATAAATGCACAGCATCACGTGTACCCAGGGGTGCACAAATTGTAACATACGTGTCTGCTTAAGTGGGAGTCACGTAACTGGTGTGTGTGTGTGAGATTCTGAGAGACATAGTGCGTGTGTGCGACTCTACTCTTCGGACATGTACTCAACCTTTTGCATCGAGATATAAGTATAATGGTATTTACTTTCGCTAGTGATTTACGTGGCCATGTTTTTTTTGCGGGTGATTTGCGTGGCCATGTTAATGTGGTTGTGTAAAAAAATGTCACTTCCTACTCGTGATTTGCGTTATATAATTACAAGCAAGATGCTCGTGCATTGCACGGAACATTAATATGCATTTTTTTTACAAAACACATGTTGTGATTTACCCATGCAGGAGTAATCCCATGTGTAAAAACTAATGATATTTCGATAATTTATCGAAAACTGGTATCTCGAGAATGTCATCAAAAAAATGAAAGATGAGAGATAAGGTGAGGAGGAATGGAGCGTGGTGGTGACTGGTGGTCGGAATGGGTGGAGGCATGGGGATGGACGGCGCCGGCAGGCGGCAGCGGCCACCATGCTAGATTGTTCTGGAGACTTTCTTTTTTAATTACTCGGCAATGAGGTGTGGGAGATAAGGATGTGGAGAGAGGTGCGACTATCTTGTGTAAAATTATCATAGTTAGCTTTCTATCCGTCAGATATAGATCAGACGATCTATATTACAAGATGGCAGGTAGACCATCATCACCAACTCGGTTTTTTATAAGGGTACAAATGATAAGTTTGCTAACTACTAAAGTAAAGTGGAATTTGTCCATGTTATACAAGTAAATTAAGGTGATTGTTTATCATACGGGTAAGGGTGGATGAAGGGTGGTAGGAACAAATGCTCCGCCTAAAGCATGTGTGTGTGAGATGGAGTCTCAGTGTGTGTGGGGGGGAGAGAGATGGAGTCTTAGTGTGTGTGTGTGTGTGATGGAGTCTTACTGTGTGT
>LR738710.1:479552959-479617654 GCA_902687465.1 Secale cereale | reverse complement strand
TGTGTGTGTGTGTGTCACGGGGTCCTCGGTGGCGGATGTAATTTTAAGTGTGCATGGTTTCATCATAGAGAGGTGATGTGTATGGTAGAGGCCACCAACGATGGGGTGCGAGAGAGAAAATGCCCGTAGAGAGGGAAGAGAAGGTGTGTGCGCATGAGAGTAGTCGAAATCGAGAGAACGTGTTTGTTCGAGAGACACCGAGGAAGACTACTATATATTGATGGTGCATGTAGGCGGGAATTAAACAAAGGGATGGTCTTATTGGTTTCGGGGATATAGGGGAAGAGTGAGAGGGGGGTAGCTACAAGGAGATTGTTAAGTGTGAGTGTGTGTTCTACCCATCCAGGCGGAAGTTATGTGCACACAAGAAGATAATGATCCGATGTTGTGTTAGGGTTGAGGGTAATTAACTACGTATGGAGACATAGAGACCTTCAACGTGCATGCGTGAGAGGTATACATGTATACGTGGGATGTGTGTGTGTGTGTGTGTGTGTGCGCGCGTGCTTGATCGAGATAAAAGAAAGAACACGTAAGTCATAAGCTAAGATCAACGACATGGGAGAGACGGATCGGTATGACAATATGCATGCATGCAAAAATGCAGGGAAGAAGGCCCGACAATCGAGCATGTGTTTTTGTCTTTAAGAGATAGTGGCGTGGGCTGGAGCATGCATCTATGGCTAGCAGAGGGAGTGAGGCACAAACGATTGTTCAAAAGAGATCAACCTATAAATGAAAGAAGGTTGATGGAGAAACAGATAAATAGAAAGATAAAGATGCTAGTTAGTGTGCATTAGAGATAGGAGTCGAGTGGATCAGAAGGCTGAGTTATGGGTGTGGGTGTGAGAGAGATGAAGAAAGGGTGCGTGTCACTCACATACAAACAAATATCGGAGAGAAATGAGATCCAGAGAGATGGAGTTTTGTGTCTGCGAGAGAGAAAGATATTTCAAAACGAGAGTGATAGCTAGAGAAATATATGAGGGTACGCAAGATATCTCTAGGGAGAGAGAGAGTGTGTGAGCAACATACAAGAGAACAGTGGAGAAATATGAGACCCTATGAGACAGAGTTTGTGTTTGTGTGTGAGAAAGAGATATTTAAGAGGAATAGTCGTAGGTTCTCATACCTAAGGAGAGAAATACATCTCTGTATGAGGGGTGTGCGAGTGGCACACAGGGGAATAGTAGAGAGAACTGAGACCCCGGAAGACAAAGTTTTGTGTTTGTGTGAGAGAAAGAGATTCCACATGGAGAATCATAGTTAGAGACACATAGCAGGGAGCGAGATATACTTAGAGAGAGATAGAGTGATGAAGGTCGAGGGAGAGAGTATCGTCAGTGTGTTACGAAGATAAAAGATCATTGTCGACATACAGGTAGCAGGAGAGATACCCGAGAGACGATGAACACGTATAGGTTAGAGAGATAGTCCTATATAAGCATGAGTGATAGTTATATGAGACGAATATCTGGATTTAATGGGATTCAAATATTTAAACTGGAGATGACGACATCGATAATATCATAACGCAAATTGGTGTATCAAATATGCATATTCATTTGAATTTGGGGACACGTGTAATGTTATATAGTTTATTAATATTGGTGATCCATAGATTCTTTAATTAGAAATAATGCATGGTTTGTATGCAATTAATGTCTAAACGGGATTACACTATATGTTGCGTGTGTGAAACACATTATACATGTTTGAGAAGTAAAAAAAATCCGCATGAAACACACATTAATTGGAGACAGTTAGCGAGGAATGCATACGTTGGATTTCAACATAAAGTGGTTTCAAATATTTGAAAATCCAAATTGATGGATACAACCTTATGAATCTGAGATCATGCCATTTGTAAACCATATTTTTGTATAAAGGGTGTTGTGCTTTTGAAAGTATATATTAAAAAAATTATGTATATAGAATGTTATTCCAATTGAAAATGGATCCCGCCCGAACAAAAATAGAATACAAACTGGATTCGAATTGAGTTGGCACGGTAAACGTGCACTCTGCAAAATTTGAACGAAGCGTGCCCGAAACCAAAATCTGCGAGATGGAAATTACTAGTGCCTATCCCTGCCATGCAAAGTCTATCTGCTCGATTTCTATATGTTTTGATAGGGGTAGGTTTGTAATTTCACTCAAATGTGACATAACCGCCTCTCACCCGTATTCATACACGGTGGGCGCCAAAACACAGTGTGTCCTCAGCTGAAATCGACTCCCTCCTCGATTCATACACGGTGGGCGCCAAAAACAAACTCTCGTCGCCAAATATTCGGTGTATGTGAGATTACCGTCCTATCCCCAACTGACTAATATTGCTCTGATGTAGGAAATTTGAAACGGGGGCTAGTTTGTAAATTTCCTCGCATTTGAGACAAGTGCGCCCTGCAGACATGCCCCCTTCCTCTCCACCTCCATTTCCCCATTCGTACTCCGTGGGCGCCAAAACACCCTTTCCACCCCAGCCTCCTCCGTCTGCCACCCCATCCACCGCCGTCCTCCTCCACCATGCCGGAGCTGATACCTCGACGCCGTCGTCCATTACAAGAGATTGACCTCTCTCATCCACGGCTTCAGGCCGGGATCCTTGCATCCCGTCCTCTCGCTTCGTCCCCGCCATCGTCCACCTTGCTGGCGCCGCTCCTACAACCGTCTCGTCCACCGCACCCCGCCGCCACCATCTACCCTCCTAGATCTGCTTCCACGCTGCCGACAACCATCGCTACCGCAACACCGTCAAATTCTCAGCAGATGCATACACGGCGCCGCACCAAATGCGGTACTCTTTCGTATCTGCTCAACTTATTTATCGCAGCAAGAAAATAGATGGCCACTGCTTTACTCTGATTTCTTGTCCATCACTTACTTGCTAGTTGAGAGCAAACATTGGTTCCGAAGTTGCCTTTTGTCCGGTTTGCACCTTCAGATCCGCCATGGCATGCTCAACACTATACTCCCAATGCTTATGGTTTTCTCGTTTTATATTCCACACTAGTTAAATAATAGTAGAATAAATTTCAAAATTGGGTCAGTCGATTTTTTAGAGCTCGCCGGAGTTTGCCGGTGCGAACAAAGGGGCTCGGGTCGGGACTTTGGTTGTGGGGGGGGGTGGTGGGGCCTTGCCGAACGAAGAAAACTCGACGCGGGGGGTGGGGGTGGCGGAGGAACACATGCGGTGGGGGCCGGTGGTCCGGCCGGCTGCCCGTGCGGTGTTCTGTATGGGAAGAATCAGAGACGAGGAAGAAGAAGGGTTAGGAGACGTAGGATCTTCATCCAACCGCCTGAAATGGTCGACTGACCCAAATGACAAAAGTCACGCGACTTGCATGCGGACATGCCTTTATATTCAGTACCATCATCGTACCTGCTTAGCACTGCTCCTGAATCCATCAAGCTAAACAACGTGCCACTCCTAATTCCAAACTTGTTGCTCAAGCACGAATCTGATATGATGCTGATATTACTAAAACAGATAACATTTAATTGGTCAGCTAATGTTCCTACTTTATTTTTGAAAAAGCACGTGCACCACATATAGGGAGACGGCAGGGAGTTGCTTTCTTAATGCGCTCTGGTTCATCATGTGTGGGTACTGTGCAACGAACAATTTATTATCCAAAATCTTCTTGCTCTTCTTTAGCATGTTCCTCTTCCATTCTTCTTTAATAAGTACTCTCTCTATTCCTAAATACAAGTCTTTGTATAGATTCCACCATGGACTACATATGGAGCAAAATGAGTGAATCTACACTCTAAAATGTATCTGGATACATCTGTATGTGATCCATAGTGGAAATATCTACCAAGATTTATATTTTGGAACGGAGGGAGTATGATAGTAGTACAGTATGTTCCTTGTAGTGAAGATGAGCAGGGACATTTGCAGTGTAGAGGTCTATACGGTCGGTTGGTATGGACACTTTGAACTCTTCGAGCCTCTTTGATTCATAGGATTTTGTAAACATGGGAATGGGATTTGTAGTGGCCTGCCCACTTGAATCCTATAGGAATATCAAGGAAATGCGGGGAGTTGTGTCGCCTTTGAGAGTTACACTGATATTACCAGTACCGCACCTTCAGTTGAAGAGAGCTGGTATCCGAAGCCTTTCTAGTCGTACAAGCAATACTAGCACATATATTCCATCAAGTTCCACTTTGCTGATTTTACTCTGATGCTTACGGTTTTTCTGTTATATCTACACAATGATCTGTGTAGCTGCTTTGTGTCGCACTAGCAGCAGTCCAATCTTGAAGCTAAACACCACAATGACTTACAAAATTGGCACCAAGGCATTGAGCGCCATTATCGATGCAATGAAACTCATACGGTCCCCACCTGTTGACTCTTGTTCAGAATACGATCCTAATGACTCTTGTTCAAAATTGCCACATATAGAGAGATAGCATGGAATTGCATTTCTTTGGGCGCTGTGATTCATCATGAGTGGGCAACCAACATTGTATGCAATTAAGCGGAACCTCAAGGATATGCTTCCTCTTCTGTTCTTTAACATGTTCCTTTTTTGTTATTCTGTATTTAGTACGTACAGTATGTTCCTTGTCAGGAAGGAGAGCAGGGACATTTGCAGTCAACAGCTGATAGAGCTGACATGTACTTGATCGATAGGCTTTCAATTACTAGCGGCAATACAACACCATATTTTTAAGCCAGTTCTACTTTCCCAATTTATATATAGTGGTTATGGTGTACCCCATTTATGTACACTATGATCTGCCTAGGTGTTGTGTGCTCTTGTTATCATGGTTTGGCAATAAACTCTCTATACAGTATATTTTGAATCTATCATCTGCCAAATATCCTTACTTCTGGAGCCTAAATTTTTTGTGTACTTGTGCCAGATTATATAAATGCATGCACCATATTACAGCACACATGAGCTCTCTCATCAGAATCCAGTGATAGCACACACGTGTTTACAGGGGCAACCCTATTTTACAATATCCTCTGCATTACAAAGATAATCTCACAAGAATTTATGTTTTCATGGTTCTCGGATATTATACGTAATTACAGTGAATATCAGAATCCGCGCATCAGAAGAATATTGTGGAAAACGGCAATGACTTACAAAATTGGCACCAAGGCATTGAGTGACATTCTGGATGCAATGATACTCATACGCTCCCCACCTGTAGATTCTTGTTCAGAATATGATCCTAATGACTATTCTAACCTCGAGGAGTCAAAGGTAGATGGCCTGTCATGTTCACCCATCAAGGTGCCTGCTCTAATTTGGCAAGGTTTTATTGATTGCGCGTATCTTGCATATGTTGTCTTGCATTTCTTCTAGTTTGTTGCACCGCCATCTGCTTAGTTTACTCATCATATATGTTGAGATGCCATGCACATCCATTATCAATACATATTCCATCTGTCATCATACCATGTTTTCCCACTCAAATGCTATTCTTGTGCATCAGACATCAAAAAGGAAGAGGGTGATTGCCGAACCTGAAGGAGCACCAGCAAAGTCCTTGAAAAATGTGGTTGTGCCGGAGAAATGAGACAGCACCCCACTTATATTAGCTGTACAACCAGTGACACAAAACGTAGGACCGACTCCAGGAGACTGTACCCATACTTCACTAGCCACACCACTAGCCCCACCACACAGGACCTGCACTGCAGCAAATGGTATGCCGATTTTAGTTGCCATAGCACCAGCCGTACCACAGAAAAATCCCACTCCAACAAAAAGTACAACACGTCCACCGACCGAAGACCTATCCCAACTGCAGAGATGGCCAATTCCTGCAGATTGGAACCCCATTCCAGTTATTCCCAGATTAAAAGACAGTGCTTTCAATGTTGTTAGGGACTACGTGCATATATTCCCATCATTGGAAGATTATAGTGAAGCAAACACCATTTTCACATCTTCATGTCCCACTGACGTGAAAGTGTTATTATTCATGGTAATTATTTTCCTATTTTTTGCTGATTGAACACATTAATGATTTACATTACATTGTTGTAAGTAGGCGAGGGTCAATCTGGATAGTCATGATGAGCAAAGCTTGCTTGCGCTTTTCAAGGAAGTATTGCAGCAGTATTGGTGTTACCTGAGGAAATCACACTTTGATGGCAAGTCTATAAATGAATTTCTGGTCAAGTCTCCTATGCTAAATTTAGAAGACATTGAATGGAAAAACCTTGTTATGCACTGATCTCGTTCCGAGTATGAGGTACTGTCTATGACATGGCATGACAATTTGAACTTCTACTTTTCCGCATGTGCCTTACGGATCTTTTTTGCAGGAAATCTGCTCAAAAAGAATTCTGGTTTGAGAAGAACGACAGGATATCGCAAATATGCTGCCCGCTGCTTTGCTCTTGTTAGTACCTTTTGTCATGTATCACTGTACTTGCATACATACCTGGTTCATTATGTGACAGCAGTATGCATGATAGCTTGCTTATCAATTGTTCGCTCTAAATTATCTGATCTATATGAATGGTTACATTAGTGTAGAATATATCCAATGCCAATGAATTTTTTTAGCTCTGCATCATGTACCATCACTCTGCAGCTTATTTTCCTTTGCCCTCCATTTTCTACACATAAGATCTATATTTATTCTTACCATAAGGTTGGATAACATCGATGGTACTGAAGAAGTTTAGCTCTGCATTTCTCTTGGCTGTACCTTTTGCCTGCATCGCTGTACTTACATTTATAGCTACTTGGTTATGTAGCATCACTCTTCATCTTATCTCAAATATTCTCCATTTTTTCTTATATTATCACATCTGTATTTACTCTTAACAAAATCTAGAATAAAGGCAATGCTTATGAAGCAGATTCTGTGGTAAACTTCTTGAATTGCCCCCCCCCCATCAGAATGGACAAGGGCTTTATAGAGCCTACCTTCACTAATAATGTAAGTTTGTCCTTCTCAAGCCTTCAAACTTAATTGTGTATATTTGGTTAGGCATGACTGCAACAACTGTTTATTTTTGGTAAAGTTTATTATGTACTCCAGTTCATAAACAAAAGTTTATCCTTCTCAATTTAAGTTTTCGGTTGTACAACCAAGTTGCTTCTTCATACCATGTAAATTAAACTATACAGAGCAAGTGATCTTATTTTGCCAATCTGAAATGGGATAAATTGGCAGCACACTAACCATTGATACTTATGAGTTCTTGATGTGTAATCCAGTGGTGTCGTGAAGCTGCCAACTCTTTCACAATGTCATTTCCTGCCATGTCTTGACCTGAACAATACCATATTGTCTTAATGCTATTTTAAACTTTGTCACTTTATTCGTCAGTAAAAATGTGATGAATTGTCAGCACTGATACTTATATGTGCAAAACCTGTCATCTGTCTGCTTGTTTATCATTCAGAGTGAGGAGGATATAAGTGTCAAACAAGTGCAGTCTCACCAGCTTGCTCAGCTGCTTGCGCTGCAGCTCCCGAGCAGGGCTAACCTTTCTTCAACTCTATTGAAGTGCTATTGGTTTCGTATATTATTTAGTAGGCATGTTTAGTTGCACTGGTGGCGATCTTTGATGCCCAATGTATGTAATTGTCGTCTGCTTGTGCTTTATTATCATAGTGGCGAACTCTGATGCCCGGTGGATGTAATATGCCGTAATTTGTTTATTGTATAGTCTAGGTTTTTTTTCTTATTCACGATGCTGCAGTTATTTTACTGTATATATATCCTGTCTTCACAGTAAACTGGCCAAACCGTAAAATTACGGTACATAATCAGGCCGTCATGCAAATCACCATGTATGATCCGCATCATGGGCCCCGTCGTCTTGGTCCATTAACAGGCCTAAATGTAAACCGGACCACTCGTAGATTCGAGCCTTTAATAGGTCGAGTAAACCTCCGGCCCTATTTTCCCAAGAAAACTCAATGGGCCTTTAGGAGGCTGAAAAGTAGGTTGGGCCTGAATCGTGCCGAACAGCTCACGGGCCGGCAGCAGGCCAAAATAGACCCCGGCCCATGAATGCACCAATCAAATCACGGGCTTATAACAAGACAAAATTGTCTCGGTCCTTGTTTGGCACAATCAGATTATCGGCTCCGAGCAGGCCGGATGCAAACCGGGCCGTAGTTAGGCCCAACGATATGACGGGCTTTTAACAGGCCGATATTAATATGGGGCAGAAATGTTAAAATGGGCCCTTAACAGGCCAAAACTAATATCAGGCCGAATTACTAAATGGGCCTTTAGCAAGTGGGCCCAAAAGCATAGCGTCAAGTTGACGGGCCGAATCTGGTATGGGCCATAATTTAGCCCAAAGCCTCTTAAAGGGCCGGACCTGATCTGGGCCATAATTTGGCCCAGAACGTGTAGGATTTTAACGGGTTGTATCTCATATGGGCCATTATTAGGCCCGGAACGTGGCAGACCATTAATGGACCGGATCAAATATGGGCCGGCATTTGGCCCAATATATGGCTACCAGTTAATGGGCCGGCCTACTAGGATCCTCAAAATCTTGTGGGCCTACAGCTGGGCCGGCCCATTAATGTTGGTGAAATCTCGTGGGCCTTTAGCTGGGCCGGCCCATTATGGTACACAAAAATTTTGTGGGCCTTCACCTGGGCCGGCCCATTATGGCCCGAAAAATCTTGTGGGCCTTTACCTAGGCCGGCCCATTATGACCCGCAAAATCTTGTGGGCCTTTAGCTGGGCCGGCCCATTATGGTTCGCAAAATCTTGTGGGCCTTCAGTTGGGCCGGCCCATCATGGTCTGCAAAATCTTGCGGGCCTTTAGTTAGGCCGACCCATTTAAACTTTATGGGCCACTTTTGGGCCGGTCCATGTGTCAACATATCATAGGCGCATCTCGCCCATCGGATGAGTGACACCTGTGCCAATGCGGAGCTAACACCTGTTTCCGTCAGCCAATCAGAATTTTACACGTGGAAAATCCACATTGGTTGGGGTTGTTAACGGGTTATCGGATCCAAAATCGGACCCGATAGCTTAACGGTGTTCCGTTATGGTGGATGCCACGTGTTGGTCACCCTTGACGAAAGCACTTCTGTGACGCGCGATTTATCGTCATGGAAGTGGACACTTCGGTGATGATAATTTTGGCAATGTCATGGAACACTTCTATGACAGCACAGGTATGACTATCTTGATTCTGTCATAAAATCGTCATGGATGTACATGCATGACAGAAAACGTGACCTACTGTGACAAACATGTATCATCATGGAAGTGTATTTTTTTGTAGTGATCACTTCGATTATAGTTAACCCCAAACTAGCAAGCAATTTAATCTTGTCGGTCAGTCAGCTAACCTCAACCTTTTCTTCTTCCAAAGGACCACGGAGACGCCAGTTGAAAAGCTTCTTTGGCGGAGCACTAGAATACGTGGGGAGTCCGCGCCGAACTGGATCCTGCAAAGCGACATCTTCAATGTAAAACCACTCCGAGGGCCACTCTTCGGATGCCTTGTTCGGAGTACTGGAAAGATAGCCTGTCCCGGCTATGCGCCATACTTCGGCGCTCCCAACTTCAAATATGGATCCCTCTTCCGATCGAGGGACAAGGCAGAAATGCCTTCTCCATAGCTCAAAGTGGGGCTCACAGCCCAAGAAAAGTTCGCGAGAGCGACAAAACCCGCAATGTGCAGAATTGACCCTGGAGTAAGATTGTGCAGTTGGAGGCCGTAGAACTCCAGGAGTCCCCTAAGAAAGGGATGGACAGGGAACCCCAGTCGTCTTAAAAGGTAAGGGACGAGACATACTCGCTCTCCATCGGAGGGGTTGGGAAAGCTCTCTGCCAAGGCTTGATTGTCGACGGACGTCAGTCCGGCCCGGACGGGGACTAGATCCTCTGGAGGGAGATACCCCTGCGCTTGCAATGTTCACAGATGCGCGTGAGACATATAGCAACTTTTCCAATCTCCTACACGAGGGCTATGAGGGCGAGAGGAGGAGCTAGGGGCACTAGCCATGTTTGAAGATTTTTTGCAGGCACTAGGGTTTCTTCCACGTGGAATGAGATGGAAAGGCAGTTGGATCTATTCTCTTATATAGGCGCCTCCCTTGAACAGTCAAGGGGGTATTTGCAAAAGACGCCCGGACGATTCGCATTCATTGGACACGTGGAAGACGAGACGATGACGGGGAGGAATCGGCGAATTGTAATATTTGAAGAAGCCGCACTATCATCCAGAAGGGCCCACCTTGCATGACCGAAGACATGAAGCCAGATACATGTTGGGGAACGTAGTATTTTAAAATTTTCCTACAATCACGCAAGATCTATCTACTAGATGCATAGCAACGAGAGGGTAGAGTGTGTCTACGTACCCTCGTAGACCGGGAGTGGAAGCATCAAGTGACGCGGTTGATGTAGTCGAACTTCTTCGCGATCCAACCGATCAAGCACCAAGCGTACGACACCTCCGCGTTCAGCACACATTCAGCTTGATGACATCCCACGAGCTCTTGATCCAGTTGAGCTTCACGGGAGAGTTTCGTCAGCACGACGGCATGGTGACGGATATGATGTATCTACCAATGCAGGGCTTTGCCTAAGTACTGTAACGGTATGACCGAGGTGTGTTTCTGTGGAGGGGGGCGCCGCACACGGTTGGGAGAGATCAACTGATCAACTTCTGTCTTCTAGGGTGCCCCCCTGCCCCCGTATATAAAGGAGCAAGGGGAGGGGCCGGACAACCCTTCTATGGCGCGCCAGGGAGGCAATCCTAATCCTATTCCTAGTAGGAGTCCACCAAGAAGGAAAAGGGGGAAAGGAAGGAGAGGGAGAGGTGGCGCCCCCCAATCCTAGTCCAACTAGGACTCCCTGGTGGGGCGCCGGCCAGCCTCTATGGGATGTCTCTCTTCTTTCCTCAAGGCCCACTATGGACCATACCCCCTCGTGGGGGGTTCCCATAACCCCCTTCGGCAATCCGGTTAAATCCGAAACTTTTTCGGAACACTTCCGGTGTCTGAATATAGTCGTCCAATATATCAATCTTTATGTCTCGGATATTCCGAGACTCCTCGTCATGTCCGTGATCTCACTCGGGACTCCGAACTACCTTCGGTACATCAAAACTCATAAACTCATAATACCGATCGTCATCAAACGTTAAGCGTGCGGACCCTACGGGTTCGAGAACTATGTAGACATGATCGAGACTCATCTTCGGTCAATAACCAATAGCGGAACCTGGATGCTCATATTGGTTCCTACATATTCTACGAAGATCTTTATCGGTCAAACCGCATAACAACATACGTTGTTCCTTTTGTCATCGGTATGTTACTTGCCCGAGATTCGATCGTCGGTATCTCTATACCTAGTTCAATCTCGTTACCGACAATTCTCTTTACTCGTTCCGTAATACATCATCTCGTGACTAACTCATTAGTCATTTGCTTGCAAGGCTTATTATGATGTGCATTACCGAGAGGGCCCAGAGATACCTCTCCGACACTCGGAGTGACAAATCCTAATCTTGATCTATGCCGACACCACGAATACTTTCGGAGACACCTGTAGAGCATCTTTATCATCACCCAGTTATGTTTTGACGTTAGCTAGCACACAAGGTGTTCCTACGGTATTCGGGAGTTGCATAATCTCATAGTCATAGGAACATGTATAAGTCATGAAGAAAGCAATATCAGTAAAACTAAACGATCATAGTGCTAAGCTAACGGATGGGTCTAGTCCATCACATCATTCTCCTAATGATGTGATCCCGTTGATCAAATGACAAATCATGTCTATGGTTAGGAAACATAACCATCTTTGATCAATGAGCTAGTCTAGTAGAGGCATACTAGGGACACTCTGTTTTGTCTTTGTATTCACACATGTACTAAGTTCCGGTTAATACAATTCTAGCATGAATAATAAAAATTTATCATGATATAAGGAAATATAAATAACAAGTTTATTATTGCCTCTAGGCCATATTTCCTTCAGTCTCCCACTTGCACTAGAGTCAATAATCTAGCTCACATCGCCATGTGATTTAATACCGATAGTTCACATCGTTATGTGAATAACACCCATAGTTCACATCGCCATGTGACCAACACCCAAAGGGTTTACTAGAGTCAATAATCTAGTTCACATCGCTATGTGATTAATACCCAAGAGTAATAAGGTGTGATCATGTTTTTGCTTGTGAGAGAAGTTTAGTCAATGGGTCTGTCACATTCAGATCCGTATGTATTTCGCAAATTTCTATGTCTACAATGCTCTGCATGGAGCTACTCTAGCTAATTGCTCCCACTTTCAATACGAATCCAGATTGATACTTAGAGTCATCTGGATTTAGTGTCAAAGCTTGCATCGGCGTAACCCTTTACGACGAACTCTTTATCACCTCCATAATCGAGAAACATTTCCTTAGTCATCCAGTTACTAAGGATAATTTTGACCGCTGTACAGTGATCTACTCCTGGATCACTATTGTACCTCCCTGTCAAACTCATGGCAAGGTACACAACATGTTTGGTGCATAGCATGGCATACTTTATAGAACCTATGGCTGGGGCATAGGGAATGACTTTCATTCTCTATATATTTTTCTGCCGTGGTCTGGCTTTGAGTCTTACTCAACTTCACACCTTACAAGTCAGGCAAGAACTCCTTCTTTGAATGATCCATTTTGAACTACTTCAAAATCTTATCAAGGTATGTACTCATCAAAAGTCTTATCAAGCCTCTTGAACTATCTCTATAGATCTTGATGCCCAATATGTAAGCAGCTTCACCAAGGTCTTTCTTTGAAAAACTCCTTTCAAACACTCCTTTATGCTTTCCAGAAAAATTCTACATCATTTCCGATCGACAATATGTCATTCAGATATACTTATCAGAAAGGTTGTAGTGCTCCCACTCACTTTCTTGTAAATACAGGCTTCACCGCAAGTCTGTATAAATCTATATGCTTTGATCAACTTATCAAAGCGTATATTCCATCTCCGAGATGCTTGCACCAGTCCATAGATGGATCGCTGGAGCTTGCACATTTTTTTAGCACCTTTAGGATTGACAAAACCTTCAGGTTGCATCATATACAATTCTTCTTTAATAAATCCATTAAAGAATGCAGTTTTGTTATCCATTTGCCAGATTTCATAAAATGTGGCAATTGCTAACATGATTCGGACAGACTTAAGCATCGCTACGGTGAGAAAGTCTCATCGTAGTCAACTCCTTGAACTTGTCAAAAACCTTTCGCAACAAGTCGAGCTTTGTAAACAGTAACATTACCGTCAGCGTCGGTCTTCCTCTTGAAGATCCATTTATTTTCGATGGCTTGTCGATCATCGGGTAAGTCAACCAAAGTCCACACTTTGTTCTCATACATGGGTCCCATCTCAGATTTCATGGCCTCAAGCCATTTTGCGGAATCTGGGCTCATCATCGCTTCCTCATAGTTCGTAGGTTCATCATGGTCTAGTAACATGACTTCCAGAACTGGGTTGCCGTACCACTCTGGTGCGGAACGTATTCTGGTTGATCTACGGCGTTCAGAAGAAACTTGATCTGAAGTTTCATGATCATCATCATTAGCTTCCTCACTAATTGGTGTAGGAATCACTAGAACTAGTTTTTGTGATGTTCCACTTTCCAATTCGGGAGAAGGTACAATTACCTCATCAAGTTCTACTTTCCTCCCACTCACTTCTTTCGAGAGAAACTCCTTCTCTAGAAAGGATCCATTCTTAGCAACGAATATCTTTCTTCGGATCTGTGATAGAAGGTGTACCCAACAGTCTCTTTTGGGTATCCTATGAAGACACATTTCTCCGACTTGGGTTCGAGCTTATCAGGTTGAAGCTTTTTCACATAAGCATCATAGCCCCAAACTTTAAGAAACGACAACTTTGGTTTCTTGCCAAACCACAGTTCATAAGGCGTCGTCTCAACGGGTTTAGATGTTGCCCTATTTAGCGTGAATGCAGCAGTCTCTGATGCATAACCCAAAACGATAGTGGTAAATCGGTAAGAGACATCATAGATCGCACCATATCCAATAAAGTACGGTTACGACGTTCGGACACACCATTACGATGTGGTGTTCCGGGTGGCGTGAGTTGTTGAACTATTCCACATTGTTTTAAATGAAGGCCAAACTCGTAACTCAAATATTCTCCTCCACGATCAGATCGTAGAAACTTTATTTTCTTGTTATGATGATTCTCTACTTCACTCTTAAATTCTTTGGACTTTTCAAATGTTTCAAACTTGTGCTTCATTAAGTAGATATACCCATATTTGCTCAAATTATCAGTGAAGGTCAGAAAATAACGATACCCGCCGCGAGCTTCAACACTCATTGGTCCGCATACATTAGTATGTATGACTTCCAACAACTCTGTTGCTCGCTCCACAGTTCCGGAGAACGGAGTTTTAGTCATCTTGCCCATGAGGCATGGTTCGCAAGCACCAAGTGATTCATAATCAAGTGATTCCAAAAGTCCATCACTATGGAGTTTCTTCATGCGCTTTACACCAATATGACCTAAACGGAAGTGCCACAAATAAGTTGCACTATCATTATTAACCTTGCATCTTTTTGCTTCAATATTATGAATATTTGTATCACACGATCGAGATCCAACAAACCATTTTCATTGGGTGTATGACCATAGAAGGTTTTATTCATGTAACAGAACAACAATTATTCTCTAACTTACATGAATAACCGTATTGCAATAACCATGATCAAATCATATTCATGCTCAACACAAACACCAAATAACACCTATTTAGGTTCAACACTAATCCCGAATGTATAGGGAGTGTGCGATGATGATCATATCAATCTTGGAACTACTTCCAATACACATTGTCACTTCATCCTTTAACTAGTTTCTGTTCATTATGCAACTCCCATTTTGAGTTACTACTCTTTAGCAACTGAACCAGTATCAAATACCGAGGGGTTGCTATGAACACTAGTAAAATACACATCAATAATCTGTATATCAAATATACCTTTGTTCACTTTGCCATCCTTCTTATCCGCCAAATATATAGGGCAGTTCCACTTCCAGTGACCATTTCCTTTGCAGTAGAAGCACTTAGTTTCAGGCTTGAGTTTAGCTTTGGGTTTCTTCATGGGAGTGACAACTTGCTTGTCATTCTTCTTGAAGTTCCCCTTCTATCCCTTTTCCCTTTACTTGAAACAAGTGGTCTTATTAACCATCAACACTTGATGCTCTTTCTTGATTTCTACGTCGCCGATTTCAGCATCGCGAAGAGCTCGGGAATTACCTTCGTCATCCCTTACATATTATAGTTCATCACGAAGTTCTACTAACTTGGTGATAGTGACTAGAGAACTTTGTCAATTACTATCTTATCTGGAAGATTAACTCCCACATGATTCAAGTAATTGTAGTACCCAGACAATCTGAGCACATGCTCACTGGTTGAGCTATTCTCCTCCATCTTGTAGGCAAAGTACTGTCAAAGGTCTTATACCTCTCGACACGGGCATGAGTATGAAATACTAATTTCAACTCTTGGAACATCTTATATGCTCCGTGGCGTTTCAAAACGTTTTTGAAGTCCTGGTTCTAAGCCGTAAAGCATGGTGCAGTTAAACTATCAAGTAGTCATCATACCGAGCTTTTGTCAAAACGTTCATAACGTCTGTATCTGCTCCTGCAATAGGTCTGTCACCTAGCGGTGCATCAAGGACATAATTCTTCTGTGCAGCAATGAGGATAACCCTCAGATCACAGAACAATTCCGCATCATTGCTACTAACATCTTTCAACTTAGTTTTCTCTAGGAACATATAAAAAATAAACATGGAGCAACATCGCGAGCTATTGATCTACAACATAGATATGCTAATACTACCAGGACTAAGTTCATGATAACTTAAAGTTCAATTTAATCATATTACTTAAGAACTCCCACTTAGATAGACATCCCTCTAGTCATCTAAATGATCACGTGATCCAAATCAACTAAACCATGTCCGATCATCACGTGAGATGGAGTAGTTTCAATGGTGACCATCTTTATGTTGATCATATCTACTATATGATTCACGCTCGACCTTTCGGTCTCCAGTGTTCCGAGGCCATATCTGCATATGCTAGGCTCGTCAAGTTTAACTCGAGTATTCTGCGTGTGCAAAACTGTCTTACACCCGTTGTATTTGAACATAGAGCTTATCACACCCGATCATCACATGGTGTCTTGGCACGAAGAACTTTCGCAACGGTGCATACTCAGGGAGAACACTTGTACCTTGAAATTTTGTAAGGGATCATCTTATAATGCTACCGTCGTATTAAGCAAAATAAGAAGCATAATAAGATAAACATCACATGCAAATCAAAATATGTGACATGATATGGCCATCATCATCTTGTGCTTTTGATCTCCATCTCCAAAGCACCGTCATGATCACCTTCGTCACCGGCGCGACACCTTGATCTCCATCGTATCATCGTTGTCATCTCGCCAACTATTGCTTCTACGACTATCGCTACCGCTTAGTGATAAAGTAAAGCAATTACATGGCGATTGCATTTCATATAATAAAGCGACAACCATATGGCTCCTGCCAGTTGCCGATAACATTACAAAACATGATCATCTCATACAAAACCGTATATCTCATCATGTCTTGACCATATCACATCACAACATGCCCTGCAAAAACAAATTTAGACGTCCTCTACTTTGTTGTTGCAAGTTTTACGTGGCTGCTACGGGCTTAGCAAGAACCGTTCTTACCTACGCATACAAAAACCACAACGATGTTTCGTCAAGTATGTGATGTTTTAACCTTCACAAGGACCGGGCGTAGCCACACTTGATTCAGCTAAAGTGAGAGAGACAGACACCCGCCAGTCACCTTTAAGCAACGAGTGCTCATAACGGTGAAACCAGTCTCGCGTAAGCGTACGCGTAATGTCGGTCCGGGCCGCTTCATCTCACAATACCGCCGAAGCAAAGTATGACATGCTGGTAAGCAGTATGACTAGTATCGCCCACAACTCATTGTGTTCTACTCGTGCATATCATCTACGCATAGACCTGGCTCATGATGCCACTGTTGGGGAACTTAGTATTTTAAAATTTTCCTACGATCACGCAAGATCTATCTACTAGATGCATATCAACGAGAGGGGAGAGTGTGTCTATGTACCCTCGTAGACCGGGAGCGGAAGCGTCAGGTGAAGCGGTTGATGTAGTCGAACTTTTTCGCGGTCCAACGATCAAGCACCGAACGTACGGCACCTCCGCGTTCAGCACACGTTCAGCTTGATGGCGTCCCACGAGCTCTTGATCTAGTTGAGCTTCACGGGAGAGTTTCGTCAGCACGACGGCGTGGTGACGGATATGATGTATCTACGAGTGCAGGGCTTCACCTAAGCACTGTAACGGTACGACCGAGGTGTGTTTCTGTGGAGGGGGGCACCGCACACGGTTGGGAGAGATCAATTGATCAACTTTTGTCTTCTAGGGTGCCCCCCTGCCCCCGTATATAAAGGAGCAAGGGGAGGGGCCGGCCAGCCCTTCTATGGCGCGCCAGGGAGGCAATCCTAATCCTATTCCTAGTAGGAGTCCACCAAGAAGGAAAAGGGGGAAAGGAAGGAGAGGGAGAGGTGGCGCCCCCCAATCCTAGTCCAACTAGGACTCCCTGGTGGGGCGCCGGCCAGCCTCTATGGGATGTCTCTCTTCTTTCCTCAAGGCCCACTATGGACCATACCCCCTCGTGGGGGGTTCCGGTAACCCCCTACGGCAATCCGGTTAAATCCGAAACTTTTCCGGAACACTTCCGGTGTCCGAATATAGTCGTCCAATATATCAATCTTTATTTCTCGGACATTCCGAGACTCCTCGTCATGTCCGTGATCTCACTCGGGACTCCGAACTACCTTCGGTACATCAAAACTCATAAACTCATAATACCGATCGTCATCAAACGTTAAGCGTGCGGACCCTACGGGTTCGAGAATTATGTAGACATGACCGAGACTCATCTTCGGTCAATAACCAATAGCGGAACCTGGATGCTCATATTGGTTCCTACATATTCTACGAAGATCTTTATCGGTCAAACCGCATAACAACATACGTTGTTCCTTTTGTCATCGGTATGTTACTTGCCCGAGATTCGATTGTCGGTATCCCTATACCTAGTTCAATCTCGTTACCGGCAATTCTCTTTACTCGTTTCGTAATACATCATCTCGTGACTAACTCATTAGTCATTTGCTTGCAAGGCTTATTATGATGTGCATTACCGAGAGGGCCCAGAGATACCTCTCCGACACTCGGAGTGACAAATCCTAGTCTTGATCTATGCCAACACCACGAATACTTTCGGAGACACCTGTAGAGCATCTTTATGATCACCCAGTTATGTTGTGACGTTTGATAGCACACAAGGTGTTCCTACGGTATTCGGGAGTTGCATAATCTCATAGTCATAGGAACATGTATAAGTCATGAAGAAAGCAATATCAGTAAAACTAAACGATCATAGTGCTAAGCTAACGGATGGGTCTAGTCCATCACATTATTCTCCTAATGATGTGATCCCATCGATCAAATGACAACTCATGTCTATGGTTAGGAAACATAACCATCTTTGATCAATGAGCTAGTCTAGTAGAGGCATACTAGGGACACTCTGTTTTGTCTATGTATTCACACATGTACTAAGTTTCCGGTTAATACAATTCTAGCATGAATAATAAACATTTATCATGATATAAGGAAATATAAATAACAACTTTATTAATGCCTCTAGGGCATATTTCCTTCAGTCTCCCACTTGCACTAGAGTCAATAATCTAGCTCACATCGCCATGTGATTTAATACTGATAGTTCACATCGTTATGTGAATAACACCCATAGTTCACATCGCCATGTGAACAACACCCAAAGGGTTTACTAGAGTCAATAATCTAGTTCACATCGCTACGTGATTAATACCCAAGAGTAATAAGGTGTGATCATGTTTTTGCTTGTGAGAGAAGTTTAGTCAACGGGTCTGTCACATTCAGATCCGTATGTATTTCGCAAATTTCTATGTCTACAATGTTCTGCATGGAGCTACTCTAGCTAATTGCTCCCACTTTCAATACGAATCCAGATTGATACTTAGAGCCATCTGGATTTTGTGTCAAAGCTTGCATCGGCGTAACCCTTTACGACGAACTCTTTATCACCTCCATAATCGATAAACATTTCCTTAGTCATCCAGTTACTAAGGATAATTTTGACTGCTGTACAGTGATCTACTCCTGGATCACTATTGTACCTCCCTGTCAAACTCATGGCAAGGTACACAACATGTTTGGTGCAAAGCATGGCATACTTTATAGAACTCATGGCTGAGGCATAGGGAATGACTTTCATTCTCTTTATATTTTTCTGCCGTGGTCTGGCTTTGAGTCTTACTCAACTTCACACCTTACAAGTCAGGCAAGAACTCCTTCTTTGAATGATCCATTTTGAACTACTTCAAAATCATATCAAGGTATGTACTCATCTAATGTCTTATCAAGCCTCTTGAACTATCTCTATAGATCTTGATGCCCAATATGTAAGCAGCTTCACCAAGGTCTTTCTTTGAAAAACTCCTTTCAAACACTCCTTTATGCTTTCCAGAAAAATTCTACATCATTTCCGATCGACAATATGTCATTCAGATATACTTATCAGAAAGTTTGTAGTGCTCCCACTCACTTTCTTGTAAATACAGGCTTCACCGCAAGTATGTATAAATCCATATGCTTTGATCAACTTATCAAAGCGTATATTCCATCTCCGAGATGCTTGCACCAGTCCATAGATGGATCGCTGGAGCTTGCACATTTTGTTAGCACCTTTAGGATTGACAAAACCTTGAGGTTGCATCATATACAATTCTTCTTTAATAAATCCATTAAAGAATGCAGTTTTGTTATCCATTTGCCAGATTTCATAAAATGCGGCAATTGCTAACATGATTCGGACAGACTTAAGCATCGCTACGGTGAGAAAGTCTCATCGTAGTCAACTCCTTGAACTTGTCAAAAACCTTTCGCAACAAGTCGAGCTTTGTAAACAGTAACATTACCGTCAGCGTCGGTCTTCCTCTTGAAGATCCATTTATTTTCGATGGCTTGTCGATCATCGGGTAAGTGAACCAAAGTCCACACTTTGTTCTCATACATGGGTCCCATCTCAGATTTCATGGCCTCAAGCCATTTTGCGGAATCTGGGCTCATCATCGCTTCCTCATAGTTCGCAGGTTCATCATGGTCTAGTAACATGACTTCCAGAACTGGGTTGCCGTACCACTCTGGTGCGGAACGTACTCTGGTTGATCTACGACGTTCAGAAGAAACTTGATCTGAAGTTTCATGATCATCGTCATTAGCTTCCTCACTAATTGGTGTAGGAATCACTAGAACTAGTTTCTGTGATGTTCCACTTTCCAATTCGGGAGAAGGTACAATTACCACATCAAGTTCTACTTTCCTCCCACTCACTTCTTTCGAGAGAAACTCGTTCTCTAGAAAGGATCCATTCTTAGCAACGAATATCTTGCCTTCGGATCTGTGATAGAAGGTGTACCCAACAGTCTCTTTTGGGTATCCTATGAAGACACATTTCTCCGACATGGGTTCGAGCTTATCAGGTTGAAGCTTTTTCACATAAGCATCGTAGCCCCAAACTTTAAGAAACGACAACTTTGGTTTTTTGCCAAACCACAGTTCATAAGGCGTCGTCTCAACGGATTTAGATGTTGCCCTATTTAGCGTGAATGCAGCAGTCTCTGATGCATAACCCAAAACGATAGTGGTAAATCGGTAAGAGACATCATAGATCGCACCATATCCAATAAAGTACGGTTACGACGTTCGGACGCACCATTACGCTGTGGTGTTCCGGGTGGCGTGAGTTGTGAAACTATTCCACATTGTTTTAAATGAAGGCCAAACTCGTAACTCAAATATTCTCCTCCACGATCAGATCGTATAAACTTTATTTTCTTGTTACGATGATTCTCAACTTCACTCTGAAATTCTTTGGAGTTTTCAAATGTTTCAGACTTGAGCTTCATTAATTAGATATACCCATATCTGCTCAAATCATTAGTGAAGGTTAGAAAATAACGATACCCGCCGCGAGCTTCAACACTCATTGGTCCGCATACATTAGTATGTATGATTTCCAACAACTCTTTTGCTCGCTCCACAGTTCCGGAGAACGGAGTTTTAGTCATCTTGCCCATGAGGCATGGTTCGCAAGCACCAAGCGATTCATAATCAAGTGATTCCAAAAGTCCATCACTATGGAGTTTCTTCATGCGCTTTACACCAATATGACCTAAACGGAAGTGCCACAAATAATTTGCACTATCATTATTAACCTTGCATCTTTTTTGCTTCAATATTATGACTATTTGTATCACACAATCGAGATCCAACAAACCATTTTCATTGGGTGTATGACCATAGAAGGTTTTATTCATGTAAACAAAACAGCAATTATTCTCTAACTTACATGAATAACGGTATTGCAATAAACATGATCAAATCATATTCATGCTCAACACAAACACCAAATAACACTTATTTAGGTTCAACACTAATCCCGAATGTATAGGGAGTGTGCGATGATGATCATATCAATCTTGGAACTACTTCCAATACACATCGTCACTTCATCCTTTAACTAGTTTATGTTCATTATGCAACTCCCATTTGGATTTACTACTCTTTAGCAACTGAACCAGTATCAAATACCGAGGGGTTGCTATGAACACTAGTAAAATACACATCAATAATCTGTATATCAAATATACCTTTGTTCACTTTGCCATCCTTCTTATCCGCCAAATATATAGGGCAGTTCCACTTCTAGTGACCATTTCCTTTGCAGTAGAAGCACTTAGTTTTAGGCTTGAGTTTAGCTTTGGTTTTCTTCATGGGAGTGGCAACTTGCTTGTCATTCTTCTTGAAGTTCCCCTTCTATCCCTTTGCCCTTTACTTGAAACAAGTGGTCTTATTAACCATCAACACTTGATGCTCTTTCTTGATTTCTACCTTCGCCGATTTCAGCATCGCGAAGAGCTCGGGAATTACCTTCGTCATCCCTTACATATTATAGTTCATCACGAAGTTCTACTAACTTGGTGATAGTGACTAGAGAACTTTGTCAATTACTATCTTATCTGGAAGATTAACTCCCACTTGATTCAAGTAATTGTAGTACCCAGACAATCTGAGCACATGCTCACTGGTTGAGCTATTCTCCTCCATCTTGTAGGCAAAGTATTGTCAGAGGTCTTATACCTCTCGACACAGGCATTAGTATGAAATACTAATTTCAACTCTTGGAACATCTTATATGCTCCGTGGCGTTTCAAAACAATTTTGAAGTCCCGGTTCTAAGCCGTAAAGCATGGTGCACTTAAACTATCAAGTAGTCATCATACCGAGATTTTGTCAAAACGTTCATAAAGTTTGTATCTGCTCCTGCAATAGGTCTGTCACCTAGCGGTGCATCAAGGACATAATTCTTCTGTGCAGCAATGAGGATAACCCTCAGATCACGGAACAATTCCGCATCATTGCTACTAACATCTTTCAACTTAGTTTTCTCTAGGAACATATAAAAAATAAACGTGGAGCAACATCGCGAGCTATTGATCTATAACATAGATATGCTAATACTACCAGGACTAAGTTCATGATAACTTAAAGTTCAATTTAATCATATTACTTAAGAACTCCCACTTAGATAGACATCCCTCTAGTCATCTAAATGATCACGTGATCCAAATCAACTAAACCATGTCCGATCATCACGTGAGATGGAGTAGTTTCAATGATGAACATCTTTATGTTGATCATATCTACTATATGATTCACGCTCGACCTTTCGGTCTCCAGTGTTCCGAGGCCATATCTGCATATGCTAGGCTCGTCAAGTTTAACCCGAGTATTCTGCGTGTGCAAAACTGTCTTACACCCGTTGTATTTGAACATAGAGCTTATCACACCCGATCATCACGTGGTTTCTCGGCACGAAGAACTTTCGCAACGGTGCATACTCAGGTAGAACACTTGTACCTTGAAATTTTGCAAGGGATCATCTTATAATGCTACCGTCGTATTAAGTAAAATAAGAAGCATAATAAGATAAACATCACATGCAAATCAAAATATGTTACATGATATGGCCATCATCATCTTGTGCTTTTGATGTCCATCTCCAAAGCACCGTCATGGTCACCTTCGTCACCGGCGCGACACCTTGATCTCCATCGTAGCATCGTTGTCGTCTCGCCAACTATTGCGTCTACGACTATCGCTACCGCTTAGTGATAAAGTAAAGCAATTACATGGCAATCAACTGATCAACTTCTGTCTTCTAGGGTGCCCCCTGCCCCAGTATATAAAGGAGCAAGGGGAGGGGCCGGCCAGCCCTTCTATGGCGTGCCAGGGAGGCAAACCTACTAGGAATAGGATTGCAATCCTATTCCTAGTAGGAGTCCACCAAGAAGGAAAAGGGGGAAAGGAAGGAGAGGGAGAGGTGGCGCCCCCCAATCCTAGTCCAACTAGAACTCCCTGGTGGGGTGCCGGCCAGCCTCTATGGGCTGTCTCTCTTCTTTCCTCAAGGCCCACTATGGACCATACCCCCTCGTGGGGGGTTGCGGTAACCCCCTCCAGCAATCCGGTTAAATCCGAAACTTTTCCGGAACACTTCCGGTGTCCGAATATAGTCCTCCAATATATCAATCTTTATGTCTCGGACATTCCGAGACTCCTCGTCATGTCCATGATCTCATCCGGGACTCTGAACTACCTTCGGTACATCAAAACTCATAAACTCATAATACCGATCGTCATCAAACGTTAAGCGTGCGGACCCTACGGGTTCGAGAACTATGTAGACATGACCGAGACTCATCTTCGATCAATAACCAATAGCGGAACCTGGATGCTCATATTGGTTCCTACATATTCTACAAAGATCTTTATCGGTCAAACCGCATAACAACATATGTTGTTCCTTTTGTCATCGGTATGTTACTTGACCGAGATTCGATCGTCGATATCTCTATACCTAGTTCAATCTCGTTACCGGCAAGTCTCTTTACTCGTTCCGTAATACATCATCTCGTGACTAACTCATTAGTCATTTGCTTGCAAGGCTTATTATGATGTGCATTACCGAGGGGGCCCAGAGATACCTCTCCGACACTCGGAGTGACAAATCCTAGTCTTGATCTATGCCAACACCACGAATACTTTCGGAGACACCTGTAGAGCATCTTTATGATCACCCAGTTACGTTGTGACGTTTGATAGCACACAAGGTGTTCCTACGGTATTCGGGAGTTGCATAATATCATAGTCATAGGAACATGTATAAGTCATGAAGAAAGCAATAGCAATAAAACTAAACGATCATAGTGCTAAGCTAACGGATGGGTCTAGTCCATCACATCATTCTCCTAATGATGTGATCCCGTTGATCAAATGACAACTCATGTCTATGGTTAGGAAACATAACCATCTTTGATCAATGAGTTAGTCTAGTAGAGGCATACTAGGGACACTCTGTTTTGTCTATGTATTCACACATGTACTAAGTTTCCGGTTAATACAATTCTAGCATGAATAATAAGCATTTATCATGATATAAGGAAATATAAATAACAACTTTATTATTGCCTCTAGGGCATATTTTCTTCAGTACAATCTCATCCTAGATGGCATGTCCGGGGGCTACTGAGGGAGTCCTGTATTCAGGGGTCCTCAGTCATCCGGGTCGTTGAAGCTCGGCCACATCGATGGCCCGCATGAAGAAGCAGAAGGCCCTCCCCCGTATTCGGTCAGGACTCCTATGTACGTAGAAAGGCAGGTTTAGAGTCCGGATGTATCAATATATTCCTCCCAAAGTCACCCTTGTAACCCTAGGTCCCCTCCGGTGTGTATATAAGCCGAGGGGTTTAGTCTGTAGAGGGGATCATCTTACAATATCCTCATAGGCTAGACCTAGGGTTTAGCCATTACGATCTCGAGGTAGATCAACTCTTGTACACATATTCATCCATACTAATATAGCAGGAAGTAGGGTTTTACCTCGATCGAGAGGGCCTGAACCTGGGTAAACATCGTGTCCCCAGCCTCGTATTACCATCGATCCTCTAGACGCATACCTTGGGCCCCCCTACCCGATATCAGCTGGTTTTGACACCGACTGGGGGCCCTCGCCGCTTGTCCCCGCGCTGCCGAGTGCGGGATCTACAACAGGCATCACCGCCGGCGGGAGCCTCATCTTCGATGGGGCCAGACGACTCCATTTTCCTTGTGGACGTCGCGCAGAGCTCACGGGTTTGAGCAGAGTAGCCAGAGACGAGCCTAGTGGCAATGCGAGTGGGGAAGAAGGAGGGATGGGGTTTTCTATAGGAGTGGAAGAAGAGGAGCAGGCATTTTCTGTACGAGTGAGGAAGAAGGTGAGCGAGGGTTTCCAGACGAGTGAGGAAGATGGGGAGTGGGGGAAATTGGGGGGAGACTGAAGCGGGAGAGTGAGCTGCAGTTTAAGTGGAAGCGAGGAGGAAGGAGGGTTTTCTGGGATCGCCCCCTCTTCAAGAAATATGGGCTTCTCCACACAAAAAACAAAAACAAATGGGCTTTAAGATGGATAGGCTTTTGTATCGGCCCAGTCGGCTGCCCGTGTTTTGTACTGGAGAGCCTTGTGCTAGAGGCAGCCCGAGACACTCTTCGGCTTATTGCCCATTCGAAAGGAAAAAAAAGAGACGCCTCCAGCTTTTGGCTACTCATCGGTAACCTTTTTCAACTTGGCATCCACCAAATTAGAGGATGCGGTACTGGAATACTGGATGCACACACTCACACTAGTCGCGTAGCGCGACAAAGTGAGGTGTCAAATAACAGGCCTACAATATACTTTCTAGATTGTGAAGGTTCACAGACTAGTCAACATTCACATTAAACTAAGCTTTAGAAGATATGGTATGCATACTAACATTCAGAAGAATAAAAGTTCAACATGTTTATGCACCTCAATGATTCACCATACTATAACCAATGCAAAGTTGTGGGAAGGTCTGGAAATAAAGAAAATCGATCGATGCTTCTCTGAGCAAAGGGCCTCCCCGCGCATGCATTAATTTCCTGGGCATGCTTGTTTCTTCTCAAGGTTGCGAGCACTTTGAGCATGTTGCAACTCCACAACTAGCTAGCTGCCTCGGCTTGCAATTGATGCTGACACATTTGCAACAAACACATGAGGCAATAGAGATGAATCAACATGAGTCCATATTGTGCAGTTCCCCTTATATCATCTTCATTGTCCTGAATCTGAAAAGATAGGAAAACAATAGCTATACTTAAATGGTGTGGCAAAACAGTAGCACATATCAACCCGACATGACAAAACACGATCATCTGGACGAAGGGGATACTTACCTGACTGAGGAAGATAATATATAGTGTCATAAGTCCTTAGTTGATTTCCACCTTAGGCTGCACTGCTTGTTTGCTCCTCCACACATGACAGGATAATTCTACACTGCAATCATCAAGTCAACGTACGAATAAGCTTATAGTACCTAGTTATGAATGTAGGAATACCTGGAGCACCATGAGATTAGCTGACAGCAGGTAGATGCAGCCATATAAATTTTTTGTGGTGCTACCAAAATTGAGGTTTGTAGCCCTTCCCGTTATGAGAATTCTACTTGAAGTTGGAAGAATTTGACGGCTTGTTCTTTGCATCAAACTTGCCTTTCCCCTGAGATTTGTTCTTGTTGTTTTGGGGCTGGTTGGGCTAGAAGTTCTTCTCGTGTACCATGTGTGCACTAGAAGCTCCCTCGGCGACCCGAGCACGTGTGTCTTTTGCTCTCGCCTTCTCTTCAAAATCAAGAGTGCTAATGAGATCCGAAACGGAAAACTCATGTCTCTTGTTTTTCAGAGAAGTGGCAAAATTGTTCCACAAAGGTGGAAGCTTGGCAATGATGGTCCCAGCAACAAATTTGTCCGGCAACACACACGTAAGGTACTCAAGTTCCTTAGCGAGTGACTGTATCTCATGAGTGTGCTGAACAACAGAGCGCTCATCTGTCATCTTGTAGTCACAGAATTGCTCCATGACGTACAACTCGTTGCCAACGCCCGAGGCCCCAAACGTGGCCTTGAGCGCAGCCCACATGTCTTTGCCGCTGTATAACGACATATATGAATCCACAATGGAATCGTCAAGAACACTCAGCAGGGCGGCTTTCAAGAGGGTATCCACGTTCTCAAAAGCTTCCTGGTGTGTAGTATTAAGATCGCCCTCAGGCTTACCCTTAGTGGCATCATAGCAGTACATGATCTGAAACCAATATACTGCTCTTGTGCGCCACCTTTTATATTGCACCCCCTTAAAAGTAGGCGGCTTCAAAAGCGCAGCAAAACCACTCGGAGTAAAATGCCTATAATCAGTTTTTGGATTGGATTGTTGAATATATGAGCAATTTACTATGAGATTTAATCTGAATCAACAGTAAATAGATCATGACGACAATTTTAAAGTTCGAAGTAATGATGCGGACTAAACCAGGAGGACAGAATCACATACTATACAGCAGGAGCAGAACCGCTGTGGTTGATGTTGTCACTCATGTCGTTGATGAAGAGGTTACCGAGGTAAGGGAAGAAGGCTGTCGTTGAGGAAGTTATCGCTGGCAGCAGTCACATGAGTGTGCTCCCCAAAAACCTGATCGCCCCTCTCCTATACATGATCATGAAAGGCGGGGTTCGGAGGACTGTTGTCCCTTCTCGCGGTGCACGTTGGAAGGAGGGATGGAGAAGAATTGCGTGGCAGCGCTAAGATCTGGAACGGTGTGAAACCATATGATACAGCGGCGGCTAGGGTATAGTCTGTCATGTCGGTCGTGCGAGTAAGACCAAGTATAATAGTAGGCCCTTGGCCCAAACCCCACGTCCAAGTCAATAATAGCCCCACTATCCAAAAGAATCAGAAACGGCTGAGTAATTAAGGCGTCCGTTAATTATTAATTAATGACTTAATAATTTTTTCAGCCAACAAAATTATAGACCACGTGCATAGCTTTGTCCTTGGATAGGCTCATTCCCGAAGAGCGCACGTGTAGGTTTCCTATTATCATGTTCATGCAAATGCTAGAATAGATAACATTATAAAGTGGCGCAACTCACACTCACCTACTCCCTCCTTCCATCTATATAGGGCCTAATGCGTTTTTCGAGGCTAACTTTGACCAAATGTTAGAGCAATAATATATGACATGCAACTTAGTACACAAAGCATACGATCAAATTCGTATGTGAAAGGACCTTCCAATGATAAAAATTTCACATTATACATCTCATGTACTATTAATCTTGTCAATAGTCAAAGGCGGTCTTGAAAAACGCATTAGGCCCTATATAGATGGAAGGAGAGGGAGTAGCAGTATGGGACTAAACTTTAGTCCCACTCACACCACACTTAGAGCATGGTTAATAGTATAGCCAACATCCAGCTATATGAAGTTGACACATCATCTAGAACCAACCTAATAGCCTGCTAGTACAATAGTTAGTCCCTTTAGTATAATACTATATCATTAATAATGGCCCCACCTTTTGCCTCACAAAGTATGTTGGAGCTCCTGCTACAACCGGCTACAAGTTTACAACCCGCTTCTCTTGTCTCTCCTTCAACTAAGCACAAATACTATATTGAAATCCTTATAGCCTGCTTATGTCATCAAATTGTAGTACTTGCTCTAAAGTTACTCTCCACTGTGTAGTCTGAAATGCCGGGCATGCAGCGGGCGGTGCCCTAGCGCGCCGCTTCAACGGCGGAAGCAGTGAGAGGTCATGTCGCCCTGACTTGCCATCAATGTGGAGCGGCGGGCTCAGCTAGCGCCGGGTGCGGGAGGGGGAGGGTTTTTGGTTGGCCAAGAAGGTGAGAAGCCAACTTGGGATCGGTCAGGACGGGGAAATATCATGTGCTCCCATACTCACTAGTTTCATGCATATGCCACTAGTCTATGTACTACTCCCTCCTTTCCGGTTTATAGGCCTTATCTCAAAATCTTATTTTTTTTCATTTTATAAGGATCAATTTGGTTGTTACCCATCACAAGTTTATATTTCAAGGTGCAAGAGCCTCCTATATTAATTAACCATGCATCAATTCATTTAATAGTACTAGGTTAGTAGGTGACCTTGCGCTTGGCTCTTCTCCTCTTCCGGAAGTCGAAAAATATTGATGGTACTACAGTAGTACTTCTGGCAATCCGACATCAAATGAACTGTTGCACGTCCACCGCTTGTGCGCAAAATTTTCTCCTCGTGCTGCGAGTTACCGCGCATGCGTTGGTGAGGGAGCTTGTCGTTCCGCGAGTTGACGGGGCGCATCAAAGTTATTTAGTACTCTCTCCAAAAAGGGCCGACCATGTCCATGGCTACCATCCCATTCTTTGGCATTGAGTACATGCACTATTCACGTGCCATCGAGGAGAAAAATATTGCATAGTACTAGGTGCCATCGAAGTGCATGACTCACTTAGAGCAAGATTAGCAACATAGCCGGCTGCTAGCTCTACCTTTGTGCCACCTCACTTAGGCCCTTCCTAGTGCTTCACCGTGGACAGGTGCTAAGCATGTCACATATGCAAAAAAATGACATGGCACAACATTTAAGTAGGGGAGAGAGTACTTTTGTCACCCTAGGAAGAACCATTGCCAATCGTGAGAACTTAGTCCAACCACTTAAATGAAACAATTTGACCAATTTATGAAATACTTTAGGTGCTAACACATTAAATAAAGTGTACTTATCAACAACAAGTTAAGCACCTAAGCATTGGGGAGTTGAGTCGCTAAGGTATTTAATGCACTTAGCACCTCCTCTAAGCACCTTTGCATTGGAAGAGGTCTTATAGCCAACCTAAAAGCTCATTCATATAATAGTTGCTGGCTCTATACATCATGTAGTTAATGCTTGACCCCACTTTCCTCTCTCACAAAATGCATTGGAGCTTGTGCTGCAGCTGGTTACAAGTTTACAGTCCACTCCTCTCCTCTCTCCTCTCCTCTCTCCTCCACATCATCATAAATCTGAGGTGATAACCCTTAGCCTTCTTACATCACCCTATTATACTTGCTCTTATGCATTGTTTATCTCCATTTTCTTGCATGACACGTGCACCTTGATGCTAGATGTCATGCGTGTTGTAAAATGATGAACAAAGCTCACATAAAAAAGTTGAAGAACATAGTGTCTGTTTGGTTCCCAGGCTAAGGTTACCACATCTAACCTTAGTCATGCCACAACATCTTAGACATGTGTTTGGTACATTGCCACACTTATGGCTTGCCAGACTTCTCTAGTTATATAGTCCACATGTCATATGCTCAATTTTTTGCCAAATCTTGCCACACTTGTGGTGGCCATAGCCACGGTTTTTGTGGCGGCCACACTTTGCCTAAGGTTAGTTGTGGCAAAGGGGCTGTTTGGTTCTAGGCCTAGCATCGCCACACTTTGCCACACATTTTTGCCAAGCTTGCCCAAGGTTAGTTCATCAAAATGAGAGCCACAAGTTGGCAAGCCTAAGGGAATCTTGCATTATCTTGTGTGTGTATTCCACATGGCGTCCAAGTGTGGCTTGACTAAGGTGTGGTTTGAACCAAACACTCACTTCATAGATTCTATCCTCATAGATTCTCGACGATCGAGAAGGATAACGGAACCTCGCGGTAGAGCGTCTGCACTCATAATATTTTAAATTACTCCCACCGTCCAGGTGAATAATCTTTGGTTGTGCACCGTGACCAAGAATGGGGGAAAAACAAGAGAACTTAATGTTTATTTGCTAATTAATAGCATTGCATGCAATGAACAAACACTGCATGTCGTATTTGGTAGTCTCGAGTGATTGAAAACATGCACGCCCACATCTCTTATTGGTTGATATGTCAAGAAACAATAATGTTTATTTGATAATTAATAGCATTACATGCATGCTCGACGACTGAGAATGAGCAAGGAACCTCGTGGTGGAGCGTCTGCACTCATAATATTTTATATTATTCAGCGATCTAAGATCGACCAATCATCTCCATAGTAGACCGAAAGAGTACGAAATACGGCAGCCCGGTGTAGTTACATCATACTACATGGCTAACCCATGCTATCACCATATTTCTTGGCCCCCGTGCGACACCTAGCTCTAGTAATCCAGTAGCCCATATTGCTTCTCGCTCCTCGTCTCTCTCAAAGTGCGGTGGGCTGGCGTTTTTGCCGTCTATTGAGGTCGGTTAACTCATCACATGTTAGCGACATGCCAAGAGCATTCTCAAAAAATTATTGTACTCTATTTTTATGCCAAGAAAAGGAAGCGCTTTGACCGATGGACCAAACGAGATAGGCGTGCCGTGCCTTGAGTGGGTCCAGTTTCTCGTTTTGAACTTGTTTGGTGTAGTAGTAACACTTGGTTTTGACTATTGATAAAATTTTATATAGGGCCTAATGTATTCTTCGAGGATGCCTTTGACTATTGATAAGATTTTATATAATTTGAAAATTTTATCATTCGAAGATCCTTTCATGTTCTGTTTTAAAAAATGATCCTTTCACATACAAATTTGATTGTATGCTTTGAGCAACTTGCATGTCCTATAATGCTCCTGTTTGGATACTCTAACTTAGCTAGAGGTTAGACTAACTCATGACTAACCCTGAACTAACTGTAGCCAAAGAGGTGTTTGGGTGACAGGGTCAGATTGACAATAAATGCACTTGATGGAGAGAGAAAAGTGATTTTTTTAGTGTGCCCAATGAGAATTATCTCCAATTAGCACCTCTTGGGTGGGATAGTTTTTTGGTGGGTTCGGTGCAACTTGCTCCAATTTAACCCTTATGCTTGATACTTTAGAGCTATTTGAGCCTCAACTTGCTCAAACTCTAACCCATGGATCCAAACAGGGCCAAAGTTAGTCTCGAAAAACGCATTATGCCCTATATACATGGATAGATGGAGTACATGATAGTAGCAAACGCTCACCATTAGTAGTAGTTCATTGGTTGGTTTCGATTTTTTATTCAGTTGATGTGCTGCTACCGTCCAATATTCGCATGTCGTTGTTTCTAGTGTAAAAAAGGAGGTACTAGTACTTACTGTGGCAAAGGTGAAGGGATGGTTGCTTCGCCCGAGCAACTTATTACTCTGGGAATATGGGAGTACCAGTGGATTCAACGAATAGAGAAATGATGGTTGCTTTGTCCGAGCAACTTACTGTGGGGAAGGCGTGGCTCTGTGATTTGACTGCTCACTAGTCATTACTACTGCGGTGCAACGACCGGGGTGAATGTTTCCCTGTAGTTGTGCACTCAATATTGCTGCATGACAGGTGGATCTGGATGAAGGATGTCCCACATGTCGGCGAAATGAAGTTGAATTATTTCTGGCATTGCTATCAATCCTTCAGGATTTGTTTATATGTACGAATAATTTTAATGAAATTCTACTATGATGCTATGAAGGTTTCAACTTTGGTATCCGCAGGGGAAAAAAGGTTTCAATTTAGGATTCATGTGTCCTCTTGCCTCAAGATTATCTCGTTACAACATTCCATCAAATACAAATGACACTACCATGGCTGCTAATGCATCTCAATGGTTCGCAGATCAGCGCCAATATTCGCATCACAACTGAAGACAAAGTTGTGAGAAGGTGTACAAATAAAGAAAAATATATAATTGATCGATGTTGTTCGTAGGCATGGCTCCATTTCCTTGGCACAGTGTTCATTGGTTGGCAGCTAGTTTCACCCAGCTTTGTAGCCAAAAAAGAGGTGTATGGAGGACATCACAATCCCATCGTTTTGTGCAGCTTCACTAAAATCGAGCTGACCATCCCTGTTTGCAAATATATCCAGTCAGTGTGATTACAATAATAGTGGAACTAGATGATGAAACATAACACACACAAATAGAAGCCGGTCACCTCTGCGATCTCTCTTTAGGACTAACTACTTGTTGGAGCAGATTAGGCACGGAGTTGAATGAGGAGGATAACAAAACAAATCTCGCTTTCTGTAGTCCCACGGAAATGTAAAAACGTTGCCCGTGTGACATTTTGGCGGAATTGCACTAAACACTCTTAAGAAAAAAGTGATTTGTGCAGTTCACCAAAAGGTCGCAATAGCAACGAGGTGAAATGGACAACCCTGTTTGCAAAAGGAGGTAGAAAGGAAACAATTACTGCCCAATAACACGAGTTGAAGACACATACGACGACAAAAAAGAAGCATATTCCATGTAATAATGGAAAGATAGCAGCATGGTGGTTTATCAAAAATGGTTTGAGGACGAGATTGCAAGATGGAAAGTTCGTCGGTCGAGACACATTTTAAGCAAACAACTAAAGAAGATCCACATGCAGGATTTTCCACATGCAGCAACGTGGGAAGATGCGCAGTGGAGCAAGGTTGGAGGAAGCTGTACCTGAGGGTCGTCAAGGTGAAACTAGGAGGGTATCGGCGGCCTGGATCTGCCCATACTGCGGCAGCGAGCAAGTGGCGAAGGCCCTGCCGCGTCGGAGCTTGGTCAGAGAGAATGGCGGGTACCGCAGATCGGGACGTGCTACCTCAACGCCGTCGAACGGAGAAACGATGCACATCCTCCCTTTTCGCCGGCGAACGGGATGCGGCTGGATCACTGACCAACGGTGAGAGAGAGAGAGGCCACCGCCGCCTTGTATATAGTGGAGTGGATTTTTCCATTTTCCCCACGACAATCGTTTAATATTCTATACGTGCCTTTGAGGAATATATAACTTTATTTTAATACTAATGCATCAAGTTGAACTTTGTTCCGTCTACGTGTGGTACATGACCCTCCTTTGATTAAACAACCGCTACACGTGTCAAATTATCATGTGGGCTGCCTTTTCGTATACAAATGAACTACACCGTGTACCCGCGCGGGTGTGGCCGGGAACGAGATGTGAGTATGTGCCTCCTGCATGCACCTCTTCTTTAGGTGCATGTACATACGTGGGTGGGTGTGAGAGAGATGCTTTGTGCGAAACAGAGGCAATGTGTCGATGATATCTCAAATAGAAAACGTAACATATGCGATGTGTGTGAAATAGAGTCATGGATATATCATATATAGACGAAGCGATCCACAAGAAGAGAGTCGAGGGATCATCGGCGTGAGATATCGATAGAACCGAAAACAGGGATGAAGTGTGTGGTTGTGCGATCGATAAAGAGTGCCATCAAATTTGTGTTTGCCCATGTCAAAGATACAGGGCGGCTAGCCTACTAGAATTTGAGAGGGCAGAGGTGTAGTTTTTCTCTGTGGCATGGATACCTACCTACAACGTTCAAATATGAGTGTGTGTGTGGGGGGGGGGGGACGGGGCAGAGACCTAACTATAGAAAGGTAGATCGACTAGTATATGTGTGGAGAAGGAGAGAGACCTAGCTATGTATTGAGGGAGGTCAATCGGCATCCATGCAAATGTGTAGCAGAGGAATAAGGTTGGGAGAAAGACAAAGGTAGAGTGTCGGAGGGTTGGTGGTGGAGTGGCGTCTCACAAATGATGGGAGAGGCCTGCTAGACAAACGGAGGGTACGAGTGCAATATCAATAAGAGAGGGCCGGGGATGTGTGTCTGTCTATGCACGTGCATGTGAGAGACGGGTCGGGAGGTATGCAAGGATGATGAGGGGAGACGATATGGTTGTGGTAAGCATACGTAACTACATAGGAAGATCAACAATCGTGTGTCCGAGAAAGGGAGAGACATAACTAGTGAGGTAAGTCTATGAGTGCATGGGGAAAATAATTATAGTCAACCTAGCTATATGTAGGGAGATAGGTATGTATACATGCATGCATGTGTTAGAAGAAAATAAGGCCCGGAAAGACAGACATGGGGAGAGGGGTGCGGCTAGGAGGTGGTGCGAGAGGCCTACTATGTCGAGGGGGAGGAGTGTGCGAGTATGAGATCGATGAAAACAGGGGCGGGAGTGTGCACCCATGTGGAAATGTATTGGACATTGGGGGGCATGGACAGTGAGAAAAGAAGAGGGGAAGTATCTGTTTGTGGTAGGCACACTTGGCTAGAGAGGTATATCGACCGGTGTGTGCCGGAAAGAAGGAGCCGGGGGGCCTATGATGACCCACAAGTATAGGTGATCAATTGTAGCTCTTTTCGATAATAAGAGTGTCGACGCCAATAAGGAGAAGAAGGAAATGACTAGTGTTTCTCAGTAAGGTAATTTCTGCAAGTGCTGAAATTGTAAGTAGCAGAGTAGTTTGATAGCAAGATAATTTTGTAACGAGCAAGTAATGATAATAGTAGCAAGTATGCAGCAAGATAGCCCAATACTTTTGAGGCAAAGGATAGGCCAAGATGGTCTCTTATAATAAGCAAAGCATTCTTGAGAGTCCATGGGATTTCATCTAGTCACTTTCATCATGTTGGTTCAATTCGTATTCGCTACTTTGATAATTTGATATGTGGGTGGATCGGTGCTTAGGTGTTGTTCTTACTTAAACAAACCTCCTACTTATGATTAACCCTCCCGCAAGCATCCGCAACTACGAGAAAAGTATTAAGAATGAATTCTAACCATAGCATTAAACTTTTGTTTCCAATCGGTCCCTTATGAAATAGTGAATAAACTGGGGTTTACGTTTCCATCACTCCTGCAACCCATTATCTAATTAGTACTTCACAATGCATTCCCTTAGGCCCAAATATGGTGAAGTGTCATGTAGTCGATGTTCACATGACACCACTAAGGGAATCACAACATACATACTATCAAAATATCGAACACATATCAAATTCACATGATTACTTGCAACATGATTTCTCCCGCGACCTCAAGAACAAAGATAACTACTCACAAGTTATGAACATGCTCAAGATCAGAGAGGTAATATATAGCATAATGGATCTGAACATATAATCTTCCACCAAATAAACCATATAGTAATCAACTACAAGATGTAATCAACACTACTAGTCACCCACAAGCAACAATCTATAGTTCCGGTAACAAGATTGATCACAAGAGATGAACTCGGGTTTGAGATAAGATGGAGCTGGCGAAGATGTTGATGAAGATATCCCTCCCCAAGATGGGAGAGTTGTTGGTGATGATGATGAAGACCATTTCCCCCTCCGGGAGGGAAGTTCCCCTGGAGGAATCGCTCTGCTGGAGGGCAAAAGTGCACCTACCCAAGTTCCGCCTCGAGACGGTGGCGTTCCGTCCCAAGAGTCTTCTTCTTAATTTTTCTAGGTCAAAATGACTTATATACCAGAAGAGGGGCACCGGAGGTGGGCCGGGTGAGCACAACCCACCAGGACGCGCCTGGGGGCCCTGGCGCGCCTAGGTGGTTGTGCCCACCTGGTGGCCCCCCTTTGGTGGTTATCAATTCCAGTATTTCTTAAATAATCCATAAAAATCTCCGTGAAGTTTGTAATGCCCAGTATGCGACTATGTATCCCATGTGTCGAAGCACGACTTAAAGACATAAGTGCATACTAGAATGATCTCAAGTATGGTATCTTTGCACATCTCATGTAAAACTCAGGGATGAAATTGAAAAGATAGTTGGCTTACACTCGCCACGTCACACAATGAATACAATAGCATACTACATCCAAATAACACAGGGTCCGACTACGGACAAAAATCCAAAAGGGAAAGATACCATAAAACACAAGCCCGGATCCTCCTAGTAAGAACCACTAATGATCGTCGGGATATGAAACATAGTAACGTCCACGCTCTTCATCGAACTCCCACTGAAGTTCCGAACCATCTCCTGCATTGTTCTCAGCGGTACCTGCATCTGGTGTGTGTTGAATCTGTGAGCCACAGAGGACTCAGCAATCCCATTCTCGGGTATCAAAACTACCAAAGCCTTAGGTGTGGAAAGGCTATAAAAAAGGGTTGCAACAAGCACTAAGCACTAGCTTACGAGTTTAGAGCGAGAAGAGAACAAGTGCCATCGATAGCCAAGTTGATCAAGAAGTGATCCTAGCTACTCCCGGTCAAACATAACCCCACCGTGTTCACTTCCCGAAGACCTTCGAAAAGAGACCGTCACGGTTACTCACACAACTAGTGTATTCTTATTAATAAGGTGTCAAGTTATCTACAACCGGATATTAACAAATTCCCATCTGCCACATAACCGCGGGTACGGCTTTCTAAAGATCAAACCCTGCAGGGGTGTCCCTACTTAGCCCATCACAAGCTCACGATTCGCGGAGTCGCAACTCCAAAGTGGGAAGACCCGAGTATTCTCGGAATCTCGTGCTCGAAATATTTCGACAAAGGTAAACTAATCCAGCAAGACCTCCCGGCGTACTGCTACCTCTTGAGCTTGCGTTGTATTCCCTCGAAGAGGAAAGGGAGATGCAGCACAGTAGCGTAAGTATTTCCCTCAGTTTTTGAGAACCAAGGTATCAATCCAGTAGGAGACCACGCGCCAGTCCGTCGCACCTGCACAAACAAATAAGAACTTCGCAGCCAATGCGATAAGGGGTTGGCAATCCCTTTACGGTCATTTCCGAGAGTGAGATCTGATAGAGATGATAAGATAATATTTTTGGTATTTTTGGTTTAATTAAACAGCAAATAAACAACGGAGATATAAATTGACGAGAAAGTAATATGATAAAGATAGACCCGGGGGCCATAGTTTTCTCTAGTGGCTTCTCTCATGATAGCGGTATTCTATGGCGGGTAAACAAATTACTGTCGAGCAATTGATAGAAAAGCGAATAATTATGAGACTATCTAGGCATGATCATTGTATATAGGCATCATGTCCGAGACAAGTAGACCGACTCCTGCCTGCATCTACTACTATTACTCCAGACATCGACCGCTATCCAGCATGCATCTAGTGTATTGAGTTCATCCGAACAGAGTAACGCCTTAAGCAAGATGACATGATGTAGAGGGATAAACTCAAGCAATATGATGAAAACTCCACCTTTTTATCCTCGATGGGAACAATACAATACGTGCCTTGCTGCCCCTACTGTCACTGCGAAAGGACACCGCAAGATTGAACCCAAAGCCAAGCACTTCTCCCATTGCAAGAACTATAGATCTAGTAGGCCAAACCGAACCAATAATTCGAAGAGACTTGCAAGAATATTATGATCACACATAAAAAGTTCATAGAAGAACCAAATATCTTTCATAGATAACCTTGATCATAAACTCACAATTCATCGGATCTCGACAAACACACCGCAAAAAGAGATTACATCGAATAGCTCTCCTCGAAGACCGAGGAGAACTTTGTATTGAGATCTAGAGAGAGAGAAGAAGCCATCTAGATACTAGCTATGGACACGAAGATCTGTGGTAAACTACTCACAACTCATGGTGAGGGCGATGATGATGATGAAGGCCTCCGTGATGGATCCCCCTCCCGGAACAGGCTCCAAGATGGGATCTCCACGGGAACAGCAGCTACGGCGGTGGAATTAGGGTTTTCTCTCGGCGTATGGAGTTTCTAGGGTACGTAGGTATATATAGGAAGAAGAGGGGCACCGGGGGCCACAAGGGCTGCCCTCGAGGAAGGGGGGCGCGCCCCCCACCCTCGAGGGTGGCCCCTCTGTCCTCTCGCTTGGCCCCGAAGTCTTTCGTGCGTGATTTCCTCCAAAAATATCTCCTGCGAAGGTTTGATTCCATTTGGACTCCGTTTGATATTCCTTTTCTGCAAAACCCTGAAATAGGCAAAAACAGCAATCTGGACTGGGCCTTTGGGTTAGTAGGTTAGTCCCAAAAATGATATAAAAGTGAATGATAAAGCCCTATAAACATCAAAGAGTTCATAAATAATAGCATGGAACAATAAAAAATTATAGATATGTTGGAGACATATCAAGCATCCCCAAGCTTAATTCCTGCTCGTCCTCGTGTAGGTAAATGATAAAGAAACAATTTTTGATGTGGAATGCTAACCAATATAGTTTTTCAATGTAATACTCTTAATTGTGGCATGAATGTTTAGATCTGAAACATTCAAGATAAAAGTCTACATTGACATAAGAAGTAACAATACTTCAAGCAATACTAACAAAGCAATCACGTCTTCTCAAAATACTATGGCTAAAGAAAGTTATCCCTACAAAATCATATAGTGTTGGCTATGCTCCCTTGCTATCACACAAAATATTCATATCATGCACAACCCCAATTTCAGCCAAGCATTTGTTTTCATGCTCTATTTTTTCAAACCTTTCAACTTTCAAGCAATACATGAGCGTGAGCCATGGATATAGCACTATGGGTGGAATAGAGGTGGTTGTGGAGAAGACAAAAACAGGGAGATAGTCTCACATCGACTAGGCGTATCAACGGGCTATGGAGATGCCCATCAATAGATATCAATGTGAGTGAGTAGCGATGGCCATGCAACGGATGCACTAGAGCTAAATATGAATGAAAGCTCAACAAAAGAAACTAGTGGGTGTGCATCCAACTTCCTTGCTCATGAAGACCTAGGGCATTTGAGGAAGCCCATCGTTGGAATATACAAGCCAAGTTCTATAACGAAAATTCCCACTAGTATATGAAAGGGACTAAGCATGAGACTCTCTACAATGAAGAACATGGTGCTACTTTGAAGCACAAGTGTGGAAAAAGATAGTAGCAATTGTCCCTTTTTTCTTTTTTCTTTTTTTCCTTTTTTGGGCTTTTTTTGGCCTTTCTTTTTTTTGCGGAGGGGCTTTATAGATTCAGCCTTTCCTCCCATGGGACAATGCTCTAAAAATGATGATCATCACACTTTCATTACAACACAAGATTACAACTCGATACTACAACAACAAAGTATGACTCTATATGAATGTCTCCGGCGGTGTACCGGTATGTGCAATGAAACAAGAGTGACATGTATAAAAATTATGCATGGTGGCCTTGCCACAAATACGATGTCAACTACATGATCATGCAATGGCAATATGACAATATGATGTGTGTCATATAAACGGAAGGTGGAAAGTTGCATGGCAATATATCTCGGAATGGCTATGGAAATGCCATGATAGGTAGGTATGGTGGCTGTTTTGAGGAACAATATGGTGGCTGTTTTGAGGAATGATATATAGTGGGTTCATGGCACCGGCGAAAGTTGCGCGGTACAAGAGAGGCTAGCAATGGTGGAAGGGTGAGAGTGCGTATAATCCATGGACTCAACATTAGTCATAAGAACTCATATACTTATTGCAAAAATCTACGAGTCATCAAAACAAAGCAATCAACGCATGCCCCTAGGGGGGAGGTTGGTAGGAGTTAACCATCGCGCGCCCCCGACCTCCACACAAAGGTTGACACTCTACAAATACCTCATGCTTTAACTTTGTCACATAACGGTTCACCATACGTGCATGCTACGGGAATCACCAAACTTAACACAAATATTTCTCAATTTCATAATTGCTCCACTAGCATGACTTTAATATCACTATCCTCTCGTCTCAAAACAATTATCAAGCATCCAACATATCTTTCTATTCAATGCACTTGATGTGAATTTTTTTACTACATTGACATTGGATGTTTATCATGTGAAGACTTGTTTCTTTTAGCCTAAATTTCTTACCATTCTGTTTTAATAGACTCTCAAATAGATCTAAGTGAAGCATGAGAGTTCAACAATTTCTACAAAATATTACCACCACCGTGCTCTAAAAGTTATAAGTGAAGCACTAGAGCAAAAACTATTCAACTCAAAAGATATAAGTGAAGCACATAGAGTGTTCTAATAATTTCTAGGGCATATTTAACTCTCTCCGATAGGTGTATCCAGCAAGCATGATTGTGGCAAACTAACAAGAAAATACTCAAATTATACAAGACGCTCCAAGCAAAACACATAGCATGTTGCGAATAAAAATATAGCTCCAAGTATAGTTACCGATGGATGAAGACGAAAGAAAGGATGCCTTCCCGGGGCATCCCCAAGCTTAGGCTTTTGAATATCTTGAATTTAATTGGGGTGCCATGGGCATCCCCAAGCTTAGGCCTTTGCTACTCCTTGTTCCATAGTCCATCAAAGCAATACTCAAAACTTGAAAACTTCACAACACAAAACTTAGACAAAAATTCTCGTGTGCTCCGTTAGTAAGAGAAAGAAAACCACTACTCAAAGGTACAGCAAGGAATTCATTAATTGTTTATATTGGTGTTAAACCTACTATACTACAAGTTATCTATGGTTCATATCCTCCAATATTACTCATAGATGCATCGGAATAAGCAAACAACACACGAAAAACAGAATCTGTCAAAAAACAGAACAGTCTTTAGTAATCAGCTGGGTTCGCCTACTTCTGGAACTGCAAAAAATTCAAAGTAAATTGGTAAATTTGCGCAATTTGTCTACCAATCAGCAGCAAAAATAATCAAATAAAAATCACGCTCCAGTAAAATCTGAAGACCACTTTAGCGAGCGCTAATGATTTAATTTTTCACAGCAAGATCAAATAAACTTCACACAAGTCTTACCAAAGGTTCTACTTGGCACAAACACTAAACAAAACATGAAAGCACATCTAATCAGAGGCTATATGCAATATTTATTCCCTAACAGCAAAAAAACAAAAAACATAAAATTGGGTTGCCTCCCAACAAGCGCTATCGTTTTACGCCCCTAGCTAGGCACGATACAAGATTGATCTAGGTATTGCCATCTTTGGAAGGCAATCCATAAATGGCTCTCATGATAGATTCATATGGTAATTTTATTTTCTTTATAGGAAAGTGTTCCATGCCTTTCCTTAACGGAAATTGGAATCTAATATTTGCTTCCTTCATATCAATAATTGCACCAATCGTTCTAAGGAAAGGTCTACCAAGAATAATAGAACATGAAGGATTGCAATCTATATCAAGAACAATGAAATCTACGGGCACATAATTCCTATTGGCAACAATAAGAACATCATTAATTCTTCCCATTGGTTTCTTAATAGTGGAATCCGCGAGATGCAAATTTAAAGAATAATCATCAAGCTCATGGAACCATAGCAAATCACACAAAGATTTTGGGATAGTGGAAACACTAGCACTGAAATCACACAAAGCATAGCATTCATGATCTTTTATTTTTATTTTGATAGTAGGTTCCCATTCATCATAAAGCTTTCTAGGTATAGAAACTTCCACCTCAAGTTTTTCTTCATAAGATTGCATCAAAGCATCAACTATATGTTTAGTGAAAGCTTTATTTTGGCTATAAGCACGCGGAGAATTTAGCACGGATTGCATCAAGGAAATACAATCAATCAAAGAGCAATTATCAAAATTGAATCCCTTGAAATCCAAAGTAGTGGGTTTATCACTATGCAAAGTTTTAATCTCTTCAATCCCACTTTTAGCAATTTTAGCATCAAGATCTAAAAACTCCGAATTATTGGGACACCTTAAAGCAGAATCATCTCCAATCCTATTTTCATCTAGATTAATACTAGCAAACAAGGATCTAATAAGAGACACATCAATAACTTTTAGATCTTCATCTTTATTTTCACAATAACTAGAAGAACACGATTTAATATAATCTTCTCTTTTAGCATCCATTCTAGCGGTTCTTTCTTTGCATTCATCAATGGAAATTCTCATGGCCTTCAAAGACTCATTGATATCATGCTTAGGTGGGATAGATCTAAGTTTCAAAGAATCAACATCAAGAGTAATTCTATCCACACTTCTAGCCAATTCATCAACTTTTAGAAATTTCTCTTCAAGCATAGCATTAAAATTCTTTTGCGAGATCATAAACTCCTTAACACTAGTTTCAAATTCAGGAGGAATCTTTCCATAAGAGTTGTTGTAGGAATTACCAAAATTATTAGAGGAATTACTAGGAAAAGGCCTAGGATTAAAATTACCTCTATAAGCATTGTTACCAAAATTATTCCTACCAACAAAATTTACATCCAAAGATTCATTGTTATTCTCAATCAAAGTGGACAAAGGCATATCATTAGGATCAGAAGAAGCACTCTTAGCAGCAAACAATTTCATAAGTTCATCCATCTTCCACTCAAAACACTAATTTCTTCGATGGCATGCACTTTTACTAGTAGATCTTTTGGTGTGCCATTGAGAATAATTAACCATAATATTATCTAGGAGTTTGGTAGCTTCTCCTAAGGTAGTTTCCATGAAAGTGCCTCCGGCGGCCGAATCTAAAAGATTTCTAGAAGCAAAATTCAAGCCAGTATAAAAGTTCTGAATAATCATCCATATATTCAAACCACGTGTAGGGCAATTACGTATCATTAATTTCATTCTCTCCCAAGCTTGTGCAACATGCTCATGATCTAGTTGCTTAAAATTCATAATATCGTTTCTAAGAGAGATGATCTTAGCAGGAGGGAAATACTTAGAGATAAAAGTATCTTTGCACTTATTCCATGAATTAATACTATTTCTAGGCAAAGAGGAGAACCAAGTTTTAGCACGATCTCTAAGTGAAAACGGAAATAACTTAAATTTAACAATATCATTATCCCTATCCCTTTTCTTTTGCATATGTCACAAATCAACAAAGTTGTTTAGGTGGGTAGCGGCATCTTCACTAGGAAGGCCGGAGAATTGATCTTTCATGAAAAGATTCAACAAAGCAGCATTGATGTCACAAGATTCAGCATCGGTAATAGGAGCAATCGGAGTGCTAATAAAATCATTGTTGTTGGTATTGGAGAAGTCACACAATTTGGTATTGTTCTGAGCCATAGTGACAAGCAAGCAATCCAACACACAAGCAGACAAGAAGCAAGCGAACGGGAAACACACGGCGGAAGAAGGGCAAATAAAACGGCAAAGGTGAAGTGGGGGAGAGGAAAACGAGAGGCAAATAAATGTAATGCGAAGGATAAGGGTTTGTGATAGGTACTTGGTATATGACTTTTGCGTAAGCCTCCCCGGCAACGACGCCAGAAATTCTTCTTGTTACCTCTTGAGCTTGTGTTATATTACCTCGAAGAGGAAAGGGAGATGCAGTACAGTAGCGTAAGTATTTCCCTCAGTTTTTGAGGACCAAGGTATCAATCCAGTAGGAGACCACGTGCCAGTCCCTCGCACCTACACAAACAAATAAGAACTTCGCAACCAACGCGATAAGGGGTTGTCAACCCCTTTACGGTAACTTACGAAGTGAGATCTGATAGAGATGATAAGATAATATTTTTGGTTCAATAAAACAGCAAATAAACAACGGAGATATAAATTGACGGGAAAGTAATATGATAAAGATAGACCCGGGGGCCATAGTTTTCTCTAGTGGCTTCTCTCATGATAGCGGTATTCTACGACGGGTAAACAAATTACTGTCGAGCAACTGATAGAAAAGCGAATAATTATGAGACTATCTAGGCATGATCATTATATATAGGCATCACGTCCAAGACAAGTAGACCGACTCCTGCCTGCGTATACTACTATTACTCCACACATCGACCGCTATCCAGCATGCATCTAGTGTATTGAGTTCATACGAACAGAGTAACGCCTTAAGCAAGATGACATGATGTAGAGGGATAAACTCAAGCAATATGATGAAAACCCCATCTTTTTATCCTCGATGGCAACAATACAATACGTGCCTTGCTGCCCCTAATGTCACTGGGAAATGACACCGCAAGATTGAACCCAAAGCCAAGCACTTCTCCCATTGCAATAACTATAGATCTAGTAGGCCAAACCAAACCAATAATTCGAAGAGACTTGCAAGGATATTATGAGCACACATAAAAAGTTCAGAGAAGAACCAAATATCTTTCATAGATAACCTTGATCATAAACTCACAATTCATCGGATCTCGACAAACACACCGCAAAAAGAGATTACATCGAATAGATCTCCTCGAAGACCGAGGAGAACTTTGTATTGAGATCTAGAGAGAGAGAAGAAGCCATCTAGCTACTAGCTATGGACCCGAAGGTCTGTCGTAAACTACTCACAACTCATGGTGAGGGCGATGATGATGATGAAGGCCTCCATGATGGATCCCCCTCCCGGAACAAGGTCCAAGATGGGATCTCCACGGGAACAGTAGCTACGGCGGTGGAATTAGGGTTTTCTCTCTGCGTATCGAGTTTCTGGGGTACGTAGGTATATATAGGAAGAAGAGGGGCACCTGGGGCCACAGGGGTTGCCCTCGAGGCAAGGGGGTGTGCCCCCCACCCTCAAGGGTGGCCCCTCTATCCTCTGGCTTGGCCCCGAAGTCTTTCGTGTGTGATTTCCTCCAAAAATATCTCCCGCAAAGGTTTCATTCTGTTTGGACTCTGTTTGATATTCCTTTTCTGCAAAACCCTGAAATAGGCAAAAAATAGCAATCTGGACTTGGCCTTTGGGTTAGTAGGTTAGTCCCAAAAATGATATAAAAGTGAATGATAAAGCCCATTAAACATCCAAGACTTCATAAATAATAGCATGGAACAATCCAAAATTATAGATACGTTGGAGTCGTATCACGTACCGATACCCTGATAGTAGCCGCGCGTATCTCGTCTCAGGCCACAATCGGATGGGCGATGCTACAGGTATATACTAGACCTCGGGTTTCCCCAAGGTGGCCCTGCAGGACCCCCAGTTTGGACCAACACTCATGAGGAGCACTGGCCCAGGTTGTTAATTAAGAACTCGGGTTTGCAAAGCCCTATGCAAGTTTTAGTTATTAGGCAAATGTAAAATCAATGTTGGGCATTGCTGGAAAAGCTTTAAACAGATAGAATTATCAAGGGGGGCCCATAAACCCCAACCGTGTTAGGAACGCAAATCAAGGAACAGAACACCGGTCTATCGGTTCCTAAGGTGGCATGAGTGGAACAAAACACGAAGCAGAAAGGCTTAGCCTTCCACCCATTACCCATATATAGGTGCATTAGTTTATAACAAGTTTATATTGTGTTATCCCAATAACAAGTTCATCATGGAGCAATCTTCAAAACTTTACCTGCAACTAACAACGCTATAAGAGGGGCTAAGCGATGCGCACTTAGCCAAACAATGGTTTGCTAGAAGGCGGTTAGAGGGTTTCATGACAACAATAGGGGGGCTGACAAATAGGAATGGGCATCGAGGTATATCTAAAATAATGAGACATGTAGCATAGGCAAAGATAGAAGTAATATCGGGGAATGGTCATCTTGCCTGGGATTCCGCAAGGAAGAAGAACGAGTACAAGAAGTAGTCGAACAAATCCTCACAACTCCGGAACAAAACCGAAGCTAACGAGAGAAGCATACCGGAAAGAAGCAAACAACATGGTAAACACACATATCATAACCATGGCATATGATGCACCACCAAGTATGATGCATGTCCGATTTAGTTACGCATGGCATGGCAAAGTGCACAAACAACACCACAATTTAAGTGGAGCTCAATATGCAACGAGTTGCATATTGAAAAAACACCACATCCAATTATTTAGTTCACTGTCGTATTTACAAGACAAGATTGAATGTTTGTTAACATGGCAGGAGGTGAAACAAATATAAACTACCTATTTAGGCAAGTTTAAATGAGGCCGGAATGACAAACAACAATTCCGGAAACTTCCCATGTGCATATTTATTAATTTGGTACTGTTCAGCCTATTACCATATTTTAATGTTGTTAAACAACAAAACAAAGTGCATCATGTTAATCTACACATTTTTCCACCCCAAATACATATAAAGTTTGTCAAAAATGGAGTTAGGGTTATTTAGTTATGAAATAAACCATTTTAGCATGTTATTTAAGCAAACTTAGGCAAACATCATTTTGAACATTTTAAACATGGATGAAAGTGGCATGTTATTAATATACACAGAATTCTAAGCAATTTTCATATATAGCTTGTTTTAAACTCATGCATGGTTATTAAGTAATTATACGCATGAAACTTGCGGGGTTTTCTGAAAAACCGACGTTCTCTGGATAAAAGATAAAATCGCAGGTCAGGGAAAAAAACCATATGCGGGCTGAATTAGAGCACAGTGGGCTGGGGGAGATGCTCACAATGGGCCAACGGCCCGGCTGGAGGAGAGGCCTGGCGCAGCCTTGGCGCTGCTGGGCTAGCGGGCGAGCGGGTCAACGAGTGCGGGCGACGACCTCCCGCTCGAACACGCCGGATCGAGGCCACGCGCAGGGGCCGACGACATAGTGACCCGGCAGCGCAGCTGCACAGGGCTCCGGCAACGCGGAGGCTTGGCGCGGGCAAGGCGAGGCAGAGGCCGGAGATGGGGACGGTGACCGAAGGAGGAGGCGCGGGGCGCTGCGAGCACCTCTCCTACTCGAAGCAGAAGCATGGGAGGTCAAGCGCGGCTCGTCTTGGCGCAGAGGAGCAGGCGGTGCTGGCGCTTCAGGGAGCAGCGGCTTGAAGATGACGCCGGCGACGGCTTGGAGGAAGGCGAGATCGGGGACGGGCGATGGAGGCCGGATCCAGGCGCGGCGGCTGCAGAGGAGGTCCGGCGGTGGCCTGAGGGCGCAAGGCGGAATTCCTCCTGTTGACACACCAAGACAGAGGGAACGATGGGAGAGCGAGAGGAAGCCCAGGAAGGAGGAAGAGGCACAGACGAGGGCGACGGCCTAATGGTCGCTGGAGGTCGAAGCGGCGAGGACACGCTCCTGGAGCAGAGGAGTGGGGAGGGCCTCGAGCTCCTGGTGTCCGGGCAAAGAAGGAGTGGCTCGACGAGGGCTCAGATGGCATAGGCGACGGGGACGAGGTGGCCGGAGGCTGCTGGGGTAGGGGAATTTGGATCGGGAGGGATCCTGAGGGGGGAGGAGGCTGGTGCTCGGTGGTTGGCTGGATGTGGACTCCGAGGAGGATTTGAGGAGAGGGTGGCGGCAGATGGAGTCGATGGATGGGACAGACGCCCTATATTTTAGGGTTTGGACTTTTTATATAGCAAGTGGAATTTGGGTAGGGGCTATTTGGACTTAGCGATTAAAATCGACGGTCGAGATAAAATAGGTTGGTAGTCCAAACAAGAAAACGGAGATGTTTTAGGGATGTTTGGGGATGATCCGGACCTATCGGTCACGACTGCCCGGTTTGGGTCCGGGAGAAGTTTTTGGACGCGCACGAGGGGTGTGAGAGAGGTCGACAAGGATAGGGGGGTTTTATTGGTCTTAGAGAAAGAGAGAAGAGAGCGGTCCGGTTGGTCTGAGGGAAGGTCAACGGGGGCAAGCGGTCTGACAACAGATCAACGAAGGCAGAGACAAGCGGCAACTATGAACGGCTACGAGTTTTATGAAATCATGCGGATGCAATGCGGATGATGCGATGATGAAATGCAACAAACAAAAAGAAACACACGGCGGCAACGGAATATATGGAAGTCTTCTGGAGCGTCGGTCTTGGGGCGTCACAACTCTCCCACACTAACAGAGGATATCGACCCGAGATCCTAGAGATAGCACCGGATAAAACGGAAAAATGAAGAGGTAAAACAAAGTTGCTTCTTTGATAAACGAGTGAAACCATGAACTTTGGAGGGTTGAACAACTTGAATGAAAGAAAACAACGGAGATGAACGAAATTGAAAACACTCTGTTAGACAAGAGGAACAAGGAATACGACGAGAACCAAAAGGTTAAGTGACAAGATAGTTATTGAGACCACTCCGGTTAAAACAAGATAGATAAGGAATGAGAATGAAATAATTCGGACAGCATTCCGACTGAAAATGGAAGGAATTAACATGAACTTGAGGAGATGGTATGATACTTGATGAAATCAACAACACACTACCTCCGAAACTATTGAACGAATGGAACAAGGGGTAAGAAAGGCTTCAGACAGCACTCCGGTTGAAAAGAGAGCAAAAAACTTGATAAGATGAGGTAACTTGAATGGAGGACACAACACTCCTGTTAAATGGACTAGAAATGAAAAGAACATGATCTTTGACAAAATGGGATAATGGGATGAAGATATCAACATTATCATACCTCCGGAACGAAATAATAGATGCTAGATCGTTGGAAAGAAAAGAACGGAGAAGAAAATGACAACTTCCCCACAAATGAATTTGAAAATCATCCTTACGAAGAAGGGTTGAACAGAGTTGTTGAAAATAATCAACAACAAAAGAATAAGCTTGTTGTGGGCTCATGGAAAACATCTCAAAATTATGAGGTGACAACCGGCCATTGAAGAAAACATTTGATTGGATTGAGATTAACAAGGAGACGAAAAATTTATTTCACCGGGAGGATAAATGAAGAACTTGGGTCATTTATAAGCACCATAAATAGCAACAATCCTTATTGAAAGCTTTTAGGTGAATTATAACCCAATATAACTCCAACGAATAAATTGAAGGGTTGGAAAATCTCCTGAACCCAGAAAATTATGGGTTTGAATATCTCATTCCTGACAACTTGTGAATCATGAAACATGAAGGGAAATTGTCAAGAATGGCATAACACCATCTCAAAACATAAGGTAGAATGAATTGCACTTCAGAATGCATGATGAAGAATACTTGAGCTCCAACAAGAATCTTGATGAAGACTTCGAGGATGAATTAAATCATGATGAACCACCATGAAGAACTCCGATAATAAAGGATGAGAAGTGAATGATGAAAAGAATAAGATTGAAGCCTTGCAATGATTTAGATGGATCTTCGCGATGAGAAAAATTGATATAGCTTGGACCTTCGGAAAAGAAAGATGGATCATTTCGAACCAAGAGTTTATTCCTCATGAACAAACTTCAGAAGAAGGAATTATTCACTTGGAAGAAAATAGAATAAGAATTATGTCATGCGTATCCTTCATCAATTTAAATTGATGACAAACAATGGATTTGGCATACTACTTATTCTTCTTGAAAAGATTGGAGAAAGATATAGCGCAAACTTGGGAAAAACTTCAACGAACCACCGGTAGGATTTGGAAGGAGCAAGTGAAATGACACGATAACAAAGGAGAAGGAATTTTGAACGAACCATCATAAGAATATGGAGATGAACGAAGAGGCATCAATTAAGAATAGTTGGAGGACGAAGTTGCAAACTGAGAACGAAGAAATCTTCTGAAATGATGGCCTTCGGAGGATCACAATGGGAAGAATTCATGAAATGCTTCGGATGATACGAAAAGATTCCTTGTGATCGAAACAACTATGAGGATGGCATGAAGCTAGAACCATGAATCTTGAAGGAAAAAGACCAAGATTTAGGAGAAATTCTTCTTCGGTCTTCAAACTAAGAATGATGATGAGGAACACCTTGAATAATTTTGAGATACTCCGGAAGAATGAAGAATGTAAAGGTTGAACCAACGTTGGATGGAATTTGAAAGCGATCATAGAGAAAGCATGTGAGTGATGGAAATCATTCTTACGTCACACTTTGAAAAGAATTTGAATATAACTCTGGAAAAAAATTAGAAGAGTCAGGTAAGATCCTGGGAAAATACCTGTGGGTTAGGGCCCACTCAAAAGAAATCACCATTGAGAAAAAAAAAGATTGCTTAAGAGATATTGCACTGGTTGAATTAAATGGCTTGTATAAGATGACAATCCTCAAAATAGCTTGAACGGATTAAGAATTGAAACACGAATCTTCCGAGATACCTTGTACACTCCGGATATGAATAGGAGAGTTGAATAAACAAGAGAGACTTTGGATAAGAAATTCCGACATGGGAAAACATGTGAAACAAAAAGGAAGAGGTATGATCATGACCGAAGTTGAATTTAGTCCACCGGAGAAGAAAAAGAGAACGAGGAATGATGAACTTGAATCTTCCCGAGCATCTTCCGAAAAATCACCGGATAAGGACATTGAAGGAAAAGAATGAACAAACATCACATGAATAAAATGGATATTTCATTCGAGAATTTTTGGCTCCGAGAAGAAGAAGGGTGGGAGGGTGGGGAAAAACAAAGACAACTTGGGACGAACGAAACGGACACCATTGAGAAAAACCAAGAGTTGGTCTTGCACAAATTAAAAGGATCGGGTTAACTTGAAGAGAAGCACGCCGGTTGAGAAGAATTTAACAAAACAATCTCGATGATCAAGAAGGACTAGCACTCCCATAGAAATATGAGAACACTGCTTAGGAAAGGGACGGAATCAACACTTGACATCGAAGCAACTCTAATACCACAATCAAAACAAAAACAAAGGATAGATATGTTTCAACATAATATTCACAATATCATTCGAACAGAGAATTGAACGAATGAATTCCATAGCTTAACGGTACATCAACTTGTCGAGAATCCACTTGGGAGAACAAAACTATAGAATAAAAACAACAAGGTGCTGATGGAAAAAATACATGATAGAAGTTTCGTCCCACATGTTCGTGCTGAATGTCCCATGGCACGTGTTACAAAGGGTCTTGCAATCCCCGGATCAGCATCGCCAATGACCCTTTAAGATGCAACTCCCAATTGGAACACGCCCATGAAAGCTCTTCACTAAATGTCGAACCCCAAACCTCATACCATGCACTCGTTGGAAGAATACCTACGAGCTACTTGAAACCCACTTATTAATTCCCAAAGCTTTCCGGTTATGCAATCTGGTGTTGGGGATACAGGGGAAGCATCGCACACTCAAATCTAAACCTACATCCAGCTGTATCCATCCGTCAACACATAACCAGTCATCCTCGGAAACTGTTTACCTCGGACCTTCGAAATGCATCCTCTATACTAGCTGTGGCAATACTCCCGAACTATCTCCCCAGTACTGGGTGACGTCGGGGTTATCTCACCACCAGACATGCATAGAAGAGTTTTTGATGTCGGTCACCTCTGGTATTCTAGAACCGCTATGATACATTTGTGACGACAACACCTTGGAGCTCAACTCCCCAAGACACTGCCACAACCCCTAAATGACAGGAGGCATCGAGAACAATGTTCTCGTCACAAAGGTAACGGAACAATCCAAACAATACTAGTGTGATCCTAAAAAAATTGGTGATTTTTTTAGAGTAGAGGAGAAAGAACAACGTTAGGAGTCCTGAATAGAGCGATGAAGGGATGAGGAGTAAAAAGAAATCCTACTCTCCGATATATATATATATAGGACTCAAAACATTTTGTGTGTGTGCCGAGACTCAACCGTGAGCGATTCGATCAATCAGTGTGCTCCTAGGTCGGAGAAGGCTCTAATACCAACTTGTAATGCCCAGTATGCAACCATGTCTCCCACGTGTCGAGGCACGACTTAAAGACATAAGCGCATACTAGAATGATCTCAAGTATGGTATCTTTGCACATCTCATGTAAAACTCAGGGATAAAATTGAAAAGATAGTTGACTTACACTCGCCATGTTACACAATGAATACAATAGCATACATCATCCAAATAACACAGGGTCCGACTACGGACGAAAATCCAAACGGGAAAGATACCATAAAACACAAGCCCGGATCCTCCTAGTAAGAACCACTACTGATCGTCGGGATACGAAACATAGTAACATCCACGCTCTTCATCGAACTCCCACTGAAGTTCTGAACCATCTCCTGCATTGTTCTCAGCGGTACCTGCATCTGGTGTGTGTTGAATCTATGAGCCACAGAGGACTCAGCAATCCCGTTCCCGGGTATCAAAACTACCAAAGCCTTAGTGTGGAAAGGCTATAAACAAGGATTGCAGCAAGCACTAAGCACTAGCTTACGAGTTTAGAGCGAGAAGAGAACAAGTGCCTTCGATCGCCAAGTTGATCAAGAAGTGATCCTAGCTACTCCCAGTCTAACATAACCCCACCGTGTTCACTTCCCGAAGCCCTTCAGAAAGAGACCGCCACTTTTACTCACACAGCTAGTGTATTCTTATGAATAAGGTGTCAAGTTATATACAACTGGATATTAACAAATTCCCATCTGCCACATAACTGCGGGCACGGCTTTCGAAAGATCAAACCCTGCAGGGATGTCCCTACTTAGCCCATCACAAGCTCACGATTCGCGGAGTCGCAACTCCAAAGTGGGAAGACCCGAGTATTCTCGGAATCTCGTGCTCAAGATATTTCTACAAAGGTAAAACTAATCCAGCAAGACCTCCCAGCGTGTCGACACCTTGATAGTAGCCGCGCGTATCTCGTCTTAGGCCACGACCGGATGGGCGATGCAACAGGTATTTACCAGACCTCGGGTTTCCCCAAGGTGGCCCTGCAGGACCCCCAGTTTGGACCAACACTCATGAGGTGCACTGGCCCGGGTTGTTAATTAAGATCTCGGGTTTGCAACGCCGTATGCAAGTTTTAGTTATTAGGCAAATGTAAAACCAATGTTGGGCCTTGCTGGAAAAAGCTTTAAACAGAGCGAATGATCAAGGGGGGGGCCATAAACCCCAACCGTGTTAGGAACGCAAATCAAGGAACATAACACCGGTTTATCGGTTCCTAAGGTGGCATGAGTGGAACAAAACACCAAGCAGAAAGGCCTAGCCTTCCACCCATTACCCATATGTATGTGCATTAGTTTATAACAGGTTTATATTGTGTTATCCCAATAACAAGTTCATCATGGAGCAATCTTCAAAACTTCACCTGCAACTAACAAGGCTATAAGAGGGGCTGAGCGATGCGTACTTAGCCAAACAACGGTTTGCTAAGAAGGCGGTTAGAGGGTTTCATGGCAACAATAGGGGGGCTGACAAACATGAATGGGCATCGAGGCATATCTAAAAGAAGTATATATCAAGCATAGGCAAAGATAGAAGTGATATCGGGGAATGGTCATCTTGCCTGGGATTCCGCAAGGAAGAAGAACGAGTCCAAGAAGTAGTCGAACAAATCCTCACAACTCCGGAACGAAACCGAAGCTAACGAGAGAAGTATACCGGAAAGTAGCAAACAACATGGTAAACACACATATCATAACCATGGCATATGATGCACCACCAAGTATGATGCATGTCCGGTTTAATTATGCATGGCATGGCAAAGTGCACAAACAACACCACAATTTAAGTGGAGCTCAATATGCAACGAGTTGCATATTGACAAAACACCACATCCAATTATTTAGTTTACTCTTGTATTTAAAAGACAACATTAAATGTTTGTTAACATGGCAAGAAGTGAATCAACTGTAAACTACCTATTTAGGCAAGTTTAAGTGAGGCCGGAATGACAAACAACAATTCCGAAAACTCCCCATGTGCATATTTATTAATTTGGTACTGTTCTGCCTATTACTATATTTTATTGTTGTTAAACAGCAAAACAAAGTGCATCATGTTAATCTACACATTTTTCCACCCCAAATACATATAAAGTTTGTCAAAAAATGGAGTTAGGGTTATTTAGTTATGAAATAAACCATTTTAGAATGTTATTTAAGCAAACTTATGCAAACATCATTTGAAACATTTTAAACATGGATGAAAGTGGCATATTATTAATCTACACAGAATTCTAAGCAATTTTCATGTATAGCTTGTTTTAAACTGATGCATGGTTATTAAGTAATTATATGCATGAAACTTGGGGGGTTTCTGGAAAACCGATGTTCTCTGGATAAAAGATAAAAGCGTAGGTCAGGGGAAAAACATATGAGGGCTGAATTAGAGCACAGTGGGCTGGGGGAGATGCTCACAATGGGCCAACGTCCCGGCTGGAGGAGTGGCCTGGCGCAGCCTTGGCGCTGCTGGGCTGGCACGCGAGCGGGTCAACGAGTGCGGGCGACGACCTCCCGCTCGAACCCGCTGGATCGAGGCCACACGTAGGGGACAACGATGCAGTGACCCGGCGGCGCAGTTGCACAGGGCTCCGACGACGCGGAGGCTTGGTGCGGGCAAGGCGAGGCGGAGGCCGGAGATGGGGACGGCGACCGAAGGAGGAGGCGCGGGGCGTTGCGAGCACCTCTCCTGCTCAAAGCAGAAGCAGGGGAGGTCGAGCGCGGCTCGTCTTGGTGCAGAGGAGCAGGTGATGCTGGCGCTTCAGGGAGCAGCGGCTTGAAGATGACGCCGGCGACAGCTTGGAGGAAGGCGAAATCGGGGACGGGCGCTGGAGGCCGGATCCGGGCGCGGCGGCTGCAGAGGAGGTACGGTGGTGGCCTGAGGGCGCAGGGCGGAACTCCTCCTGTTGACACACCAAGACAGAGGGAGCGACATGAGAGCGAGAGGAAGCGCGGGAAGGAGTAAGAGGCGCAGACGAGGGCGACGGCCTGATGGTCGCTGGAGGTTGAAGTGGCGGGGACGCGCTCCTAGAGCAAAAGAGCGGGGAGTGCCTCGAGCTCCTGGTGTCCGGGAACAGAAGGAGCGGCACGGTGAGGGCTCGGATGGCGCAGGCGACAAGGATGAGGTGGCCGGAGGCTGCTAGGGTTGGGGAATATGGATCGGGAGGGATCCCGAGGGGGAAGGAGGCTGGTGCTCGGTGGTTGGCTGGATGTGGACTCCAAGGAGGATTTGAGGAGAGGGTGGCGGCGGATGGAGTGGATGGATGGGACAGACGCCCTCAATTTTAGGGTTTGGACTGTTTATATAGCAAGTGGAATTTGGGTAGGGGCTATTTGGACTTAGTGATTAAAATCCATGGTCGAGACAAAATAGGTAGGTAGTCCAAACAAGAAAACGGAGATGTTTTAGGGATGTTTGGGCATGATCCGGACCTGTTGGTCACGACTGCCCGGTTCGGGTCCGGGAGAAGTTTTTGGACGCGCACGAGGGGTGTGAGAGAGGTCGACAAGGACAGGGGGGTTTTGTTGGTCTCAGAGAAAGAGAAAAGAGAGCGGTCCGTTTGGTCTGAGAGAAGGTCAACAGGGGCAAGCGGTCTGACAACAGGTCCACGAAGGCAGAGAGAAGCGGCAACTACGAACGGCTATGAGTTTTATGAAAACATGCGGATGCAATGCGGATGATGAAATGCACCAAACAAACAAAATAAAACACACGACGGCAACGTAATATATGGAAGTCTTCTAGAGCGTCGGTCTTGGGGCGTCACAAAGTTTCAGCTTCTTTGGAGTTGTGCAGAATAGGTTGCATGTCGTAGCTTTTTCAGGTCTAGATTTCTAGCTGCCGGAATTCTCCCTCTTGGTGTATACCTTGCAAATTATGAGAGGAAAGGAATCAGAATTACTCCAAAAAGCATTATTATGCATAATAACAATGTAAATAATAGCAAGAAAACATGATGGAAAATGGAGGCCTTCCCATTTAGAGAGGATTTTTCCTGCAAAGAACCTGAAACGAGAGTTTTACAAAAGAACATATTCTCCGACTTTGAACTCACGCTTTTGGATTCTTTTATCATGCCATATTTTTACTTTTTCTTTAAATAACTTGGCATTTTCATAAGCTTGGGTTCTCCATTCATCTAATGAGCTAATATCGAATAACCTCTTTTCACCAGAAAGTTTGAAATCATAATTGAGTTCCTTGATTGCCCAAAAAGCTTTATGTTCTAACTCAAGAGGCAAATCACAAGCTTTACCATAAACCATTTTATAAGGAGACATACCCGTTGGATTTTTATAAGCTATTCTATAAGCCCTAAGTGCATCATCTAATTTCTTAGACCAATTCTTCCTGGACCTATTAACATTCTTTTGCAAAATTAATTTTATTTTTCTATTGCTGAGCTCAACTTGACCACTAGACTGAGGATGATAAGGTGATGCAATTCTATGGTTAACATCATATTTAGCAACCATTTTATGGAAAGCACCATGAATAAAGTGTGAAGCACCATCAGTCATTAAATATCTAGGGACTCCAAACCTTGGGAAAATAACTTCCTTAAGCATTTTAATATAGGTGTTGTGATCAGCACCTTCTTGTTGGAATAGCTTCTACCCATTTAGTAACATAATCAACTGCAACCAAAATATGTGTATACCCATTAGAGGAAGGAAAAGGTCCCATGTAATCAAATCCCCAAACATCAAATGTTTCAACAGCAAGTGAATAATTCATAGGCATTTCTTGATGCTTACCAATATTACCTATCCTTTGACATTCATCACATGATGAGACGAACTTACGAGCATCTTTGAAGAGAGTAGGCCAATAAAATATAGACTACAATACCTTATGAGCAGTTATATCTCCAGCATGATGTCCTCCATATGCTATGGAGTGACACTTCCGAAGGGTTTGTCCCTGTTCATGCTCAGGTACACAATGTCTAATAATACCATCTAATCCTTCTTTATAAAGATGTGGGTCATCCCAAAAGTAATGTCTTAAATCATAAACGAACTTTTTCTTTTGTTGATAAGTGAAACTAGGTGGTAAATATTTAGCAACAATGTAATTAGCATACTCAGCATACCAAGGAGTACTATTAGTAACATTCATTGCAGCTAACTGCTCGTCAGGAAAACTATCATCAATAGGTAGTGGGTCATCAAGTTCATTTTCAAGTCTAGATAAGCTATCAGCTACGGGGTTCCCAACTCCTTTTCTATCAGTGATATGCAAGTCAAATTCTTGTAGAAAGAGAACCCACCGAATAAGTCCAGGTTTAGCATCTTTCTTTTCCATAAAGATATTAGAAGCATGATCAGTGTGAACAGTTACTTTTGAATCAACAATGTATGATCTAAACTTGTCACAGGCAAACACAATTGCTAAGAATTCTTTTTTAGTGGTAGCATAATTCTTTTGAGCACTGTCTAGGGTTTTCCTAACATAATGAATAACATTCAGTTTCATATCAACTCTTTGTCCTAGAACAACACCAATAGCATAATCACTAGCATCACACATAATTTTGAAAGGGAAGTTCCAATCAGGTGGTTGAACTATAGGTTCAGAAATTAAAGCTTTCTTAAGTGTTTCAAAGGCCTCAAAGCAATCATAATCAAAAATAAAAGGAACATCAAGTTGTAAAAGGTTAGTGAGAGGTCTAGAAATTTTATGAAAGTCTTTGATAAATCTCATAGAGAAGCTAGCATGTCCTAAGAAACTACGAATACCTTTGATATCCTTGGGACATGGCATTTTCTCAATTGCATCAACCTTAGCTTTGTCCACTTCAATACCCTTTTCGGAAATCTTATGACCCAAAACAATACCTTCATTAACCATAAAGTGGCATATTTCCCAATTCAAGAGAAGACTCATTTGTTAATATCTCTGCAAAACTCGATCAAGATTGCTTAAACAATCAGAAAATGACTTCCCATAGACGGAGAAATCATCCATGAAAACCTCTACAATCTTTTCACAAAAGTCAGAGAATATAGCAGTCATACATCTTTGAAAGGTAGCAGGTGCATTGCATAAATCAAAAGGTATACGTCTATCAGCATAAGTTCCAAAGGGACAAGTAAAGGTAGTCCTTTCTTGATCAGGCTGAGAAACAGGTATTTGTGAAAAGCCAGAGTATCCATCAAGAAAGCAAAAGTGTGTGTGCTTTGATAATCTTTCTAGCATTTGATCAATAAAAGGTAGAGGGTAATGATCTTTTCTAGTGGATTTATTTAATTTTCTAAAATCAATAACCATTCTATAGCCTGTAACAATTCTTTGTGGAATAAGTTCATTCTTATCATTAGGAACAACTGTAATATCTCCCTTCTTAGGAACACAATGAACGGGACTTACCCATCTACTATCAGCTATAGGGTAGATTATACCTGATTCCAGAAGTTATAATATTTCCGTTCTTACCACTTCTTTCATCTTCGGGTTTAACCGACGTTGATGATCGACAACGGGTTTAGCATCACGTTCTGTGTTAATCTTATGCTCACATAGAGTGGGACTAATGCGCTTTAAATCATCAAGACTGTATCCAATAGCAGCTCAGTGCTTCTTTAGAACTTTCAATAATCTTTCTTCTTCATGTTCTGAAAGGTTAGCACTAATAATAACAGGATATATCTTTTCATCAAGATAAGAATATTTCAAAGTGGTAGGCAATTGTTTTAATTCAAACATAGGATCACCTTTAGGTGGAGGAGGACCTCCTAAAGTTTCAATAGGTAGATTGTGTTTAAGCAGAGGACGTTGTTCAAAGAAAATATCATCTATTTCATTTCTTTCATGCATATGTAAGTCATTCTCATGGTCTAGCAAATATTGTTCTAGAGGATCCGTAGGAGGCACAAGAATAGAAGCAAGACCAATAATTTCATCTTTACTAGGCAATTCTTTTTCATGAAGTTTTCTATTAAACTTGGAGTAATTAAAATCATGAGATTCATTACCAAAACTGACACCGACAGTTTGCTTCTGACAATCTATTTGAGCATTAACGGTGTTCAAGAAAGGTCTACCAAAGATAATGGGACAGAAGTCATCTTGTGGGGAACCAAGGATAGGGAAATCAGCCGGGTATTTTATTTTCCCACACAAGACTTCAACATCTCTAACAATCACAGTTGGTGATATAGTATCTCTATTAGCAAGTTTAATAGTGACATCAATGTCTTCTATTTCTGCAGGTGCTATGTCATTCATAATTTCTTCATATAAAGAGTAAGGGATAGCACTCACACTAGCACCTATGTCACATAAACCATGATAACAATGATCTCCTATTTTAACCGAGATAGCAGGCATGCCAACAACGGGTTTATGTTTATCCTTTTTATCAGGTATGGAAATTCTAACAGCTTCTACATTAAAGCAAATAACATGTCCATCTACATTTTCTTCCAAGAGATCCTTGACCATAGCAATATTAGGCTCTACTTTAAATTTTTCATCAGGTTTAGGTGTTCTAACATAGCTTTTGTTAACCACAATTGAAACTTTAGCATGTTCCTTTATCCTAAGAGGGAAAGGTGGTTTTTCAATGTAAGCACAAGGAACAACGGGATCAACATTATAAAGTATAGTTTCTTCTTTGACTGGTACTGGTTCTTTAATTTCTTCTTTAATAGGTGGGTGATATTTGAACAACTTGTCTTTGGGGTAGGGATGGCAGTTTTGCCCATGGGTATGGGTACCCGCGGGTACCCTACCCGAAAATAGTGGGCATGGGTGAGACTTTTTACCATTTCACACCCATGGGTATGGGTATTCATACCCGCAAAAAGCATGGGTAGGGTATGGGTATGATATTATACCCATGGGTAACCCAATGGATACCCAAAAAATAAATAAATAAATTAAACCATGTAATATGTGAGTAAATAATTATCTTGAGTTCTTAACTAGCCCACGGACCATAGGCCCATAGCCAGCCATCGCCCCAGACCCCTCGTATACCTAAAGTACTTATCTTCTCTACTTTTCCTTGACTTCGGAAGATGAAGCAATCAAGATCCGGGTTACTGAATCCTCATCGATTCATCCCAAACCAAGGATATATATTGTACCCACCGAATGGGTACCTGAATTTAGACCTTTTTCTCATCTTAATTTTGTCATGTTAATCCTATATATTGTACCCACCGGATACCCATTGGGTATAGGATACCCGATGGGTATGGGCATGGGTACCAATTTGTGCCCATGGATAGTGAAGTGGGTGGGTATAGAAAAAAGATTTGGGTATGGGTTTGGGTAGAAAAGTGTCGTACCCGCCCATACCCTACCCATTGCCATCCCTACTTTGGGGAGATCAACGTGAGTAGCAACATATTCACAAATGGAAGCTACTATCTCAGAGTCAAGTCCATATTTAGTGCTAAACTTTGAAAAAGCATCGGTATTTATAAAAGATTTAACACAATCATACTTATGCTTAATACCTGACACTTTACCTTCATCGAGTTCCCAATCTTCAGAGTTGCATTTAACTCTTTCCAAAAGATCCCACCGGAATTCAATAGTTTTCTTCATAAAGTAACTAGCATAAGAAGTATCAAGCATAGATTGATCATTACGAGAAAGCCGAGCATAAAAATTCTGAATAATAATTTCTCTTGAGAGCTTATGACTGGGGCATGAATATAACATTGACTTAATCCTCCACCAAGCTTGGGCGATACTTTCTTCTTCAGGAGGCCAAAAATTATATATATTATTCCAATCATGATGAACTAGATGCATAGGATATTTTTTGGTGAAACCCCATTTTTAATCGGTTCCAGTTACAAGATCCAATATCATCGCATAGCCTATACCATGCTAATGCTTTTTCATTCAAAGATAAAGGAAAAAACTTCTTCATAACTTTATCCCTGGTTAGACCTGCAAGTTTAAACAATCCAAAAATTTGTTCCACATATATCAAGTGCATATCAGGATGTTCGGTTCCATCTCCTGCATAAGGATTAGCTAGCAGTTGTTCTATCATATCTGAAGGGGTTTCATATTCAATATTTTCAGTAGCTGGAGCGGGTTGAGGGGTAGCTAATTGTGGTTCCGGTCGAGGTGAAGATACCCCGAACAAACCCCTCAAAGGATTGTTCTCCATAGTAACAAGTGACCGTAAATTTCAGCACACTATATGAATGTTTCCTTACCAATTTCCACTTACCAGAAGCGCTTCACTCCTCGACAATGGTGCCGGAAAAATGCCTTGATGACCCACAAGTATAGGGGATCAATTGTAGCTCGTTTCGATAAGTAAGAGTGTCTAACCCAACGAGGAGCAGAAGGAAATGACATGTGTTTCTCAGTAAGGTAATGTCTGCAAGTGCTGAAATTGTAAGTAGCAGACTAGTTTGATAGCAAGATTATTTTGTAACGAGCAATTTGCGACAATAGTAGCAAGTATGTAGCAAGATAGCCCAATCCTTTTGAGTCAAAGGACAGGCCAAGACTGTCTCTTATAATAAGCAAAGTGTTCTTGAGGGTCCACGGGATTTCATCTAGTCACTTTCATCATGTTGGTTTAATTCGTGTTCGCTACTTTGATAGTTTCATATGTGGGTGGATCGGTGCTTAGGTGTTGTTCTTACTTGAACAAACCTCCTACTTATGATTAACCCTCCCGCAAGCATCCGCAACTATGAGATAAGTATTAAGAATATATTCTAACCATAGCATTAAACTTTTGGATCCAATCGGTCCTTTTACAGAATAGTGCATAAACTGGGGTTTAAGTTTCTGTCACTCTCGCAACCCACCATGTAATTACTACTAAAAATGCATTCCCTTAGGCCCATATATGATGAAGTGTCATGTAGTCAACGTTCAATGACACCACTAAGGGAATCACACCATACATACTATCAAAATATCGAACACATATCAAATTCACATGATTACTTGCAACATGATTTCTCCTGTGACCTCAAGAACAAAGGTAACAACTCACAAGTGATGAACATGCTCAAGATCAGGGAGGTAATATATAGCATAATGGATCTGAACATATAATCTTCCACCAAATAAACCATATAGTAATCATCTACACGATGTAATCAACACTACTAGTCACCCACAAGCAACAATCTATAGTTCCGGTAATAAGATTGATCACAAGAGATGAACTAGGGTTTGAGATGAGATGGTGCTGGTGAAGATGTTGATGAATATAGCCCTCCCCAAGATGGGAGAGTTGTTGGTGATGATCATGATGATGATTTCCCCCTCCGGGAGGGAAGTCCCCCCGACGGAATCGCTCCGCCGGAGGGTAAAAGTGCTCATGCCCAAGTTCCGCATCGAGACAGCGGCGTTCCGTCCCAAAATTCTTCTCCTTAATTTTTCTAGGTCAAAATGACTTATATACCAGAAGAGGGGCACCGAAGGTGGACTGGGGTGAGCACCACCCACCAGGGCGCGCCTAGGGGCCCTAGCGCACCCAGGTGGGTTGTGCCCACCTGGTGGGCCCCTGCTGGTGGTTATCTGCTCTAGTATTTCTTAAATAATCAATAAAAAATCTCCATGAAGTTTCAGCTTGTTTGGAGTTGTGTAGAATAGGTGGCATGATGTAGCTTTTCAGGTCCAGATTTCTAGGTGCCGGAATTATCCCTCTTGGTGTATACCTTGCAAATTATGAGAGAGAATGCATTAGAATTACTCCAAAAAGCATAATTATGAATAATAATAATGTAAATAACAACAAGAAAAGATGATGCAAAATGGACGTATCAGCCTACACACACCGTGGGTGATCAACCTAAAGAGAAATAACAAACGTGCGCGATGGAAGGGACGCCGAGGGAGGGTGAGAGGGGGCGGGCGTCTGCATGCACGATAGAAAGCTAGCACTAGCTAGCTACAAAGAGAAGAGTATCGTGAAGGTGTAAAAGACGAACAGAGATCATAATTCATTATAAAATAGTGGATACGGATACTTGAAGAAGATATCATGTAGAACATTGATTATAATTTGGGCTAATGTGTGGCTTTTGCAGCTCAGGGCTAAATACTTGTCATAATGTAGGGGGCGGGGCACTATACTTTATGTGATAAACACGGTGTACGTATGAAACATGGTTCAGATTATGAATATATAGTTAGTACATCAAATGTACAATTATTTGGAATCAACATCAAGTGTATTAAAAAAATTGAATTCGAGTACATATAGTACACATAGTTCATATCTATCTCTACAGTAATCATGTGGTGTGTTGTTAAGGTAATACACGAATGATGGTTGAAGTTGGCAGCAATCATGATTGTAGAATCTTATTGAAATAGAGAAACGAATTCAAATTTAGATAGAATTGCAGCGGTTGTATAGACATTTGGAATGCACTAAAATGTTGGTATGAGTAGGTTACATGCATTATATAGCCAACGAATTTTTTTAATTGGACATAACAAGGATTCATACTCTGTTTTGAATAGCATTTGTATATTAAAACGGGACAAGACTCTCTCTTTGTGTGGTGTGAATAGTTTTCTTTTTTTTCTTTTTTTCATTTAGGGAACTGTGAATTGATTTGGTACGTATACAAGTACAACATTACACGTTAAGACTGTCCCTAAAATTCAAACCGCGCCTTGTTATATCCTGAAAATTCAGATATCGTGCTCCCAAAACTGGTGCCTTCACAATCCGCGCCATGCAATCTCGAAATTACAACGCGCGCGAAAACTCCCTCCAGCTGCCAAATCCCGACACGTGAAATCCCCCTTCTAACCTTGAGCCGAAAGGGCAGCTAGTTCAAATCGGTGGGGGTACTTTTGTAACACACCATACATTTTGTACAAGCGCATCCCTAAGTCATGGTTCCTCCCTCCCATGGCCTCCTTTTCGCCATTCGAAATCCCAGGCCGCCATAACCTCTCTGCTCCCGCCACGAAACCCCACCCTCCTCCGTCAGCCACCTCACTGCTGCCCAGCCGGATCCTCTTCCCCGACGACGTCGTCCACCGCAACCGCCCGACGTGCCTCATCCACCTCCTCAGATGAGGATCCATCGTCCATCTCATCGTCCCGCCGATTCAGCCGCCCCGTCCTCCACCTCCAAGGAGCTGCTCCGACAATCGACTCATCTATCGCGGCTGCTCCATCCCCACAGCGCCGCCTTAACCTGCTCCACTGGAACCGCAGCATCCTAGAGCAAGGCCCCTTCGGCAGCGGTGTCCATACCAACCGGATCTGCTGCTGCTGCTCTGGCTCTCGCTCGCTCACGCACCTGCTGTTGCTCCGGCTCTCTCTCGCTCGCTAGCTTGCGCAGCTGCTGCTACTCCGGCTCTCGCTCGCCCTGCTGCTTCTGCTCCGGCTCTTGCTCGCTCGCTCGCGCTGCTACTGCTGCTCTCCCCCTCGCTCGTGCTACTGCTCTGCTCCGATTTAGCTACACTTCAGTCGACTGAATCGACTTTTGGGTCAATCGATTTTCTAGGGGGGGG